>CM062814.1:887676945-888119027 GCA_031772625.1 Pinus tabuliformis
TGGTATGCGCGCGGGTTCTTTAATCTTGGTTAACTGTGCGCACAAAAGACGTCAGTATGTAGTGAATTTCAAGCTCATTCCGAGGACAACAAGTGAGAAGAAAATAAAAAAACCTCTATGGACTGTTGGAGTTCTAGATAAAGCTATATTACGGTGGCAGAGAAAGGGTGTTGGGTTGCGTGGAGTTAACCTTCAGATTCCTGAAGGTATTGAGCTGGACGATGAAATGATGATGACATTCTAAAGATTTTAAGGAAGCAGAAGGTGAACTTGGCATTTGATGAAGTCAAGATCGGTGAAATGCGAATATTCAGGAGCGATATATGACAATCGGCTGCTAGCAATGAATTAAGAAACGTTTTTTTGTTAGGCGCGCACATGGAGTTAACCATAGTCAACAGGAGTGTATTAATTACAAGTCTGTCCAGAATTGCATGCGTTGCCCTCGTGGCATTATTAGTGCTCTGTTCATAAAGACGGTGGTGGTTAGAATGGAGTTATATTGTAACAGAGCCGAATGGAGGAGCGATTCATTATAAACCCGTGTGTATCACTAGACCGATTGCAGCTCCGAATGGAGGGAAGTGTGAAAGGTAAGTTCAGGAATTGGGACGACTTGATGTAAGTTAGCCATTGTATCGAATGTATAAAGGCGGAACTGGCGTAGTAAGTGTATGGACTACGATTGCGTTTTGTACATGTACCGGTCATAACCAATATAAAGGCGGAAGGGTATGCCGATATACCTGAATCAAACCGCTATGAAGTGTTGTGAGTTATACAGCGACAGTCTGGGGTTTGCAAGTCATTGTTTACAGCATACAACCAGCAGCGAGAGTAGAGAGGTGTGTAAGTACTTGGGCGCAAGCTCATTTTTTATATGTTTGTTCTAAGAGTTTCTCGAAGAGTACTGTGCGAGTATGGTTTGAAAACACCGTATGTTGAAAAGTAAGGGTTATCAGCATTGAATCCGCCGAGCATAAGGTTTTATAAAACGCTGTATTGTTATCACTATTCTTCTGATATTAAATAAATATATGGCGTTGTTCTTCAATGTACTACCGATCTCCGGTCAAAGGGAAATTGTCTTTATACAACGCAGAGTATGAAAGAACTGTTGGTTGAGTTGGTAAAGAGCGCACATATAGTTTGCAACTCTAAGTTGAACAGATATTGAATTGCCAATGAATGTTATAAATCATAAGATTCAACATCAGAAAATAAGATTTTGTATGCATGAGTGAGAAGATCCTGGTAGAGCGGCCTGGGAGAGGCCTGGGTCATCATTTTTGGTATCAGAGCTGGAATAGCTCTGTTTGAAGGATGAAGTTTTTTTTTTTATTGCATGTGATAAGATCAGATTTTGAGACTGATGAATGTTGCAGCACAGAGATGCCGTGCAGGTGGGAGATGAAGAGAGATCAATAGGATCTTGAAGGTAAGATGTTTTTTTTATTTGAAATTTATGATTGAGGTTTATGGTTGCAGAAAAGATGATGGCATTGAACCTGGCATTCAGCTAAAGGCTGAATAAGGAGGACAATTACAGTGTCCTGAAGAAGAAGGTGAGTTGAAGAGATAGCCTGAGAGTGAGCAAAGGAGAGTGCTCAAAGAGGTTCCAGAGGCAGTGAACCAGTACTTACCAAAAGACTGAGTGAGGAGAGCTTGGTGAGGTAAGTGGCGGCAAGACAGGAGATCTTGTTGCAGAGGCTAGTGCAACTCATGGCAAGTGAGAAGATGATCATGGAGGATCATAGAAGAGGTTCAGAGGAATGCCATAGCAATGAGATGACTGCAGAAGACAGAGAAAGAGAGATTGCAGTAATGAAAGTGCAATTGCAGGTACTAGAGGAATGGCTACAAGAGCAGGAAAACCAGAATAGAGGATGGATCTTTCCACTGAAGGGAAAGAAAGTGAAGTGGCAGAAGCTACAACAGAAAAGAGATCGACAGATAAACATGCAGTTAATGGAAGAGCTGAAGAAGCTTGAGCAGGTGATGGATGTACAGTTGAAGTGTACGCAACTCAGAGCAGCTGAGTTGGAAGAGGAGGAGATCATTGATGATTTCTTGAACTATTGGGCAGATCCAGATCAGCTGGATAATGTGAACTCTTGTGTTTTTATAGCTGACAGTTGTGATGTGATTACAGGTTTTGTTGAAGAGGAAGTTCATGTGAATGAAGAAGATGATCAGCTGGAAGAGCTGGTATATGAACCGACGATTAAAGCTGTTGAGACTTGTAGTTTTCAAACTGACAAGTTGTGTATGAATGCAGGGACTGTAAGTGATGGTGATGTTATGCTTCAGCAATGTCACAGAGAAATTGCATTGCTAGAATATTTGTTGGAAAATTCAGAGTATGACAGGGAGATGGCAGAAGAAAGAGTTCAAAACAGTGAACAAGTGTATATCATGGAAGCAGATGATGTGGGAGAAAGACTGGTTGACAGTCTTGAGAATTCTTCAAAGGATTCTTTGGGCAAAGAGAATCAGCATACTGATGTGCTGATAGTGGAGGAGAATTCAGAACAGCATACTGAAGTGCTGGCAAAGGAGGACAAGGCACTGATGCCTTCTGATTTTTATTCTAACAAGTGTTTTGTGAATGCAGGTATTGTTGCAGAACATTTGACTCAGTTGAGTAGTCAAATGAAGGAAGAAGAAGTTTTCTGTTCTAGAAAACAAGAGGGCATGGATGATTGGGTGGCGATGAAGACTGAACAAGTCAGAACAGAAACAAGCATAGAAGCAAGAAGTCAGCAAGTGACAGTACAAACTGAGCAAGCCGTCTTAGCTCAGCAAGCAAATCAACAGCCGGGAGATTTATTAGATCGAGAGATTGAAAGTATCAGAAGACTGATGACGAAAGAATCCCGGGGGAGAGACCAGCAGCAGCAAGAAAGGAAAGGAAAGACAACAAGAGAAAGACAGCGAAGGATTGCAAGAGCAAAGCAAGTGGAAAATTACAACACAAGATATGGGATCCAGGCATACACAGATCCGAACACATGATCAGGCGATCATGTTTAGTTTAACGTTGGGAGTCTGATGCAGGAGCATCAAGACCATTTTTTTCATTGTAAATATGTGATTAAAGGGGGTGTGACAATTTTTAATATTTTATTAATTAATTTGTTATTTTTAATAAAATAGGAGAAAGTGAGGATTTTGTAAATATTAATGAGGGAGTCTAAGTTGGAATTAGTTTCTAAGTCTTAGGGATGAGAATCTATCTTTTAGGGATGTTGAGAGATTCAGGGATTTGTTGAGATACTAAAGGGATTTAGCATTTAATTTAATGATATTTCAAATTGTATAAACAGAAGAAGTTTTTAAGAAAAAGATAGATAGGAGTGAGAGAGATACAGTGTGTGAGAGGTTCTGGTTGGGAGCCTCCGGGCAGTTGTAAAGGGCCATTAATTCTGATTATCTGGCCAACACAAGTTTGTAAGTAACTATTTGTTTTAATTCATATATATACAGATTTTATGATTGTGAAATCACTGTCAAGGTTGAGGATTTGCAATTGATTGATAGATATAACCTGTGTGTTAGTACCTGCAAGCGCTGTTGATTTTGATGTGATGATATGGTCTGTGCGTAAGGCCATTTGGGACGTCTGCTGTTGAAACTCATGTGATATATATGTAATCTCTGTATTTTGAGTAGGGACTGTGATAGTATACGGTTTAAATCCGCGTAAATTTCCAGATTCAACAGGAATCATACCCGTGACAGTTATATATATATATATATGGTTGATTGAATACTGGCTTGCGTGGGCTCCGTTCTCATGGCAGAGTTATAACCCGTGTATGTGAAACTGTGGACTAAATTCTGGTAGAGTTATAACCCGTGTATGTGCGTAGATGCGTGGGTAATGAGCAGTGGTGGCTTATCTTTGATTCGCAGTGCAGTCTTTGGGTCGGAGAGGATTGAAGGTTTAGGGTTCATAGGATTTTTATTTCCGGTTATTTTAGTTGCAGGAGTGGGCAGAGTGTTCGGGGATTTTGAGCTCGGAGTTCAGCTGCCGGTTTCAGGTTGCTTTCCAGATTGTTGGAAGCTCTGGTTTGGTGTCTTTAATGGCGTGTGAGAAATGAAGGATTGAGACCACATGGTGCTATCGAAAGGGTTGAAATTATGTATTTTGTGAAGGTATAGCTGTGCGTATAGTGTGCGGTTATAATATTCTCATGTGGGGTGCGTTCAAAGTTCTGTGTGCACATTTTATATACCTTGTTTCCATTTATGAAACAGTGAGTAAATAAACAATTGCAAGAAGGCGGAATTATTATAAATTGTGTGAACAGGAGTTAATTGTGTGGAGGTTGATGGTATGCGCGCGGGTTCTTTACTCTTGGTTAATTGTGCGCACAAAGACGTCAGTATGTAGTGAATTTCAAGCTCATTTCTGAGGACAACAAGTGAGAAGAAAATACAAAACACCTCTATGGACTGTTGGAGTTCTGGATAAAGCTATATTACGGTGGCAGAGAAAGGGTGTTGGGTTGCGTGGAGTTAACCTTCAGATTCCTGAAGGTATTGAGCTGTACGATGAAATGATGATGACATTCTGAAGATTTTAAGGAAGCAGAAGGTGAACTTGGCATTTGATGAAGTCAAGATCGGTGAAATGCGAATATTCAGGAGCGATATATGACAATCGGCTGCTAGCAATGAATTAAGAACCGGTTTTGTTATTGCGCGCACACGGAGTTAACCATAGTCAACAGGAGTGTATTAATTACAAGTCTGTCCAGAATTGCATGCGTTGCCATCGTGGCATTATTAGTGCTCTGTTCATAAAGACGGTGGTGGTTAGAATGGAGTTATATTGTAACAGAGCCGAATGGAGGAGCGATTCATTATAAACCCGTGTGTATCACTAGACCGATTGCAGCTCCGAATGGAGGGAAGTGTGAAAGGTAAGTTCAGGAATTGGGACGACTTGATGTAAGTTAGCCATTGTATCGAATGTATAAAGGCGGAACTGGCGTAGTAAGTGTATGGACTACGATTGCGTTTTGTACATGTACCGGTCATAACCAATATAAAGGCGGAAGGGTATGCCGATATACCTGAATCAAACCGCTATGAAGTGCTGTGAGTTATACAGCGACAGTCCGGGGTTTGCAAGTCATTGTTTACAGCATACAGCCAGCGGCGAGAGCAGAGAGGTGCGTAAGTACTTGGGCGCAAGCTCATTTTTTATATGTTTGTTCTAAGAGTTTCTCGAAGAGTACTGTGCGAGTATGGTTTGAAAACACCGTATGTTGAAAAGTAAGGGTTATCAGCATTGAATCCGCCGAGCATAAGGTTTTATAAAACGTGTATTGTTATCACTATTCTTCTGATATTAAATAAATATATGGCGTTGTTCTTCAATGTACTACCGATCTCCAGTCAAAGGGAAATTGTCTTTATACAACGCAGAGCATGAAAGAACTGTTGGTTGAGTTGGTAAAGAGCGCACATATAGTTTGCAACTCTAAGTTGAACAGATATTGAATTGCCAATGAATGTTATAAATCATAATATTCAACATCAGAAAATAAGATTTTGTATGCATGAGTGAGAAGATCCTGGTAGAGCGGCCTGGGAGAGGCCTGGGTCATCAAGAATTATCATTTCATGAATGGAAATTGTGCATAGATTACATTTGCATAGTGTTCACTAAAAGTGTGCATAGATTACATTTGCATAGTTTTCAAGCAAATTGTGCATAGATTACATTGTGTGGTTTGCAACTGAGAGCTTTGAATTGCATTGAAAAATTAGAAGTGGTACATTTTAGAGTTAATATTTTAAATAAGAACCTCTTTACTTACTCTAGCTAGAATTCATCAAAATGAAGAGATTACAATTTCATATTTGATGCATTTAGAGTTTTGAGTCAAGTCATAATACCATCAATTTCACGCCCATTTACCTTTTGAGTAAATAACAACTTAATAACACAACGTTAATAAAAATTCATATAGAATTTTTATTATTTTTAGGAATCTTTCCACCTACAATAGATTAGGTTTTAGGGCTTTGGAATAGGGAAGTGAGTAAACTTTCCAAAGCTACATACAAACAGTATAATCTTGAGTTAGGGAGAGAAATCCAATTATTCCATTTTTGCTTTGGGAATCTCTTCTTATACATGACTTAAGCACGAGATCATGTCAGATCTGGTGAAGTGATTGTACCCACTTCATTGAATATGATAGAGAAATTTGCACGTATTACAACGTGCTTAAAGTTACTTGGGGTCACTTGAAAGTAAACCTCCAATTAACCATGTTGAGGAGCTTTCAAGGGGATTGAGCTTTGTTACTCTGCCCTTGTGTGTACACCTGATTTATGACTATCCCCCTAGGTAAAATTGTTGTAATTGGTAAACTTAGTGACCATAATCCTAGGGCTATACCTAAGGTGATGACAAAGTGAAGGTCCTGCTATACCTGGAACAAACGTTGGCTACACTCACTTGGAATTTTTGGAGGGTGATGTTCGCTCGAGATGACATAAGCAAAGTTATTTGCACCATAATGTTTCATTAAGCAGGTTGTCAGTGTAGTTGGTTCCAAACACTCATATCTATAAAGATTTTCACTTTGATCTTTACAACATTGGATTTCATCACCAACTAGTAAATATTGATCTTTGTGAAAGGTGAGTTTGTATGGTTTGAATCCCTAGATTTTTTAGCGTGTGTTACCTTGTTTGTTTTTACTTTTTACAAGACCTTAGGTGTGGATTGTGAATATTATTTAATTTTAATAATAAAAAATTATTTGGATTGAATCTAATGGAAACAATGCCAGAAGTTACTAATAAAGACCTCCCTTTTAACAGGAATCCTAATCCTTTTCCTGATTTTGCAAATGTCGGTCCTCCTTATATGGCTACATTGTCACTTCTTGGATTCACGATAGGTTTACCTGTATGGTTGTTCTCAACTTCTTTAATTCCAAATACTCCAATTGTACTAGCTCAACTGATTTTTTCACCTCAACCAAGTTCTCCATCTCAACATCACCAACCTATTGTTGACCCTTTACTTTCTTCATCCAACATGTCCTCCTCCCTTTCTTCTTCTTCGCTTGGTAAAAGCCTTGATGCTAGTAACCAAGTGACTAAGAAGAATAAGAAAGGGAAGAAGAAGAAGAAGCAAGATAAGAAAGAAGTCAACCAACCAACCATGGCCGTAAGTATTGGTAATGTTGAGGAAACTTCTACAATGCATCGTAAGCCAAAATACCCTTGCAAGCTTTGTAAGGGTGACCACTTCCTTATCAATTTTCCTGGTATTCCTAAGGTTTTAGAAGTATGGTCAAATAATTCTTATCAACTTACTGTTGATCCATCAACCAGTGATTCTCAGATTCCGGGGAAAAATATTAAGGTCAGGTTTCCTTGTAGGTTATGCAAAGGGACTCATCATAGTCACCTTTTCCCTCACATGGATGAAGCCTCAAAATTGTTGGAAAAACTTATTGTTTCACAGCAACAACTTCCAACTAATTACCATGAAATTTTTCTCCCATATACCATCAGTTAACGAAGTGATTGATCTAAATCCAAGTACAATCAATCCCACTCTTCCATTGGAGGGTGAAACATGTATCACCCAGGTTGATGGACTATTTGTTGATCAAGTGGTCGAATCGATTCCATCTTCAGTCAATCCCACTCTCCCTTTAGAGAGTGAACTTCATACCACTCAGGTTCTTCATGTTACCTCATATTCTTCTACACATGGGGGCATTTCATCTATTGCTTTTGAACCCCATCCAAGTAATGAGGCTATTTCTTTTGATTGGAGTAGACTAACAAAACCTCATCTTCCTTCTTCCACCCCTTTCCAAATCATTGTGAAGGCTTATGGTAAGAATGTGTGTCACACAAATGTAGATGAAGGTGCTTCTGTTAGTATTTTATCCTTGACTACTTGGCAAGCTTTGGGTTCCCCTCAGCTTGTGCCTGTTACATAAAATCTATTATCTTTTAACATAACCATTAGTGAACCTTTAGGGATCCTTCCTAAGTTACCTATTACCTTGGAAGGTAAAACTATCTATATTGATCTTATGGTAGTCCAAGGTCCCTTAGATTTCAATTTTCTCCTTGGGCGAGACTATGTCTATGCCATGAAAGTTGTCGTATCGACACTCTTTCGCGTGATGTCCTTCCCTCACAATGGAAACATTGTGATGGTTGATCAGCTTTCATACATTGATCTTGCTTCGACTACCAGTTATACGACACCCTTGAATGTTCCCTACATGGAAGCGGTACCTACCCCCCCATGGATTAATTATGTGGAAGCCCGTCCCCTTTTTTCAGTTACCAATGCAAATGCGCCTCTCATTACCTGCTTGACTTATTTTTACTTAGATCCGGTAAATGACATGGTCAAACATCAAGGGGGACATTTGAATACAATTTTCTTATCCCTATTGATCCCCTTGACATGTGTTCCTTCCAGAGAAATGTTATTCCATCTGATGAAGACCTTTGGAAGCCATTATCAAGGGGCATCCCTTGACATGTGTTTCTTCCATTTGGAAGACATGAAATAAGGTATCGATGAGGATATTTATTTTCCTATTTCAACCTCGTTAAAAATAAAATAGGTCTCATGAGGATGCTTCTTTTACTGTGTCAACCTTGTTAAAAAATGAAAAAAGGTCTTTTGAGGATGGTTCTTTTACTGTGTCAACCTTGTTAAAAAATGAAACAAGATCTCATGAGGATGGTTGTTTTACTGTGTCAACCTCGTTAAAAAATGAAACAACTCTTTTTGAGGATAGTTCTTTTACTGTGTCAACCTCGTTAAAAAATGAAATGATTCTTTATGAGGATAGTTCTTTTCCTATGTCAACCTCGTTAAAAAATGAAATAGGTCTCATGAGGATAGTTCTTTTACTGTGTCAACCTTGTTAAAAAATGAAACAAATCCTTATGAGGATAGTTCTTTTCCTATGTCAACCTCGTTAAAAAATGAAATAGGTCTCATGAGGATAGTTCTTTTCCTATGTCAACCTCGTTAAAAAATGAAATAGGTCTCATGAGGATAGTTCTTTTACTGTGTCAACCTCGTTAAAAAATGAAACAAATCCTTATGAGGATGGTTATTTTATTGTGTCAACCTTGTTAAAAAATGAAATGGTTCTTCATGAGCATAGTTCTTTTTCTGTGTCAAGCTTGTTAAAAAATGAAACAAATCCTCCACTATTTGAGTTAAGTCTTTAACTAGATCTCATAAATGTTAAGTCGAGTCTTTCTGATCTCGTAAACAAGCCTTCATTTCATTAGTAACCAATAGTCTACTAAGGTGAATGAAACTAAGTTTGGGGAGCTTGTGCCCTTGCAATCATTATGCTCGGGGCATGAAAACCACTTTCAAGCACAATTTTCTCTATTTCAAGCCTGTGTAAAAATGAAACCACCCCAAGCACAAATTTTCTTTATTTCAAGCTTGTGTAAAAATGAAACCACCCTCAAGCACAATTTTTCTTTGTTTCAATCTTGTGTTAAAATGAAACCTACCTCGAGTCAATTCTAGTTATTATTTTCAAGAGTCGTTAAACTCATGAAAATCCTGAGCTACTTTTGTTATCTTTTCATGCTCATAAAACGTACATGAAAATGCTGAGTTCTTTCCGTCTTTTCTTGCTCGTTTAAAGCCCTTTTCAGACTCTTGAAACATGAAAAGATTGTCGAGAACTTGACTGTTTGAACTCGTAAAAGTAAATGAACAACCGTCCACTCAGTATAAGTTTACCCCTTTTACGGAGTGAACTAGACTATTTATGAAAAAGGTATACGTTGACTGATTATGGTCAATAGAGTTCTCTCTTGTATTATTTTATCCTTTTTCGAACCTGAGAGACTAAATGTACGAAAAGGAACATGACGAAGTTTTCTTATGTTTTTCTTCTAACTCTCGAAAATTGAAAAACACTGAGCTTTTCATTCTCTGGGCTCATTAAAATTTTATGGTAAAAGAACTGAATGAGTATCATTTTTGTGTCTATTTTCAAACTTTGAAGAGAAAACAAAATTGAGTTACCCTTTACTGGACTCGTAAAAATTAAACAACATAGGACTCGTTAAGCATGACGAGACCATACCCCTCCTTATTAAGGTTCGTTAAAAATACCAGGATGGACTCATCTGAAGGATGAGATTACAAGACAATCATATGTTATCCTCCTCAAGCTTGTAAAAAATAAAGAGGTACTTGAGAAGAAAAGTTTGTTTCTTGTATTTCAGGCAGTATGTCACTCTTGAACATGACACTCCGTCACATATTTGTTCGGGTTGGGGAATCCATTTGTCTCACAGTTAATCGAACCTTATTGAAAGTCTTCAGTTGGTTTTGGGTATTATCGTTGAGTCAAATGCTGCCAAGTCATTTTGTCGTGTTGCTAATATGTTCAAGAGAAGTCTAAACCTCAGTTCAAATTACCTTGCAATTTGTAGCCTTCAATCGTGTCGGTCATCCCTAAGTTAGTCCTTGCAAACTATTCTTCAAAACTTGATATTGTGTTTCGTGTTGTAGGCCCTCCTGTGGCGGGTCACTTCCTATCAACTTCAACTTATTATCTAGGAAGTTGATCTAGAAACCTTTAGTACCTTGAAGCCTGCATGCCTTAATGGCAGGTTTCTTGCCTTCGACGACAAGTTCTCATCATTGGCCTTCGATTGAACGATTCTATGAGTGTTCGACTTCAAATCATCTTTTCACACTCTATAGATTGTACTGAGAGTACCTTGAGATCCATTGTCATTATTGGTGGTTTCTCTCACACTTGTTAACGGTTCACATCATTGACCAGTAATCAAGTGGTTTCTACCATGTTCGACTTCAAGACATTTACTCGCATGGTTAGATTCGTACTATGGATCAAGAGATGGAGATCAAGACCCTAGATCTAGTTTCATCCATCCAAGTTGCGAGGAGTTTTGTATTCATGATTATATAGAGAGTTTTATGTTTGATGGTTGTGTCCATCCTATATCTACTTTGACATGATGTATTTCCATACTATGCTTTAAGACTTTTATGTTCTAAGTATGGGAATGCCTACCTCAGTGATGATTATTATATTGCATTGTAATCCTTGATTGATTGTTGTAGGTTTCCAACCATGATCTCTGATCCAATCCTTGATATGATAAAGTACTTCAGTCCTCAAACTTTTTTGACTTTGCACTTTAGGGGGCAATCTATTACACTTCATTTTGTCACCATGACAAATAATAATCAAAATTAGACCTCTCACCATCCATCCAAGTGTCATGAAGCACTCCCTTTCCAATCAACAACTTATATACCTTGAATATAGTGGAGCTTCTAGATCTCGTGGTACAAAAAACCCGTTTTTGAGCATCTGCGTAGTTTTTCTGAATAGAATCCACACATGTGCAGTTTCTTCCACTATAAACTGTGCATATTTGCGCTATGTCTTCCACTGTAAACTGCGCAGGTAAATCAATGAAAAGTAAAAATAAAAAGTGAGATCTAGAAGCAATATTGGGTGAATCATTGCCATCAGAAATCATCGAACTCATGTTTATTTGAGACTAACCTCATATTTTATGGAAATAATTCCCATTCTTCAAGGAGCCCTCATCCCTCTTTTAGTGGATCTCATCCTTGGACTAAGGATCTCAAACTACTTCCTTTTGGCCTATTAATCAAGCCATAGGTGGGGGAATTGAGGGAGGTTGCTGAGAGTAAGTTTATGCTGAGGGAATCAAGTTGGAGAGCTTATCATTCTTAGAGAGGATTGAGATCAATGGGAGGAGCTTCACAACATCAAGGCATAGGTTTTGTAGCTCCTTTATGTTTTTGAAATTAATACAAACAAGCATTTCTTCTCACTTCATTGTTTAATGGATTAATTGATGAATTTCATGGATGGTTTATGTTATTAATATTTTTCCATTGGAATGATGTTTGTTACTAGTCTCCTTGATCACTATTTTGAATTATTGAATCATTTATGTTGCATATGCCTTCGATCCTTTGTTGTTTCCATGTGTGTAGGTCTAGATTCAAGCACGGGGGATCTACACTGAAGCACAAGAGGGATCTTCATCAAGCATGTCGTAATAAGGTATGAATTTCCTTTTCTCACCTTGTAGCTTATGATTGAAGAAAAGATAGATTGAGGGAAGGAATTAGCTTGATTGTTTGTTTGTTTCTAGTTTCCTTTAGGATCTAGGGAGATCACTCTTGTAAGCAAGAGGGATTTATCCGTCTAACAGGTATGTCCTCCCTAATTCCTATAAGAAGGACTAACTTGAGTGATTCAGGATCAAGGGTGCATCTGGCCCTTTTACAACTGAGCTGGAACCTTTCCTCATAGTCTTCCAGGGATTCATCAAGTCCAAGAGTCATTCTAAAGATTTCCTCTTTGGTGTCTTTGGACCTACAATAGTCCATGTACTTTTTGTTAAAGGATTGTTGCATTTGAGCCTAGGTAGTGATGTTATCCCTAGGTAGACCCATGAACCAATACAAGGCTGCATCCTTAAGGGTGGATGGGAACAACTTCAACTTCTGGTCATCATAGGTATAATCATAAGTTCTATAGACAACAAAAAACTCAAATAAAAAAGTATCAAGGTCTTCTGAGGTTAAGCCATGGAAGTGAGGAAGGGCAGAAGGGCTTATATTTTTCATCCTAGCATCCCCATTAGTCTCTCTAATGGGAAAAGCACCCTCATTTCTATTTTCAGCCATGGTGTAGGTATGTGGAATGGTTTCTTCTTCTTCTTCCCTAATAGGCTCTTCAAATATCTTAGGTTGTTCACCTAAGGGGTCCTCTAACTCCCCTGCAGTCAGAGAGGGAAGTTGACAGTCACCGAAGAAGAGTGAAGGTTGACTGTTAGATGGTGTGGGGGTATTTGGCAATAATTTCCCTAAAGTGTCTCTACCTCTATGAGGCATGAAAGAAAATTTATTTTTATGTGATTTTTTCAAAACCAAATGCAAAACATAAAGGAAAGCAAGAATAACATCTATCTACTGAATGAAAAATAGAAAGAAAAGTAGAAATTACATCTACCTAGACACCTCCTTGGCAACAACGCCAAAAAGTGATGAGCCTCAGTATTGCAACAAGAATGTTGCAACTCCCAAAGCTACCAACTTTACTTTATCAACCTGGGGTTTTGTACAAACTTAGAGGTGACAGTGCTATATACACAGTAGATGCATCATCCTACTCATGCCACCCTCAACTAGGTCACTTGATCATTAGGGTTCCAGACCATTCCTCTACTGAACTGAAAGGAGTCTAACTACTTGAAAGCAAAATGTAAAGGCTAGTCCTAGTGTAAAGAAAGTAAATGCTTTTCAACTCATAAAATGAAAGTTGTCAACTTGTAAATGCTATGAAAGGACACAAATCTTATGCTAATTTGCAGAAAGGAAACTATGTTAACTTGCACTCCATCATCTAGCTATTAGGGTTGCTTGAAAACAAAAGATTATTCTATCATTTCATAATTCAAGAATGCATGCATTGACTATCTAATTCACACTTGTAGAGTAAATAAAGTTCTAATTGCTAAATTCAAAAATGAAAGAACTAATGCTATCTGATCTTGCAGGAAAGGAAAAGGAGTGAAGGGACTGGTCTAGGTGGCACTTCTGGTCATGGAATCCAAGCTGAGGGGTCAAACTACTCCTAAACTAAGCTAGGCTATCATTGTAGGTCAAAACAGGGTCAAAACAGACTACTATAGGTGTGCTACAGGATGTTGTTACAGGATTCCTGTACTGCTACAAGATGTCCTGAAATGCTACAGGAAGTTGGCTGAGAGGGTAAGAATGGTGAGATGAAGTGTTGGAAGGTTGTATGAAGGTTGTGGGAAATGTGGGGAAGGTGATCAACACCCTTAGCCAAGCCCAGTACTTCAAGAAGGTTGGATTTGGGCTAAGATGGTTGCTCACGGTGACTGAAAAACAAAGATCTAGAACATGGGTTGGCATGCATCAAAATAATATGGATAAGACCTAAATGGAGCTGGTGAAAGGGTTCCTTGCCTGCAGATCCAACAACATTGCAATAACACATGCACCTATTTCTCTTTTCATTTGCAAATTATTACAAGTCAATGTGGAAAAGATGAATTGAATTTGGAAAAGCTTATCTAACTAATGCTAAGAACTTGATCTATGAAATGAACTACCTCCTAAGCTACAACAATCATGAGAAGCAAAATAACAAATGTAAATCTTTCCAATAAATCATAAACAACTATCTAACTAATGCTAAAAACTTGACCTATGCAATGAACAGGAAACCACACTCTGTTTTTGGGCTGTGATAGTGGGGTCCTCTAATCATGATCCCATGAGGGAGATGAGATAGGGGTCACTATCACAGGCTTTTTGATGGACTTTACTCTACTGAACTGCAACAACTAATTTACCCTCTAAGCTAAAGGAAACATGCATGAGAAACAACTTAATCAATCTTATAAGCTAAAAGAAACATGAATAAACTTCAGTAATTACTCAACATTCTAGACTAAGAATATAGATACAAGAGAGGAACTTTTTCTGCTAGGTTGGGCCCTAACCCAAGAGCTTCATCCCTCTGAGTCAACTCAATGCTGGATCAAAACAAAACTTCTCATTATCATTCAAAAAGTGTCAAATACATCATCAAAATAACAGTAAAATGTGCTTTAGCTTAATGGCCTCTTAGCTACAATAAAACTTTGAATCCTAATGAGTCCCTTAGCTTGTTTATTTATACAAAAGTGGAGCTACCAACAACTCCCTAGAAAATAGGGATATTTGACTCCCTAACTCGAGAATAGGTGAATCTAACTCTTCTTTGACTTGCACTAGCTCAACTGTCAATGAACTCGGCCTACTTGGCTGTCAATGACACCGAGTTGATGAGATAGAGTGGGGGATCTTTGACTGATTGGAGGAGTTAAGGAGGTGGACCACCTCCTAGAATCTCTCTTTCTTGTCTACTCCAAGTTCCTGCACTCAAATCAACTCAAAATTGCTCCAATTCCTGCATTTAACACACATTAGGCCACAAGACATAGCAACACATCTTTTACTCTCACACTAAGCATAATATAACGAAATTTGTAGATAAATGTGAGAAAAAGATAATTTAATAAGCTAGAGGATGGCATTGTGACCCATATAATATACCTATTGATGAACCTCATCAATTTTTAATGTAGGGGTTCATCAAAATCCCTTCCTTGTAGCACAACGGTAGCTAGAGCATCTTAAGAATAATATTACAATTGCATAGGGTTAAACTATTCTCACTCATGACATAACTGGAAGTCGGGCCTACTTCATCTTCCATTATCAATCATGTTAGCATTTTGACAATACATGAGGAGAGCTACACACGGGTAGTGTCCAAGGTTGTTTTTATGCATGTTTGTCAAAAAACAAATCCTTTGCTTAAGAGATATCTTAGATAGAGAAAGATGTCCAATGCTCATTGAGGGTTGACAAAAGCTAAGTGAAAGGTTCAAAATTACATAATAAGAGGAACACCCAACACCAAAGGGTTTGTTTGCAAGTATTTATAGCATTATTAGAAGGGGGCATACTCCAAGATAGATGAACCTTCACATAAAAAAGTCTTAAAGTCAAATAATTAATTAAAAGGTTGGTCTAATCTACATGGTTAACATGAAGGGTTAAAATGACATTTTATGAATAAAAGTACATTCAAAAGGAATGTCCAAAGTTAAGATGGATCTATAATAGCACATTACAAAAAAGAAGAGAAAAAAACATTATTTAACAAAGTTAAAAGACTTACAAAATTACATTCCACTTGAGGGATCTTTGATCTTTTAGACTTTTTCCTTATATGTTAATGTTATTTTTCAAATGAAGGATGAATATTGTAATATAGTATTTTTATTGGAAATTAGTTGAAGAAAAACCATATATAAATTTGTATTACAAATTAAAAGTTCAAGTGAAAGCATCCCTCTCACATCAAGGATTTTTTTTTATTCGCAAGTTAGAAAAAGATAAAAACTTTGGTGTTGTTATATTACATTCTATTAGGATTTTTATTTCATATTTGTTATATGTATTTTTGGAAATATTTGGATGTTACCATTATGTTTTATCAATATGGATTTTTATTTTTATATTTGCTCTATATTAGTTTTTAGAGTATAGATTAATTGGTGATAGGATGCTATGTTAACGCACTCCTTGTGCAAAGGCCACAAGTTAAAACCCCGAATTATGTGTGTTCGTGGAAGTGGTATACATGGATACCTAATGACTATAGTGGTATCTGTTGGAATCAACCCTATATCATAATGAAACCAACCTAATTATCAATTCTTCTCTCCCTCACATTTATTACATACTTTTTTGAAATATTTGTATACTATCTATGTCTTCTTTGTGTTTATTTTTTTATGTAATGAACATTGTTAATATAGAATACAACTTTACTTAATTTGACTCAATTTCATAAACTATGCAATTATAACTAAATATTAAAGAAACTATATAATTAAAGATATGCATATTTACCATTTATAATTTATATTTGTAATAATTAGAATTATATTACTCAGGAGCTTTACCATTCAATTTACTCATAAAGGTTCAGTTAGCAATCGGTTAGAAATTGGTGATATGTAATTTGGAGAATTTTGTGATCGCTGGGACCGGTTTAAGGAATCTCCAACCATCCAAGCTACAACAAAACCTATGCGCCCAATAGGTACAAGGCAAGCTGAATCAATCTAAGGAAACTGGAAAAATGTACACAGATGTTGAAAAATCAGCTCCACAAATGACTTGACAAATGGTAAATGCATTGTTTACCGGGTCATAACAAAATTTTGTTAGGAAAATTATATTGGGTTGAAATTCAAAAAATCTAACTATAAAAGTGTTTAAATCATTTTTTTATGGTGGAAATGGATTAGCTTTATAAAAAAACTCTGGAGCACTTAAAATTCTGAAGTTTGATAGTGGTAACCCAGAGTTTCCAACACTTCCGCTGGATTTCAATCAAAATTTTGTGGAAATTTCCACTATTTTTTGAGCAAATTGTAGCCTGGTTAAACTACTCTATATAACTACAAAATTTATAGGAGAAACCTAACCATACTGCTTTTTTGCCTTGAAAATCATGGAAATTCTGACCATATATTGATAAAATCCGACAGGAATTTTTTAAATCCAAGTTATAGTTGTCAAAATTCATATTTTGGGTGCCCCGAGAGGATTTTGATGGTGCTGAATACATTTCCACCATCAAAAACATGATTCAAACACTGCTACTACGAAATTTTTTGAATTTTTTTGCCAAATTCCGACCACTTTTAACCATCCAAACAATTCCTCCATCTCCATCGACGACTCCAAATTTATATACATCAAAAACTAATTATCACCACAACATTAATAAAACTAAATGTTGCTTAATAGTAAATATCCCTGTATATCAGAAACTAATTGTTACCACGACATTAACAAGATTAAATGTTGCTTAAAACTAATTGTTATCACGACATTAACAAGATTAAATGTTGCTTAATGGTAAATATTAACATTCATCTAACATTAACATCAGATTATTAATGGTAAATATTAACATTCATCTAACATTCAATGCTTGATATCAAGATTATGAATAGTGAATAACCACATTCACTCATTTAATGCTCGATATTAAGGTATTTAATATACCTTTAACAAATGATATCAAGATTATTAATAGTGAATGACGACATTCACCTAACATTTAATGCTCGATATTAAGGTATTTAATATACTTAATAAAAGTAATGTTTTACAATTTCATGAGCAAAATCAAATGGTATGGTATGGTATGTGCAATGTCAATTTTTAATAGTGTGTCATTTTCATTTTATTTGTTGAATGATAAAGATTTTAGTATTGGATGAAAAGAGAAATAAGGTATATTATAAATGATTGGTAGTATATTTACTAGGTGATTTTATTATTTGTTATGAAATATATTATTTTAGTTTTATTTGGAGATTATGTTAAAAATTTGTGAAAAATATATTATTTAAAGTTTTTTAAAAATTTGTGAAAAATATTTTATTTAAAGTTTTTTTAAATATATGGTTTATTTTAACTTTAGAGTTATTATTAGTTGAGAGGGATCAAACTCATTGAGGTTTGTTTTTAATAAATTTTTTAGAAAAGTTTCACTTTAAGGGATTTGATTCTTCTTGGCTCAAGTTCCTTGAAGTGTTTTTTTTTTTTTTAATTGAACAAATTTTAGTAAAGTTTTCATTTCAATGGACTTGATCCTTTTTTGCTCATGATAGATATGGATTTAAGCTAGATCTATGTTGGTTCTTAATATAACTACATAGAAGATAGATATGTCATGTGTCATCCATGTTGAGCATAGAAATAATTATACATCTATATCATATTGAGCAATGCACCATTGGACTTAGATGGATCTACACTGATTCTTAATATATATACATGGAAATAGATATGCCATGTGTAAACTCCATGTTAAGTATGGGAGGAATTACATGTCTACTTCATATTGAGCAACATACCATAATTGGACTTAGATGGATCTATATTTGGATGATAAGCATATTTCCCCATGTTTTGTGGATGGGAAACCGGGTAGACCACCGGCCCTAATTACGAGGCCTCGCCCCAAGGGGATCGAAGAGAGTCGAACCTGTGATTAGCAACAACTAGCAACAATATAAAAGAACTTCTCATCTAGCTCTAGACCACTTGAGCTAACCCTTGGGGCTTTGCTTTTTTATATGTTGAGCACTAAAAGAATTACACATCTCCCCCATAATGTGGTTTTCAAAGCATCTTTCGGTGTATAAGAAATGATTTACTTTCAATTGATATATATATTTGAGATTGAAATATTTTATTTAACATGGATAATTTTTTAATTTTTTACAAATAACCAAATGTATTTTTACTCAAGGTGAGCAAAAATACAATATTCATGTATCAATGGCGCCAAAAACTATAAAGCCACCACAACTATCATTCTAACATATGAAATGACCCATAATTTGGCCAAAACCTTGAGAACCAAAATACTATTACCACGGACCAAAGTTCAAAAATATTAATTATTACAAGGAAATTAATAAACTAGGATATCTATTCTTTATAACATTGTTTTTAATTATTTGGAAAAATAAAGGATCAACTTCTAATAACAAGTCTCTTTAGAAAGCATATCAACTTCCACATTATGCTTTTGACATGCATGAATGCATTAGAGTTCCTGAAAAAGACTCCCACCCTTTCATTTCCTTCGCAAGAGCATGAATGGAGTTATTTACCACACAAACTAGCTCATTCATCCAAATGACAATGAACATCAAATCCCCAAGACATGTTATATTTTTTAGAAGAGCCACTCTTAAAAATAAAAAAGAGCCTTACTCGGTGAAATTATTATTACATTGTCTAGAGTTTGCATGAAACCGGAAGAAAAATGGGAGTCTCAAAGGAACAACAAAAAAACCTGAACCCATAATTGCGTCCTAAGCTCCATCAAAATAGGCTATAAAGTTTATTCTTTAAGAAAATTGAAGGATATGGGAGTGACCTTTGATCCATTTATGTGTTCATGGGTCACAAGACCATTCAATATAATTTCTCTAGGTGCAACCACAGATTCCACTGTTACCTCAAGGTGATCCCAAGGCTTTAGGTTATGCCCTCATGGGAATTGACCCTTGCCCAAGGGTGAAAAACTCATCACTTTCCACCATCTAATTCAACCCCTTTAGGCTTAAAAGTTGAACCACATGAGGGTAAGCTTTAATCCACTTATGTGTGCATTGGTCACAAGATGATATTGAAATATTATTACCCACATTGAAATATCTTTTTGTTGGTTGGAAGCTTAGAGTTACCACATTAGTTATGTTTGATTGTCTATGTTTTGGTTCCTGAAGAGGATCCATCATCAAGACACAAAAACATGAGGGAAAGAGTGTTAAAAGAACCATATAAATATATAAGGCGTAGTAAAATGAAATGAAATGAGAAGAGAGTGTTGAAACTAAAACCTAAATGTAAAACACAAAGAGCTAAGATAAAAAACCCTAAAGAAGAATGATAAATGCAAGCTTTATCTAATATTAATAATAATAATATTATTAATAATATAAATATAATATTATTATTATTATTAATTAATATTAATATCATACTATACTATATACTATGATATAATATTAATATTATAGTATGTTAATATTATAATATTAATATCTTCTTACCATACATAGTCAAACATAACATAACTGTTGTGGTAAATCTGAGCTTTCAGTCTACACCATTATTTTTTCGTTATTAATATTTTTTTAAATGCAACCAATTAAGCATTAAAGGGATTATACATCTCCTTCAAAGTGGAAGTATAAAACCATTTATTTTTCGTTATTAATATTTTTTTAAATGCCACCAATTAAGCATTAAAGGGATTATACATCTCCCTCAGAGTGGAAGTAGAAATCATTATCACTAAATTTTTTATTTCAATTACTATTTATCTATCTATAAAGTTGATATAAAATTATCTTACTTGAAGTGAACCTCCACATATTTTATCTATGGTGGACCTTGAAGAAGGAAATATATATATATATATATAATTGTCACACACCAACTCCATGTTGACCATAGAAAGAATTACACATCTTTCTCATTTTGAATAATACTACTTAACCATGAGAAATTTATACTTTTAAACACACGTGTAAAGTTGATATTGACTTTTTTACTTAAAGTGGATATTATATTCATGACCCATATTGCAATATTTGTTTCATTAATATTTTTTAAATGATGTTAACTCCATATTAAACATTAAAGGAATTACACACCACTTTATACGTGGAAGTAGAAAGCACCTATCTTCATACTAATAATCTTGTTTATTTTCAATTACTTTATGTATCTATTTCTCCCTCTCCTTTTCTATATAAAGTTGATATAAATTATTTTACTTGAGGTGGATATTAAAATACTTTATTTATGGTGGACATTGAAATATTTTTTTGTTATTAATATATTTTTCAAATGTTATATGCCAACTTCATGTTGAGCACAAAATGAATTACACTCTAACTTGTACTAGGTTGTAAAAACCATCTTTCGATGCAATAACCTAAGGTGATGGATTAGACAATGCCATGTGCATTATTAAGTACTTGAAACACTTCATGTGGGTTAGGTGATGGATTAAACATGTCATGTGCATTGTTAACTGCCTTAAACATTTCATGTGGGTTAGACACTTCGAAAGAGACAACACTTTAGGTTGGTTGGAGATTCATGTGGACTAGACACTTTGAAAGAGACAATAGTTTAGGTTGGTTGGAGATGTTGTTAACCATTATGCTCCTTGAGGGAAGGTGGAGATACATGATGTGTATTTTGGATTAGCCATTTTGTCAAAAACATTGTTGAGCAATCTCAAGAATAAACATGTTATGAGAGGCTTAAACAATTTTTAGCACATCATTATAAAATCTAAAGAGAAATATGTCATAATGCATTGTTGCATAGTCCAAGAAAAGAGTACTTTATGTCTCATGCAATTTATAAGAAGTTGAAACCCATAACCTCAAAAGTTACACTTCATGTGGTTTAGGCATTATGTCAAAGCAAGGTGTACAACCTTAGGGGAAATGCTTCATGTGGTTAATAAATATTTTGAAAAGCATGTTTGCAGCCTCAAAAGAAGGGATACTTTTTATATATGTGTTAGGCATTCTATCATTCACACTATATAAAGCCTCAAAGAAAAATAAAAATAGTAAAAACAAAGTAAATTGATTTAAAATGCTTAATGTTAAAACAAAACAAAATTAACAAGAAACATATAAGCTTGGAAAATACATTCGTAACAACACATATCATCTAATGCTAGTTTTTTAAACCTCCTTGATAGTCAAATAAGATATACCTCTACTTTACATAAGAAGCTATAAGTGATCATTGACCTTGGTAGCACATGGTTTGTTCAGTCTATGAAAATTCAAGTGTTGTAGATTCAATTTATCACCTTGATGAAAGCCTAATACCAACCATATTAAAAAGTGGGAATGTTGATATCTAAGTACAAAGATTCTAGATATGATCACTATGTTTTAATTGGTTCAATATAAATTATACCATCATCTTCAAAGTAGCAGTTCTTCTTTAGGGAAATCTAATCGAGTTCATGTAAGGTGAGATACTATTTTAGAAATTAGGAGTACCTTAAAACCATTCAAGCTACATGCATTGTGATTTGGGCACAATCTCATTTTTAGAAAACAACATGCACTCCCTCCATGCAAGTGTCGACACTTTCTATTTTTATTGGGTTGCATGTAAGGTCTTCACTAAACATTTGGGTTGCATGAAAAAACTCTTGTATGTTTTTCTATTTTTTGACATTTTTATTTATAGGAATGTCTCATTTTAGTAGGTTGTCATGTAAACATATCTCCAGGAACATGATCTTAGTTCCATCAAATTTTATTTTTAGGGAGGTAATTACTATTTTTAGCAAGTTTTATTTTGGGGCATTGTTATTAATCGAGGAGGATCCCCACTGATCCAAAGGCCTTAATATTTGCAAAAAAATCAACAACTAGATTGATTTTAAAATAGATTTTGCACCTTCTTCTTCCAAAGAGATGTCATGTAAGAACATCTACCATGTTGATTACATTATTCTGTGGTTGGCTCAACATAATTCACGCCCTATTTGTTGACATGAGATGCCCACTTACCTTAAATTTTCATCCAAATTTCATCGTTCCATTCAATTCATGTTGGGATTAGGTTCACGAATCCATATTATGCAGTGCAAGTTTGCAATTTTGGTTGGATGGGCAAGCAGTTTTAAATACCGAAACTATGAAATCGGGCATACAAAGGGAAGCATAAAATCTTTTAGCAGGGACATATGCATTTCTTGGATTTTAGATACCTAAATATATCAATAAATGAGACCTAGAAGGATGCAACCAATTATAAGAGATTGATGAATTAGGAATTGGCTTCTAGCTCGTTGAATGGGAAATTAAATTATTTTTATCCTACAACAAAATATTTTGGTGGCTGGAAGTTATAGACACCATCCTATTGCATGTGTTGTTGATTTAGAATATTCTAAAGAGTTGTTGAAGGATGAGCCACAAAGATGGGAGTTATCACCGACAAAGAATAAGATACCCAACAAAGAATAAGCCTTTTTATTGGGAGAATAAGGAAAACATGAGTTCATTGATTGCATGAAGAAACCATTATTATCTTCCTAGAGAACATTCGAGCTAGTATTTGTATATTAGAGCCATTAATTGGTGTAAAAGTTGAAATGATGTACATGAATCCTTTTTAGTGGATTGGATCATCAATTGAAGTGGACATGGATCATAGCCCACATGAATGAACTATGCTATCAATTTGCTAAGTATTACTTTTGTTATTTCGATTCTTGTTTAAAATTTCAATATTTAAATTTTGATTTCTAATTAATTGAGAAATTGGTTATAAGAATTCGAATTAGTGGAATGGAACAATTTATCACTAATTTCATATCAATTATCTTCAACAATAGCAAGTGTATATGTGTAGGTCCTCCTACTTCTAGTGAATGAAGATGCCTTTTCTATTTCAAGAACTCTTTTCTATTTTTAGGGAGGGTGTTTTTTGAGTGATGTGTTTTATGTGACCTAAGGCTAGATGGAAACCTAACTTTATGGTATATGTGGTGTATATTATTATTCTCCCACCATATAAGTAACATCTAATTAAATTAGAAAAAGATATTGAAGTATTTTTATTGACTTGTTTTGAGGTCTATTTCCTGTAGAAAAGGAGTGTCCCATTTCAATTTTTGTGTTTACTTTTTAAACACCAAATAGCTTCTATTTCATGCTAAATAAGGCACCAAACATGGAGACCTTATTCATTTATTTTTTGGTTTTGATGTTGGCTAGCTTGGGCACTCTAGTTGGGGTTCATTTTGACCTCATTCAGTTTTATTTTACATGATTGATTGGCACCCACTTTGAGGATTTGATCATGCATACTTAAATAACTCTATATGATGATCATTTCAACTTAATTTGACATGGTAAGTCATGTTGTTAGAGTTCTAATTCAATTGTAGTGAATTGTTGCAAATGACTATAAATATCTTATTGGTTGTTAAACACTAAACTATAAGCTTCGCCTTGGCCATTAAACACTTTAACAATGAACATTGTTGTCAAATCTCTTAAATGTGGGTTGTTACTAGTTAAAACTAGGTTGTCCCAACAAAATCCAAAATCAGAATGATGAATCTTTAGTGGCTTGGTTGTAGATATACTAGACTAATCATGGAATATTGATTATAGCTACTAGCTTAATCATGGAATATGTGTTGTAGCTTCTAGTGCCTCCTCCTTAGTGACTTAACCATAAATAAAACCTTCTTCCTCTTACTTGGTAGCTTGACACTCTTCACAAATAGAAACCGACAATTGAAACGGAATTCCATATGTTAAGTGTACATTGTAAATGTCAAATGAAGATGGAAATTTAGTATAGGTAAAGGCATTAGGTTAGGTTAGGTTAGGAGAATTAGGTTTAGTAGTTTCTTTTATATATATATATACTTTGGGGGAGCATTCAAATGTCATCCTTTTTCAAAGGAGGCATCTAGATGTCTCCCATTTTATGAGGGAACACCCACAAGTCCATATTTTTTTGAATGAACCTTGCAGAAATGTGAAATGTTTCATGGAATTTTATAAAAATTGAGATGCGACTAAAAATTTCATTAGGCACCTCATCATCCATAGGGTGTAGGGAGTAGGAGTGAATCTTTAACCTTTGGTAGCACATCCCTCTGTATCCATAAAATAAAATCCAAAATGGTTTATTTGAAAGCAATTCCAACGATTACTTTGCAATATCTGAATAGCATGCATGATAGGAACTTATTTCAAGGTTGCTTCCTTCTATTATCACATAAAGAGCATACTTAAGGCATATCCTTCTTGTTTTATTCTTCACATGCATCAATTCTTATTTCAGCATGGAATCTTGCTACTTGTAGGATAATGTTGGCATCTTCAACATTGTTTTGAGGGAAAGAAACACTCTAGATTAGGGTAGAGTCATACGTTATTTTGGATATTTTTTGGGGTTCTTGAGTCTAGTTTTAGACCAGGAGTTCAAAGAGAAGCTAAGTGGATTGAGAAACATCCTTTGGATGGGTAATTATTTCCTTGAGATTTTGGTGCATAAGCTCCCCTTATATTCTCACTTCCATTTTTCTTCTTCATGTTACTTAGTTAATGATTGTATGAGTTACAATCCAAGGTGTATAAGAATTTTCTAGATACTAGGCATTCTCAAAGAGCTTCGTCTTTAGGAGATCTAGTTGGTTGAGGAGTATAAGTCAAATTTATTCAAATTCGTTAATGATTAATGTTCCATAATGATGGATTGGATGTATTCTTTTGGATTTATTGCATTAATAGAATTGATCCATTGATATTGGCACTCTATTATTGCTTCATCCTAATTTCTGAAGATTCATGCTCTCCTTAGCTTTAATTAGCCTATATAATTGCATCTAGAGTTGCTTTACTAAGCATGATTCAACGGTTTTATTTTCCTTGTACAGTTTTCTTCTTTATACTAAGTGTTAAGTATAAGTAGCTCTACTTCCCTATTCAATAATTACCATATTGTTCTTCTTGCTTTTTATTGCATTAATAGAATTAATCCATTGATATTGGCACTCTATTATTGCTTCATCGTAATTTCTGAAGATTCATGCTCTCCTTAGCTTTAATTAGCGTATATAATTGCATCTAGAGTTGCTTTACTAAGCATGATTCAACGGTTTGTTTTTCCTTGTCTAGTTTTCTTCTTTCTACTAAGTGTTAAGTATAAGTAGCTCTACTTCCCTATTCAATAATTACCATGTTGTTCTTCTTGCTTTTTATGTATCTTAGAACTCAACGTCAAACAAATGACCAAAACTAAGTTTATTGTATCACATAACACAAAAGTGGAAATATAAAGTGGGAGTGCAAGGGCTACTGCTATAAAAGTAAGAGTTGGTGCTACTTTAGAAAATCATGACTATCACGATGTTGAACAAAATAAATAGGAGTTTAGTACAAGGATGTAGCCTAAATGCTCCAAGGGATCATCATCAAACAAAAGAGAAGGGTGATCCTACTTTTAAAGGGAAGCCTTCCTTCCATTTTAGACCAAAGCAAAGAAACTTGTCTAAAGGAAGGAAACTATATATAAAAAACTAGTTGGATGCGATGAATCTAGTTCAAAAGATTTTTGCTTGTTCAAAAGACTGGCCCATAGTCAGGAGCTAGTAGAAGGAGGTTTCTTTCTAGTATAGTGTGACTAACTCGAGACCCCATATGACAATTTAGCATGAGTTTCATTGCTAGGGGATGGGCTTCTTCTCAAGGTCTATTGAAAGGATTTTTACTCCTTTGTATAATCCAAAGATACGTATTGAATGGGATTTATCTTCACCCATAAACAAATGATAAGGAAAAGATAAAATTTCCCTATTCCATGAATTAATTTACCAAAAACAATAAGTACAATAGATAAGAGGAAAAATCACTAGTTTCTATGTAGCTTATTTTTCCACCTTCTACAAAATCTTAATTACACCAATATTTAGCATTAACCAACTATGATTCTCACATTACAAGTTACTCAATACATGGGCAGTGGCTATTTTCTCTCTCTATGTATGAGTGTATGAGTGTGTACATCTAACCATTATCCAAGTCATTGGGCATACTTGTATATGATGAAAATGAAGTAAAAGTAGTTGTGGAGTGATATCAAAGCTGCATAGGTATTCGACATAAATGAAATCTTCTCATAGTTGTGTATTATATGTTTATGTTTGTTTATATATATATATATGATCACAAGTTTATGAAGGGAGACAAGTGGTTGATTATTGTTGAGTAAGGTCGAACTAGTGATCATGTGTTAAATGTATTTGGAAATTAGATTGCATGTTCTAATCAAAAGGTGGTCAAATACGGTATAACTAGGTCTAACACATCTGGGGGATAAAATGTTGTACACTTTACCCACCACTTGGTGACCCTATCTCTCAGCACTACGAAGAAATTTGTGATCATATGAATAGTGTCTTGTTGAAGAGAGGGAAGGGGGGCGATGGAAGAATGTGAAATTTAAGCTCAAGGACCTTTACCAAGTATAAGACCAAACACTATTGGTATGGGTACTAGAGAAAGGTGGAGACAATGTTGGAAATAATACTGAGAGGGGGGGTGAATCAGTATTATCAGATCAGATAAAACTTTCTCAATACTCAGAAATATATACGCTACTTCAGTTAAGTGAACCAGCGTGTACACGCTACTGTGTCTAAAGCAACCAGCGTATAACCAGAAATCTTATGATTCAGTTAGCTTATCTTCAGTAAATGCATCAGAACATTATTAACCATATTAACAGTAAACAGGTGCAGTATAACAGAACAGATCATCACACATAAGGCACACACATGAACACCATGATATAAGGTGGAAACCCAATGTGGGTGAAAACCACCTGCTGCAATTTGTTTCTATCTTCCTTTAATAAGAAACTTCTTTTACAATGTACTGGTGTAGTCCTTTACCAGCACGCAGGCTACAACCTGCAGAGGGCTACAACCCTCTTAGCTCTTGTACTAGCCGATCCATTTACTAGTACGTAGGTGCCTGCCTACAGAATGCTCCAACCTTTACTCGTTCTCCAGCTGCTCCTGGAAGGGAGCTACAACCCCCTAGCTCTTGTACTGGCTGATATGTTTACCAGTACGTAGGCACCAGCCTACTGAACTCTACGATCTTCCCGGGACCACGTCTCATACATTTTCATACTGGATCCATAAAACAACCTGCATCATCAATCTTTGAATCACCCAATACTGAATCACTGAAACCCTGTCAATAACATAGACAACATAACAATAACCAGATCCAACTTCATCTTCAAATATCATACATCACATTGTATACGCTACTTGGACCAACCCAACCTGCGTGTATACGCTCTTTTGCCAAAGACAACCTGCGTACAGATCTGCAAATCCTAACTTATAATTCCGCAGCTATATCAGACATCAAAACATACCCAGATCATAACAATAAACATGCGTCAATAGATCTAGTCTATCCACAGTCAAACCATATGAAGATAATCATTCCAAGCCTTGAGATCCTGTTCCATAGTTCATCATCCTCCACATGAGTGAAACCATGGTTCAGATCACCAACCCATAACCAGCATTTGGATCTCACACTTCATCAGATATTCATTACTCACTCCCACCATTTGGCCTAATGATCTTCTCCTTATATAGGTTTAGGCCTTTCATAATACCACGGTCCAAAACCATAGTAAAACAATACCATCAACTCAATACTAGGGATCAACACGTCTGTCGAGATACTTTGGTCCAAAAACATAGGCTCAAGTACCGAGGACTAACTACCACGGACCAAAAGTAAGCTTTCCGACACGTACGCTCTTTTCCATTCATGAACCTGCGTGTATACCCTACTTGGTATATAGCGAACCTGCGTATACGCGACTTGGTATATAGCGAACCTGCGTGTATATGCGACTTGGGCTTAATGAACCTGCGTATATGAATTTTCTCTTCTCTTTATAGTCTGATCATCAATTCCTTGCTGCTATCCTTCTGCACTATGATTTGTCATCAGTGTGATTTGCCATCAAGGACAACACTTGTCTCATAATGCCAACAATCTCCCCCTTTGGACTTGATGGCAAAGCTAACTCGTCACACTTAGAACTTGATCTTCTTGTTCCTTTGAGTTGTCCTGCATCCCATGTATTTAGTCACATCTGTAGATTGATCTAGTTATATGTAATTGAGATGTTCTTTTATGAGAGGGTTGCCATCAAGTACAACACTTGTCTCATAAGGCCAACAATCTCCCCCTTTGGACTTGATGGCAACAACACCAAATCACTCTCCCCCTTTGACATCAAGGGCAAAGGGTGGACCAAGGTATTCTCTTTCCTTGATAAACATTCTGTTGTCTATACTCCCCCTGAGTACCTGCTGAAATCTCCAAATGTGCTCCCCCTTTGTATATGCCAAAGTGTACCAATCTGTCCATGCCAAGTCTATGTACTGCTGAAGTGTGTTGTTCATGCTCTTCCTGACTGAAGGCAAGATCTGCAAAAAGATGTTCTACAAGAAAGAACACAACTCTATACATTTTAAGTGACCTTCCTAACACCAAAGACTCATACATACATCCTTCACCCAACCAAGTGGGGATCAACCTCCCAACTAAGTGGGGATACATCAGAAGTTTACATATTACATTACATCTTCATCCCAGGCATAGTGGGGAAACCAATATAGGCCGTTACATGACCTTGACACCATGAAAGAGATACCACATAAAAGAGATATATGACATAGAGATGAAATATCAAGACTATGCAAATCATCAATAACTACTATCAGCAGCATCTGTCAATCACTGTATATATCAGCAATCATGTTCTCCTTCTGTTCTCCATCTACCTCTGTTCTACCAGCAACAGTTGTGAACTAGAACCAAAAGCCAACAATGCATTATTAGATGTTAATCTGCTCCCCCTGAACCTGTGCCAGATGGTCTCTGTTAGACCCATATCAGAATCTTCTCATTCTGAGTTTGACCCACTGATTTCCTTCAAATTATCATATACGCGACTGTATCTACATAAACAAGCGTATATACGCGGATAGTCCTTATCCAACTCGCGTACACAAATTTCCATATCAGCAACCTGTAAATGTCCAGTAGAGAATAAGTCATCAACCTATAACAAGGTATGTCTGCATCAATTCATCCCTTTGACCAGAATTCAGAGTCATTCACATTATATCATGTGTGAAACCACCATAGCCATTTCATCAAGCTCTACATGATCCAAGTATCATTACTTGGGAACATCTGCATCAACCAACATATGTAAGTATCAACCTATCATCATATAGATATGAACTCATCATCATGTCTCCAACAAAGTGACTTTGAGGAGTTATCCATGTATCAGCACTATGTATCTTGAGCTCAAACTCTTTTGACAAAACTTCTTGATATCATCAACAACAACAATCCTTATCCCCATGAGTGCCTGCATCATAACTGTATGATCTTTATGCATATGACGACAGCAGCATATGAGTGACTCATCATCAAGTGAGGAAGATGTGTATTCAAGCTTTGTACTTCTCCTTATCCTTATGAAGATCACCATGTAAGCACCATATATGCATCATCAATGAGTCAACCATAAATCTGATCTGAACATCAACTATGAAACCCCAAGAATCATATGGACTACTCACAACCACATCATAGCAAGATATATCATTTAGCCATATAAGTAACATCACCAAGGACTATTAATCCATAATGCCAACAATGCAATATTAAAGGCATATTCTCCCCCTCAACCTGTGCCATCTGTTTGCTGTTAGATCTGAACATGCATACATCAGTAGTATTCATCAAGACATCATCATCATCAAGTTAGGATTAAAACACTTCTAGCATCTTACAAGTATCAAGTCATTTCTAGACATTCTCAGCAGACTGTAACTGTTAACCAATAGAGCAGATACTAGATTGAATCATATCAGACCCCTTTTCTGAGCCTGTCCCCACTGCTTTTCCACAGACTGACATATACACGACTTTGCAGTGTATAACTCGCGTATATACGCGACTTCAATTTATGAAACTTGTGTATGAGTTTCAGGACACTGAAGTTTTACACCTTCAGCTCCCTCTGAGTTTATTATGTCTATGTTGTGCCGAGCCTGAGTATTTTGTGTTGTGCCACATCTTTCTGGCTGAACTTCCTTCTTCTTCCATATCTTCAAGTGTGATGATGTTTTATTCTTTTGGTGTGATGTTCGTCCTTTGTTCCTGCAATCCTTTGCTATATGTCCAAGTTTGTTACATGCATAACATCTTACATGTTTCATATTCCTCCTGTAGCAATCAGCAGCTTTGTGACCAAACTTATTGCAAGCAAAGCAATATCCATTAAAGTACCTTGAATGTGATGATCTTTCTGCATGATGGTCTTGAACTCTTCTTCTTCCACATCTGGCTGCAACATGTCCAAGATTATGACATACATAACATTCAACATTATTCATAGGAGAAGTAAAAGATTTTCTTTGAAGAATCTATTTCCTTGGTTGATGATGAGATGGATCTTTCATTTCTTCATTGATCACTTTAGATTTCTCTTTAGAGTTCCTTGCCTCACCTTGTAAACTAGATTCACCTTCAATAGATTCATGGAAAACAAGACCAGTCTTTATAGCAGGAGATCTTTGACTACTAAGAATATCATCCAAGACTTTAGAGCTATCTTGAAATCGTAAAAGCTTATCTTTTTCTTCTATTTTACCTTTCAAGATATTTACCTCATCCTGAAGCTGTTCTTCTTTTTCAAGAGATTGCTTTTTCAAATCTTCTTCAGCTTTTCTTCCTTCTTCCATTTGTTCCCTTAGTTTGAGAATCTCCTTTTCTTGTTCTTCATTCAGATCCTGCTGCATTTGACGAACTTGGAAGGCACATTCCAACTGGGATTTTAAGCTGATGACTTCATTGTCTTGTTTTTCAATTGCTTGATGTAGATCTTCATTTTGCTTCCTTGATTCTTCAAGATCTCCCTTTAGTGAGAGGATTGTAGCTTCAAGATTTTCATAGTAGCTGGATCTATCTTTGAGTTTCTTGATGGTTGTGCTTCTTTCGTTGACTTCTTTTCTTAATGATGTCACTTCATGCTGCAATTTTTGACATTGGGCTTCCTTGTCCTTGAGAAGTTTTCTTACCTTGTTTCCTTCTTCAAGTTGGGCCTTTAGTTTGGTAGCTTCTTCTTTGAAGTCACATTCCCTTTTGTTCAATAGATCTTGTTGATCTCTAATTTTGTCTGTCAGCCTTTTAAATTCTGCCTCTATTTGATATCTTTCTTGTTCACCCATAAGAGCAAGTTCAGTAGTTTCACTATCACTTCCATCTCTTTCACAAGGAAATATAGCTGGAACATCAGAGGATAACACATTCATACCTGATAATGATTCTGAATCTGATTCTGAATCTGAAGAGCTTCTTATACCTAATCCCCAATCGATTCTCCCACTGTCATAGTCCTTCTGAGATGTTTTCTTCTTCTTATGAGCTTTCTTCTTAAGCTTCTTTCCCATTGTTCCACGGATCTCCTTCAAGCGATCAAGCTTCTATCAAAGGACCTGCTCTGATACCAATTGTTGGAAATAATACTGAGAGGGGGGGTGAATCAGTATTATCAGATCAGATAAAACTTTTTCAATACTCAGAAATATATACGCTACTTCAGTTAAGTGAACCAGCGTGTACACGCTACTGTGTCTAAAGCAACCAGCGTATAACCAGAAATCTTATGATTCAGTTAGCTTATCTTCAGTAAATGCATCAGAACATTATTAACCATATTAACAGTAAACAGGTGCAGTATAACAGAACAGATCATCACACATAAGGCACACACATGAACACCATGATATAAGGTGGAAACCCAATGTGGGTGAAAACCACCTACTGCAATTTGTTTCTATCTTCCTTTAATAAGAAACTTCTTTTACAATGTACTGGTGCAGTCCTTTACCAGCACGCAGGCTACAACCTGCAGAGGGCTACAACCCTCTTAGCTCTTGTACTAGTCGATCCATTTACTAGTATGTAGGTGCCTGCCTACAGAATGCTCCAACCTTTACTCGTTCTCCAGCTGCTCCTGGAAGGGAGCTACAACCCCCTGGCTCTTGTACTGGCTGATATGTTTACCAGTACGTAGGCACCAGCCTACTGAACTCTACGATCTTCCCGGGACCACGTTTCATACATTTTCATACTGGATCCATAAAACAACCTGCATCATCAATCTCTGAATCACCCAATACTGAATCACTGAAACCCTGTCAATAACATAGACAACATAACAATAACCAGATCCAACTTCATCTTCAAATATCATACATCACATTGTATACGCTACTTGGACCAACCCAACCTGCGTGTATACGCTCTTTTGCCAAAGACAACCTGCGTACAGATCTGCAAATCCTAACTTATAATTCCGCAGCTATATCAGACATCAAAACATACCCAGATCATAACAATAAACATGCGTCAATAGATCTAGTCTATCCACAGTCAAACCATATGAAGATAATCATTCCAAGCCTTGAGATCCCGTTCCATAGTTCATCATCCTCCACATGAGTGAAACCATGGTTCAGATCACCAACCCATAACCAGCATTTGGATCTCACACTTCATCAGATATTCATTACTCACTCCCACCATTTGGCCTAGTGATCTTCTCCTTATATAGGTTTAGGCCTTTCATAATACCACGGTCCAAAACCATAGTAAAACAATACCATCAACTCAATACTAGGGATCAACACGTCTGTTGAGATACTTTGGTCCAAAAACATAGGCTCAAGTACCGAGGACTAACTACCACGGACCAAAAGTAAGCTTTCCGACACGTACGCTCTTTTCCATTCATGAACCTGCGTGTATACCCTACTTGGTATATAGCGAACCTGCGTATACGCGACTTGGTATATAGCGAACCTGCGTGTATATGCGACTTGGGCTTAATGAACCTGCGTATATGAATTTTCTCTTCTCTTTATAGTCTGATCATCAATTCCTTGCTGCTATCCTTCTGCACTATGATTTGTCATCAGTGTGATTTGCCATCAAGGACAACACTTGTCTCATAATGCCAACAATCTCCCCCTTTGGACTTGATGGCAAAGCTAACTCGTCACACTTAGAACTTGATCTTCTTGTTCCTTTGAGTTGTCCTGCATCCCATGTATTTAGTCACATCTGTAGATTGATCTAGTTATATGTAATTGAGATTTTCTTCTATGAGAGGGTTGCCATCAAGTACAACACTTGTCTCATAAGGCCAACAATCTCCCCCTTTGGACTTGATGGCAACAACACCAAATCACTCTCCCCCTTTGACATCAAGGGCAAAGGGTGGACCAAGGTATTCTCTTTCCTTGATAAACATTCTGTTGTCTATACTCCCCCTGAGTACCTGCTGAAATCTCCAAATGTGCTCCCCCTTTGTATATGCCAAAGTGTACCAATCTGTCCATGCCAAGTCTCTGTACTGCTGAAGTGTGTTGTTCATGCTCTTCCTGACTGAAGGCAAGATCTGCAAAAAGATGCTCTACAAGAAAGAACACAACTCTATACATCATAAGTGACCTTCCTAACACCAAAGACTCATACATACATCCTTCACCCAACCAAGTGGGGATCAACCTCCCAACTAAGTGGGGATACATCAGAAGTTTACATATTACATTACATCTTCATCCCAAGCATAGTGGGGAAACCAATATAGGCCGTTACATGACCTTGACACCATGAAAGAGATACCACATAAAAGAGATATATGACATAGAGATGAAATATCAAGACTATGCAAATCGTCAATAACTACTATCAGCAACATCTGTCAATCACTGTATATATCAGCAATCATGTTCTCCTTCTGTTCTCCATCTACCTCTGTTCTACCAGCAACAGTTGTGAACTAGAACCAAAAGCCAACAATGCATTATTAGATGTTAATCTGCTCCCCCTGAACCTGTGCCAGATGGTCTCTGTTAGACCCATATCATAATCTTCTCATTCTGAGTTTGACCCACTGATTTCCTTCAAATTATCATATACGCGACTGTATCCACATAAACAAGCGTATATACACGGATAGTCCTTATCCAACTCGCGTACACAAATTTCCATATCAGCAACCTGTAAATGTCCAGTAGAGAATAAGTCTGTTTAGATAATCTTCGGCAAAATCACATAACCAATCTTTAGAGAATAAGTCATCAACCTATAACAAGGTATGTCTGCATCAATTCATCCCTTTGACCAGAATTCAGAGTCATTCACATTATATCATGTGTGAAACCACCATAGCCATTTCATCAAGCTCTACATGATCCAAGTATCATTACTTGGGAACATCTGCATCAACCAACATATGTAAGTATCAACCTATCATCATATAGATATGAACTCATCATCATGTCTCCAACAAAGTGACTTTGAGGAGTTATCCATGTATCAGCACTATGTATCTTGAGCTCAAACTCTTTTGACAAAACTTCTTGATATCATCAACAACAACAATCCTTATCCCCATGAGTGCCTGCATCATAACTGTATGATCTTTATGCATATGACGACAGCAGCATATGAGTGACTCATCATCAAGTGAGGAAGATGTGTATTCAAGCTTTGTACTTCTCCTTATCCTTATGAAGATCACCATGTAAGCACCATATATGCATCATCAATGAGTCAACCATAAATCTGATCTGAACATCAACTATGAAACCCCAAGAATCATATGGACTACTCACAACCACATCATAGCAAGATATATCATTTAGCCATATAAGTAACATCACCAAGGACTATTAATCCATAATGCCAACAATGCAATATTAAAGGCATATTCTCCCCCTCAACCTGTGCCATCTGTTTGCTGTTAGATCTGAACATGCATACATCAGTAGTAAGCATCAAGACATCATCATCATCAAGTTAGGATTAAAACACTTCTAGCATCTTACAAGTATCAAGTCATTTCTAGACATTCTCAGCAGACTGTAACTGTTAACCAATAGAGCAGATACTAGATTGAATCATATCAGACCCCTTTTCTGAGCCTGTCCCCACTGCTTTTCCACAGACTGACATATACGCGACTTTGCAGTGTATAACTCGTGTATATACGCGACTTCAATTTATGAAACTTGTGTATGAGTTTCAGGACACTGAATTTTTACACCTTCAGCTCCCTCTGAGTTTATTATGTCTGTGTTGTGCTGAGCCTGAGTATTTTGTGCTGTGCCACATCTTTCTGGCTGAACTTCCTTCTTCTTCCATATCTTCAAGTGTGATGATGTTTTCTTCTTTTGGTGTGATGTCCGTCCTTTGTTCCTGCAAGCCTTTGCTATATGTCCAAGTTTGTTACATGCATAACATCTTACATGTTTCATATTCCTCCTGTAGCAATCAGCAGCTTTGTGACCAAACTTATTGCAAGCAAAGCAATATCCATTAAAGTTCCTTGAATGTGATGATCTTTTTGCATGATGGTCTTGAACTCTTCTTCTTCCACATTTGGCTGCAACATGTCCAAGATTATGACATACATAACATTCAACATTATTCATAGGAGAAGTAAAAGATTTTCTTTGAAGAATCTCTTTCCTTGGTTGATGATGAGATGGATCTTTCATTTCTTCATTGATCACTTTAGATTTCTCTTTAGAGTTCCTTGCCTCACCTTGTGAACTAGATTCACCTTCAATAGATTCATGGAAACCAAGACCAGTCTTTATAGCAGGAGATCTTTGACTATTAAGAATATCATCCAAGACTTTAGAGCTATCTTGAAATCGTAAAAGCTTATCTTTTTCTTCTATTTTACCTTTCAAGATATTTACCTCATCCTGAAGTTGTTCTTCTTTTTCAAGAGATTGCTTTTTCAAATCTTCTTCAGCTTTTCTTCCTTCTTCCATTTGTTCCCTTAGTTTGAGAATCTCCTTTTCTTGTTCTTCATTCAGATCCTGCTGCATTTGACGAACTTGGAAGGCACATTCCAGCTGGGATTTTAAGCTGATGACTTCATTGTCTTGTTTTTCAATTGCTTGATGTAGATCTTCATTCTGCTTCCTTGATTCTTCAAGATCTCCCTTTAGTGAGAGGATTGTAGCTTCAAGATTTTCATAGTAGCTGGATCTATCTTTGAGTTTCTTGATGGTTGTGCTTCTTTCGTTGACTTCTTTTCTTAATGATGTCACTTCATGCTGCAATTTTTGACATTGGGCTTCCTTGTCCTTGAGAAGTTTTCTTACCTTGTTTCCTTCTTCAAGTTGGGCCTTTAGTTTGGTAGCTTCTTCTTTGAAGTCACATTCCCTTTTGTTCAATAGATCTTGTTGATCTCTAATTTTGTCTGTCAGCCTTTTAAATTCTGCCTCTATTTGATATCTTTCTTGTTCACCCATAAGAGCAAGTTCAGTAGTTTCACTATCACTTCCATCTCTTTCACAAGGAAATATAGATGGAACATCAGAGGATAACACATTCATACTTGATAATGATTCTGAATCTGAAGAGCTTCTTATACCTAATCCCCAATCGATTCTCCCACTGTCATAGTCCTTCTGAGATGTTTTCTTCTTCTTATGAGCTTTCTTCTTAAGCTTCTTTCCCATTGTTCCACGGATCTCCTTCAAGCGATCAAGCTTCTATCAAAGGACCTGCTCTGATACCAATTGTTGGAAATAATACTGAGAGGGGGGGTGAATCAGTATTATCAGATCAGATAAAACTTTTTCAATACTCAGAAATATATACGCTACTTCAGTTAAGTGAACCAGCGTGTACATGCTACTGTGTCTAAAGCAACCAGCGTATAACCAAAAATCTTATGATTCAGTTAGCTTATCTTCAGTAAATGCATCAGAATATTATTAACCATATTAACAGTAAACAGGTGCAGTATAACAGAACAGATCATCACACATAAGGCACACACATGAACACCATGATATAAGGTGGAAACCCAATGTGGGTGAAAACCACCTGCTGCAATTTGTTTCTATCTTCCTTTAATAAGAAACTTCTTTTACAATGTACTGGTGTAGTCCTTTACCAGCACGCAGGCTACAACCTGCAGAGGGCTACAACCCTCTTAGCTCTTGTACTAGCCGATCCATTTACTAGTACGTAGGTGCCTGCCTACAGAATGCTCCAACCTTTACTCGTTCTCCAGCTGCTCCTGGAAGGGAGCTACAACCCCCTGGCTCTTGTACTGGCTGATATGTTTACCAGTACGTAGGCACCAGCCTACTGAACTCTACGATCTTCCCGGGACCACGTTTCATACATTTTCATACTGGATCCATAAAACAACCTGCATCATCAATCTTTGAATCACCCAATACTGAATCACTGAAACCCTGTCAATAACATAGACAACATAATAATAACCAGATCCAACTTCATCTTCAAATATCATACATCACATTGTATACGCTACTTGGACCAACCCAACCTGCGTGTATACGCTCTTTTGCCAAAGACAACCTGCGTACAGATCTGCAAATCCTAACTTATAATTCCGCAGCTATATCAGACATCAAAACATACCCAGATCATAACAATAAACATGCGTCAATAGATCTAGTCTATCCACAATCAAACCATATGAAGATAATCATTCCAAGCCTTGAGATCCCGTTCCATAGTTCATCATCCTCCACATGAGTGAAACCATGGTTCAGATCACCAACCCATAACCAACATTTGGATCTCACACTTCATCAGATATTCATTACTCACTCCCACCATTTGGCCTAATGATCTTCTCCTTATATAGGTTTAGGCCTTTCATAATACCACGGTCCAAAACCATAGTAAAGCAATACCATCAACTCAATACTAGGGATCAACACGTCTGTCGAGATACTTTGGTCCAAAAACATAGGCTCAAGTACCGAGGACTAACTACCACGGACCAAAAGTAAGCTTTCTGACACGTACGCTCTTTTCCATTCATGAACCTGTGTGTATACCCTACTTGGTATATAGTGAACCTGCGTATACGCGACTTGGTATATAGCGAACCTGCGTGTATACGCGACTTGGGCTTAATGAACCTGCGTATATGAATTTTCTCTTCTCTTTATAGTCTGATCATCAATTCCTTGCTGCTATCCTTCTGCACTATGATTTGTCATCAGTGTGATTTGCCATCAAGGACAACACTTGTCTCATAATGCCAACAATCTCCCCCTTTGGACTTGATGGCAAAGCTAACTCGTCACACTTAGAACTTGATCTTCTTGTTCCTTTGAGCTGTCCTGCATCCCATGTATTTAGTCACATCTGTAGATTGATCTAGTTATATGTAATTTAGATGTTCTTCTATGAGAGGGTTGCCATCAAGTACAACACTTGTCTCATAAGGCCAACAGACAAAGGTATGGAATTTCCTAAATAGGCAATGGAAATGACCACATATCTCATAGTAATAAGGAAATCTAGAAATTAAGTGCTCATATATCTCTATCTCCTATATATGGTAGATCCAACATATCCTATCCTCTCATGGTATATGTTACTCCAATTCCACCAAGATTTGATGACAACCCTCTCAAAATTATCCTAAGGGGATCACGAGTCCATGCATCTAATGTTGACGTGTGTAATGGGGCACACCAAGAGGCCGTATTTGAGCTCCATTAAATTCTCTACATAAAAGGCCATATCCAACCTTAAACCCCTAAGGATGCTAATATAAGTTATCTAGATATATTGCATGTGACTATACTCTTGGATAATCCCATTTATATCCTATTTATCAGGGAAGAGATGACTAAGAACATCCAAAAATTACATGCAATATCAATCATTAATCTTATATATTTTGTGTCTATTTGTTGGTATTTACATTTGTATGCATGAGAATACTTTTTAAAATTGTATTTCCAATATTTTGCATATTGTTTAATTTTATTAAATTGATACCAATTCAAAGGCTAGGTTCTAAGTAAACTATGGCTCAAGGAGCTTGATGGATCCAAGCCATGTCTCAATCTAACTACTTTGGATATGGTTGGGGGATTTGGGAATCTTATAAGTACAATAAGCAATATCATATTTATCTAGAAGTTGAAGTCCTAAATAAAGTTTCTCTTCAAATGATGGCAATCATGCTTCTCAACTAGCATTACATACATAATAGGAGAATTTAATGGTTGATATGATCAAAGTGATAGATGAGTTAGATTAATGAATTATATATATATAATGCAGACACAAGTAAGTTGGGGTTTGAACCAAGGAACTCATAATCATACCATACATGCTTTGCCAAGTAATCTACACATCGAGAGTTGTGTGTGTGTACGTGCGCGCATACAAATAAAGTTCATAATTTATAAATGAATCATTGCTTGAAAGACAAGGGGGAACCCCATCTCAACTAGAATTGGAGGAGGATCCAAGTAGATATTATGCATCATTATGTCATCTTCCATAGCTTCCATATTCCTCTAGTAGTGTAAGTGTGATGACCATACTTATCCCAAAAGGAACAATTAAGTTGCAAATTTCTATCCTTTGAACTCAAATATTTGTTTAGTTTTTGAAGAAGGAGGAGGATTACTAGAATTAGTGCCATTGTTACCTTTTGATTTTTGGGTTTCTTGGAACCTTATTTTTATCATACCACCAAAGAACAAGAATGCAACTAGATGTTTTGTTTTTTCATGGTAGCTTCCAAAGCTTTCATCTACTTGAAAGAGTGTTATTCTAGATGGCCCACAAATGGGAAATGATTTGCATCTTTTTGTCCTCTAGACTTGGATCACCGTTCAAGATTTAGGAAGGCTAAAGGGGAAGTCTCATTGTATTGGGTGCCTTCACTAACTTTTGACTTCTTCGATGACTTCTTCAATAGCTTGGAACCTTGCTTTCATTTCACTAACGAACTTTTGCTCTTGGTATCTATAGAATCAATGGCACAAATCTATAAGACCTTGCATATTCCTATGTTAATGTGTATGCAATAAAATTTAACCTTTAATATAGTTGGGCACAAAATAGGTCTATATTTATCAATTGTTTTCCTATGTTGAGGGACTCACTTCTTCAATCAAAGTTCTATTTTTTTTACTTGTAAAACTATAGCAATTAGGTAAGTGATAGTAGGCCATCCCTATAATGTTCATCCTTTCATAGAGTCACATAAATTTGGACCTTGATGGTCTTAAATGACGGATGAGAACTTGAGGAAACAATTTACCTGGTTTTGGACAAATGTCAAGTTGCCATTACTAATATTTGGCTAATTAAGCTTAAATGTATTCTTGGTTTGAATATGAGATATAGGATTACCCACTGGTTCATGGAAACTTGTATATAATTAGGATACTTTAATCCCATCCAACTGCAAGTATCTAGTCCTACTAAAATATCCTTCTATAAGAATTGTTAGTAGAGATGTAGGAGTTAATTCACATCTTTGTAGCTTAGATAAGACATTGTAGATCAAATGATACATGCAACAACTTGAAATGAATTCACATGCATTTTAAATCTTACCATGTCAAGTATCATGAGATCATATGAAAATCTTACTTATCAATGATAACAAGTCAGTGCTAATAAATAAACAAACTTATTTAATAATTTTGAAGAGACATTTTCTAGATATTAATTTTAGGGTACTAATCATCTATTCTTATGATCAAAGATACATATTTCTATAGTACTTAAATTGCCACTTATTTTTTAAATATTTATATTAACAATATGCCAATGTCATGTCTCTTCTCAAGTACATTTGTAACAGGGTGTTGCTACACAATTTTGCACAATTTTGGCTAGGGAAAAGAACCCAACATTTTCGACTTAGCGACTTAGGAGGAAATTTGACTTTATTTGGTTGCTAGTGGAATGTGGGGGCCACCCACATGTGAATTCAAACTAGGCCATTTGAATGGCTTGGAGGGAATTCGAAGTGCTAGATGGAGGGGCCCACATGAGGCAAGGAAGGCCCACGAAGATAAAAGGAGGATGAAGCTCTCATTTGGATTCATCCATTCACCTTGCAAATCGAAATTACTTGACTGTTCACTCTGTTGTTTAGCCAAGTCAACCAGTTGTTTAGCCACGAATATTTCAAGTGGGAGATTCAACCTTACCTTCGAGGGACCTTTCGTGCTCGCCCTAAGGAGGTAGTTCCATCAGCCTTTCAGGAGATCTGGGAGTGTGTTACAACACTACCATTCAGTCACAAACAAGGAGTGTGTATTTTTGCACTATCTAAAGAATACGCAGGATGATTTTGAGCCACTATTGATCAGTCATTTTTCAGGAGAGCTAGAGGATTGGGAAAGTAGAAACAGGCCAACATTTCTTGAAAGTTTTGGAGCCAGCAAAGCCAGCAACCCAGCAGTTCGAATTCCTGGGCTTGGGGACAAAGCAGAGGGCCAGTCCAGCGTTTTCATGGGGCTTAGGAGCAGGTGTTATAGCCCAAAAGCTGATCCGGGGAGTAAGGGAATTTGCAGTAGGGGTCAGCCCAACACTTCGGACATTTTATGGGAGGATTTATAGGCAGAATCCAGTAGGTTGAGTTTTGCAGTTGCAGCTAAAGTTGGACTCCTTGGGGGTTGAATTTTAGAAGTCTAAACCAGCTAAATTCCTCGTGGGTCTTTCTGGGTTTATGCCGAGGAGTCGGGAGCTCAAATCTTATAATTTTATGAGCATGGGAAGTGGTGTTTCCAGCCATTCGAAGTCAGCAGGAAGGGCAGTTTTCTGGCATCACAGTGCAGATTGGTGCAACAATTAAGGTAGCCATCAGTTCAATCATTTCTCACTTGGGTTTGGTCATGCTTTTCCATTGAGACAAGGAGGTGATGAATAGTTTCCCAGAATGTGATGCATCTAGGGTGGGAGTGGGAGCAATTTTGTCACATGATGGGCATCCCATTTCTTTCAAGATTTTGAAGCTCCTACCACATGAGTTGTCATATTCCATATATGACAAAGAGGTGTTGGCCATCATGCATGCATTGGCCAAGTTTCGACATTATTTGGTGGGCAACAGGTTTCAGGTGAAGACTGATCACAACAATCTTTTTCACTTCATGGGATAATAGGGCCTCAATGACAGGCAACAGAGATGGGTCAGCAAGGTGTAGGCTTATGAATTCAATATAGAGTATGTACGGGGAAAGCACAATGTGGTGGCCGATGCTCTATGTCGGAGACCAACTGGTCTATCACTCATGAGCATTTGCCATGATTGGAAGGCTCAGCTATTGGTGGAGTACTCCAAGGACAGGAGGGCATGCGAGGTCTTGGAGGGTACCTACACAGATGAGTGTTACCGAGTGATGGATGAGGTAATCTATTACAAGGGGCGCATTTTCCTAGTACCCAACTCGCAGTTGAGAGAGAGGGTGCTCCAAGAAGCACATGATTCACCATTATCCGAGCACCAGGGGTTTCGAATGACCTATATGGTAGTCAGGGAGAGATTTACGTGGAAGTGCCTCAAGGGGGATGTGCTGAAGCACATACAAGAGTGTGAGGCATGCCAACGGAACAAGGGAGAGCTAATTCACCCTGCAGGATAGCTACAACCACTTCCCATCACCGAGGGGAAATGGAAAAGTATATCTATGGATTTCATCACAGAGCTCCCCACAGTGCAGGGGAAGGACTACATTTATGTAGTGGTCGACAGATTGACCAAATATGCCCACTTTTTCACCATCCCAACCAGGTACATGACTGCACAGGTTTCATAATTGTTCTTTCAAGAGATCTTCCTGTCGCACGAGCTCCCCAAGAACATTGTGAGTGACAGGGACAATAGGTTCATGGGAGGCTTTTGGCAGGAACTTTTCAGATTGGTTAGGACCAAGATCACTCCTAGCACAAGCTACCACCCTTAGATAGACGGTCAGAACGAGAGAGTTAATCAGTGGATGGAGGGGTATTTGAGGAACTATGTGGCAGGTCGACAGAGGGCTTGGATCCGATGGTTGCATCTAGGCAAGTACTACTATGACACCACCCACCACATGTCCATTGGTATGAATCCTTTCTGTCCTTTGTATGGATATGATGCATTATCATTTGCTGATGTTTTTTTTGGAGACAACCGGGCCCCAAAGGCAAAAGATTGGATCCAAGAGAGCCAAGACATCCTCAAGGCTCTCAAGGATAATTTGGTGACATCCCAAAACCAGTAGAAGGTGTACGCAGACCGGCATAGGACAGAGAGGCATTTCGAGGAGGGGGCTTGGTGTACATATGGCTACAGCGTACCAGGCGGTCCACGCTGAAACAGAAGGGGCCTGAGAAGCTACAACCCCGTTTCTATGGGCCATACTAGGTGATCAAACGAGTTGGGGAGGTGGCCTATGAGTTGGAGCTGCCTCCAGGGAGTAGGATCCACAACGTATTTAATGTCTCATGCCTTAAAAAGGTGTTGGGGCAACAGGTGGAAACATTAGCAGAGTTACCCCCACTGGATGATGAGGGCCGCTTGGTTTTGGAACCTGAGGCCATCTTGGAGAGGAGGGAGAGGAAAGTGAGGAGTAGGACCATCAAGGAGTTCTTAGTGCATTGGAAGAAATTGTCAGATGAGGATGCCACCTGGGAGGGTGAGAATATTTTGGAGCACCCAACTTTGAGGTTGCTTGAGGGCAAGCACCATTTGGGAGGGGAGTACTATCATGTCCCTTCTCAAATACATTTGTAACAGGGTGTTGCTACACAATTTTGCACAATCTTGGCTAAGGAAAAGAACCCAACATTTTCGACTTAGGGATTTAGGAGGAAATTCAACTTTATTTGGTTGCTAGTGGAATGTGGGGGCCACCCACATGTGAATTCGAACTAGGCAATTCAAATGGCTTGGAGGGAATTTGAACTGTTGGATGGAGGGGACCACATGAGGCAAGGAAGGCCCACAGAGATAAAAGGAGGATGAAGCTCTCATTTGGATTCATTAATTCACCTTGCAAATCGAAATTACTTGATTGTTCACTCTACTGTTTAGCTGAGTCAACTGGCTATTTAGCCATGAATCTCTCAAGCGGGATATTCAACCTTACCTTCAGGGGACCTTCCGTGCCTGCCCTAGGGAGGCAGTTTCATCAACATTTCAGGATATCCGGGAGTGACACAACACTGCCATTCAATCACAAACATGGAGTGCACATTTCTGGGCTATCTGAAGAATACGTAGGAGGAGTTTGAGCCACTATTGATCAGTCATTTGTCAAGAGAGTTAGAGGATTGGGAGAGAAACAACATGCAAACATTTCTTGAGAGTTTTGGAGCCAGCAACCCAGCAGTTCGAATTCTTGGGCTTAGGGACAACACAGAAGGCCAGTACAGCATTTTCGTGGGGCTTAGGAGCAGGTGCTACAACCCGAAAGCTCATCTATGGAGACACGAAATTTGCAGTAGGGGTCAACCCAACACTTTGGGACATTTTTTGAGATGATTTACATGCAGAATCCAGCAGGCCAAGTTTTGTAGTTGCAGCTGAAGTTGGGCTCCTTTGGGGTCAAATTTTAGAAGTCTAAACCATCTAAATTCCTTCATGGGTTTTTTCTGGGTTTATGCAAAGGAGTCGGGAGCTCAAATCTTATCATTTTTTGAGCACGGGAAGTGGTGCTTCCAGCCATTCGAAGTCAGAAGGAAGCATAGTTTTCTCGGCAACACAATGCATATTGGTGCAATAGTTGAGGCAACCATCGGTTCATTCATTTCTCACCTAGGTTTGGTCATGCTTGTCCATTGAGACAAGCCCAGGCGCACCACTCTTTCACCTATTGTATTTTTCCCTCAAAGGATTAATAAAATGGCTCAGCAGTTCATTATTTCCAACATTTCCATGGGTGCTTAATATATATTTCGCTTTTATAATTGTTGAACTAATTGTATGCTTTATATCACTTGTATTCCTACTTAGGAACATTACAGTGAATCTGTTCTACAAATTTCAAGTAATGACTTATTTCCTTAATGCAAAACCAATACAACTTTTCATCATAAAGTAAAAAAAAAAACTCTTAATTATAATTATCACTTTAAAAAAATTCACAATCAATTAATAGAGTCAATATGAATGAATAGCGTTAACATGTCAAATTATTATCATAACACATCAATGTTTACATTTAAAATGATATTTATTAACAAATAAAACATTTCAATTATCACAGTAAAAGATTTTAATTGTTATAATAACATTAACCCAAAAAGAAGGAAGGATACTTTCACCTTCTTACTTATTTTTATTTAGAATTGCATTGTATAAGATCCATAGTTATTCGTTTAAGGTATATTATCATTACCAAATCATACAATTAAGAGAATTTCCTCACTTTTTCACGGCCACAATTAGCAGTGTTTCATTTAGGCTTAAAAAAAGGCAATAGATTCATATCATATTACTAAAATATTTAAGAGCTATAATTCTAAAATCTTCTACTTTGTAATCTTGCCATGTTGTAACCAAACAAACTTCAAAAATAGAATCCCAAAATGAATAGCTCACTCCTTACATGCCTTCTCTTGTGCTTGGGTAACACCTTCTAGTGAAAAATACCCAATAACGTGATTGCCTCCTAAAGTGTACTCTCACATACAACTATGATTTATGTCACATGGAATTAATTGCTTACTAAAAAAATTACAAAATCATCCAACCTAATGGCTTCCTTAGAAACTTGTCATTGCTAACCAACTTTTTCCTAGCCCAATGGTTTCCTTGGAAACTTTTCTTTGCCATACTCCAACAAAATTCCCCTTAGATTTCCTTTCTCCTCCTAGCTTTTGGTCTATTAGCATAATGGTTTCTTCTAATCACCAACCCATGCTTCCCAATTTTATCTCACGTGCTGCAACCTTATGTCTCCAATATAATCACATATCCAAATTTTGATTTTGAAAAAATCACCAAAATAATAAATCAAATTTTTAAACTTTCCTCTCCTCTTCTCCACCCATATAACATCCTTTTGCTATGATATATTATTTTCCCCACACATATAAACTTTGATGTGCCCAACACTTAATCTAAACTTCTTTATCACTCAAAAAGTGTTGTCACAACTGCCTTACATCGTCCTTCCTCCACAGTACTCACATATTCCTTCACCTAGTTATCAATTACACGTGACCCTTGATAATGGAATTATCAATCACCATTAAAAAATTTATGTTTTAACCAAAAATATCTCACACCAGCTTAAAATGTAAGAGTTACCTACAGTTTGATTTCTCTACTATGTTTCTCTAAATTTATCCCCTTCTAGAAAAATAATTCTTTTATATATATGTCCTTGATATATCACTAATATATATTTGTTTTGATTATGTTTATGGTTTCTTTGCTCAACAATTTCATTCTATCCCTCAAAATTATTTTCCTTATATGCACTCTTTTCTCTACTCATGACCATGCCAAATTGTGCCACTATAAATTGAAGCTTTCAAAGTTTATTTGCATGATGTTGAGTTTCCCTTCTACACCCCACCCCTTGCTTCTTACCATCTCTTTTTTAACGAACATCAAGAGAGAAGTCATGTTTTTTAGCAATAGGGTAATTGATAACATATGATTACATGCCAAGTTCTTGAAACATGGTATCTAGTCTCTCGATTCATATATTGTTGATGTGTCTAACCATGATGCTCACTTCAATTTCCCCCAAATGTGTTCCAAACACATCATCCATTCAATAAATGTATCAAGGGCCAAACCTCATAAATCATAAAATAAGTCATATTATCATAGTTGGACACACATTCTTAATGTTGTATGCTACAATTTTGCATCTATGGTTTTATTTTGAGACTAGGCATCTCAGGGCCAAAACATAAGCATGCTTCCACTTAGAGCACCAAATGACTGACAAAAAAATGTTTTTCTCCACAACATTTTGTCAACCACATTCAAAATATATAGTTTCAATAATGAAAGAAGAAAATAACCATTTCCCCTTCAAACAATTTTTGTGACTCTCCAAATCTAGGTCATATAAACAACTACTAAAATAAAAAATCTCTCTAATTAGTCAGATGTAGCATATTTTGACAATTCAAAGACAATACTAAATAAATTGTGTTGTGTCATTTTTTGCTAACAAAGTCTTTAGAGCTTAAGTTTTCAAATAATGAATAATTTTACCTCTTTGCATCATCAACTTCAACCCTTCTACTTGTATGTCTTATGTATTCCATAACATCAACATCCATGGAAGAAAATTTTCATGATTAGTCCACTTCCACTACACTCAACCCTTACTCTTTAATTTCATGCAAATCAGTAAATCAATTGTTAGTCTTTGTTTTGATCCCGTGGTTCCTTCAAACTTGTTGTGATCCTTCAATTACTATATCTTTGTTGCATGACAAGCTTTAGTGAAGACTTTTTTCATGTTGTTTCCACTAATCTTAAGATAAAACAAAACCATAAATTTAAAAATAATAAAATCCACATGGGTCCACATGCAACCCATGTTCAACCACAATGTATCCCAAATATTGAATTTTTTACATGCTAAATGATCATTTTTCCATATTGGATTACAATTTGTGTTGCCACAAGGTGCTCGAGACCTATTGAATGTGTTGTAAATGATTTGCTTGGGTTCTAGTGAAGATGGGGATGTCATCTGAATATACAACCACAAAAGAGTTTGTGAATGGCCGCATGATATCATCCATCATCCTCATGAACATCAATGGAGCATTAGTCAAGTCAAAGAGCATGGCCAACAACTCAAAAAGGCCTTCTTTAGATTTGAATGTTGTCTTCCAAACATCAGTTTGTTCAATTAGAACCTTGGGGTAGCTTGACTTCATATCAATCTTACTAAAGAACTTGGAACCCTTGAGTTGGTCAAGAATATCATCAATCCTAAGGTTCGAGTATCTATTCTTGACATTGATACATTGATTTTGTTTAGGGCTCTATAATCAATATAGATTTTGCATGTCCCGTCCTTCTTCTACACCAACACAATTGGACTCCCGCAAGGTGAGGAGCTCAGTCGAATGTAGCCCTTTTGGATGAGCTCATTAATATGATGTTTTATTTCCTTTCTCCCCAAGAGAGATAATTTTATATATTGGGCCATTATGTAAAGGAGCGTCAGGAATCAAGCCAATTGAGTGTTTGATCTAGAAATGCAGAACCACCCCCATAGGAGGAGCGAAGATATCTTTGTATATATGTACTATCTTTTCCACTTTCTTTTATTGTGTACAGAGGCTTTGTGCATAGGATGTTGTGGTTGTAGTGACCTTTCTCTCACCTTTTCACCAAACCATGAAGAGAACAAACTTTGCAGTTTGATAGATTACCTTTTGGCACTCTTTTGTTAATATCAATTAAAATGAAGTAGTTGTGACTACCTCTAGTATCTTGTAGAGCTAAATTTTGAGAGTAACAATGACACTACCTAAACGAGGGTCATAAACAACATGAAATTTCCAAATATAAGCTTGTCCTAAAAGAACATCACAAACTTCAAGTGGGGTAACATCACACAATACCTCATCTTTTAAGGGCTTGATTCTATAGGATAGGCAACACTGTTGGCTGACACAGATGTCTTGTCCATGGCTCAAACAACCAATGATGTGTATTTGGGGGTGTGGAATTTTTGACAACATCAATCTCTTGATGACCTTCACTAGTATCAAGTTCTTTTAGCTCCCATTGTCAATGATGAAATGAAGTGGGTCCCCTTCACTCACATTTGTGAATGGAAGAAGTGCTCTTGCTCTTTAAGATCCTCTAGCTCTTTTGGTTGGATCCTTATGGTCTTGACATGGTAGCATCGGGTTCTGCATCGATGATTTGCTTGTTGGAACTACTGAGAGGGGGGTGAAACAATATTTCTTATCAATTAATATATTTTAAATTTCACAGAGCATTAATTTTTATCGACATCAGATAAACATAAAAAAGCATCAAAACCATTCAATATTACATAACAATAGAGATAGTAGACATAGACATTTTTAGGTGGAAATCCCTCCGATATAAAAACCATTGAATGCTTCTTAATATTTGTCTCTAAAAGATTGACATCAAGTTTTCAGCTCCAACTAAAGGAGGCTCCAACCCCCTAATTTACAGGCTCACACATGTAGGATGCTCCAATGCCCTGTTTACCAACTACAACTGGAATGACGCTCCAACACCCTGCTTTATAGGCTCCAACCCAAAAGATGCTTCAACACCTTGTTTACAAGCTGCAACCCGAAGGGCACTTCAATGCCCTATGCAAGCTCCAACCTGCCCTAGCACCACCCTGCCGCTAGGAAGTGTTCTCATGCTCTAACCTGAAGGAGACTCCACTCTCCTGCCTTTCACCACCTTGCCACCCTAATTAGTCGGTGGACCATGTTTCATAATTTTTAGACGGGATCCACCTATGCTCAAAATCAATACAAGAAACTGCAATACAATATCTATTGTTTTTGTATATCACTGTCAAACCCTGGCAGACTCACTTCTCAACTCTGCTCAAACTCAATAATTAATTTTACCATTGCACAACTTTTCAACAAATAATTATGCTTCTATTCAATTTGTACATCAAACCCTAGCTATCAATGCCAATGTTGTACTTCAACTTTTGTTGTTGAAATCCTAGTTTCACAAATGTGACCAACACTGCTCGTTGTATAGATATATCTGTTAGCAACTCAAGAAGTAGTATGTCCAATCCACTAACCAAATGACCTGTAATATCTTTGCTCTACGATCACAATACTATAATACTGCAACTGCCATGAGCATAACCCTAAATGCCACCAATTTGAATGATGCCCAACTGCAAGTGTATCCTTGAAAATCTTGGCATTATAGGATGGTAGACCAATATGTTGCAACGAATTCTAACTGCTCATATCATCAATATGCAAGTGAACGACCAAACCACAAAATCATGCAAGACCTCTCTATCATCTCAAACCCTAGTTGCTCAAATCAACAATATGCAAGTTATGTGTCAAAGCTGCAATGACACTGTCAAAACTAACAAGTATTGTCATTAACCATTTCAATTAGGTTTGTCTCTAAAATTTGATCTCAGTGCTTCTTTCAAATCTCAATTCAGATCAAAATTGACTTCAGTGTTTCAAAAGTTCTATAAATAAATTAAATTTTCGACAATTTGATCACTTCTAGGCAACCTTTATTCAGGTCATTAAATTCTACAAATTGTTCTACAAAAAAAAAACATTAACCTTTGACCATGGTCATTGTATTAAAGTTGGAAAATAATTGGGCTCCACAATCTAGCTTCCAATGCCACATACACAAATTTGATATATATGGTTCAAAATGTGGGTTTCAATATGTGAAATACGCCCTAACCTTATAGTAAATTAAAGATACATCACCTCGATCAAACTTGACATTTGTTGAACGGTGCTTTTAGCATTACAACTTCCTGTCAACATAAATGGTGAATGCAAAAGTGATTGTGTCTCTATCGCTCGATTTATTGTCTCAACCTCAATGGTTCTGTCTACTTAGATCAGTCATGGCCCCTCTCAATGTTGCATGCCATTCGAACACCAAGTGACGTAGTCCATGCTGCTATATGTATCATCGGATTGAGATAGCCATTGCGCTAAACTCCATGCTACAATACCATTACATACTATGGTTCATCATGAGAAACTCCGGCTGTAGCTAAAAATTCTTGACAGTCGCTACAGACTTCACTATATATTTATTATGCGTTAAAGATTGATTCTTTCATGCTATGTTGGTTTTCCATACATGTCACACTATATTTCACTGACTTAGGGAACAACTTCAGGCAAAACTACATGAATAAATTCTCTATGTATCAAACTTCCAGTTTATTGTGACATATCCTGTTTGTTGTTTGGTTTATGAATACTTCGAAGAATTTTGCATCTGATGTAGAGGCTTGAAGTGGGCGTGATCCAAGTCTTTTTCCCTAACAACTTCCAATCTTCATAGCAGTATATCAAATGGAGCTACAAATCCTACCCATATTTACTGCTTAATGAATTTTAGTGCCATTCAAACAACATCCAACAGAGTGTAGAAATTCCCACTGTAGATCACCTGATAATGCAATATACTAAAGCAAAATACTAGATCTACTTCTACAATCAAACTTTGCGGAAGCTTAATCAATTTGAGCTGGATCAATTAGAACACATATAACAGAGAAGAAGAAATCAATCACATGAAACACAGAAGAATAACCCAGGGAAAGCCTCAGCCTAAAACCCCAATCTCTGTATTATCATACAAGTGGAAATATGTTTAGATTACAAAAAGAATCAGCTCTCAAGCTATCCTTCTCTCTCTGCAATCCAACTGTTGCTCATAGACAGCCAAAGGCTTCTCCACAAACCTTCTTCTCTGCCCTCCAAGCCTCCTATTTCCTTGCACAGTTTTCCTTGGGGTCCAGTGCTGCCACCTGCGTGAATTGGCCTCTTCACACACTCACTAACCTCTGATCTAACTGCACAATCTTGAAGGAGATAATTCCTTCTGCATGGATGAGTTTCCTATATAGGAAAAATCCTCCAACTGATAGTACACTATCACTTCCTCTGATCTCAACTGGGTCTCTGACTGAACTGACATGCATGAGTTATTTATGAGAGAATATTCAGTTATGTGAAGTGCAGTAGTTACATGCATGCACGCATTAACTAACTAAACTCACAATTAGTTCAACAAACTATTTGAATTAATCTAAGTGGACTTGACTCAGTTAACTGAGCCAACTAATTACAACTGAATATTACAACTCACCCTTATCTCTTTAATTGATGGATAAATTCCTCAATCAATGGAGAAACTGTTGCATGTCTTCACAAAGACTTCATGTTTGATTTTCTCCAACTAATTAATTCAAGATGAATTAATTAATTATTTTACAAACAACTGCTAAGATCAAATTCGAAGTTTACTTCTCAATTTTGGTTCAGGGACTAACTAAAATTGGAATCCATCCTGAAATGCTATTTATAGCAATGCTATTTTTAGCACTTCCATTTTTCATTCCTTGTTGCTATGTCCAACAATGGTACCCGAACTGCTATTTATAGTAGTGTTATTTTTAGCATTTCTTGTTGCTATTTTCAACACTCCCTCTCAACAAGAAAGGTATTCAACTCGAACCCAATCCTGAACCTTTGGAATGTTCTGCATGCAACACTTCTCCCAAGTGTTGTTGCTCCAACAACTCTAGAAACAAAAAATCTCCCAACTGACCTCCCTATTGGGCTAGAAACATCCTCTGATGTTGAAGCTTCCTCTGTCGTTGACAAGTGCTCCCTCTATGACCTCTGAGCTGCTGCAACACTCCATGCATCTCGCACCATTGCACACCTCTCTGTGCCATCCTGCACTAGTGCAACACTCCTGTGCCTCTCGCATTGTTGCAACCTGCTAGCTCTGCACTGTCTTGGGATTCCTGCACTGTAGCTCTCTCTGCCGCTCCATCCGCATCTGCCTCTACCCACTCAGCCAGTCCTGCTACTCCTCGTCGGGGCTCCCATAGCAAGGTTTAATCAAAGAGGTTGGGTATCTCAATTATCCTACCCCTATTTCAGCCTTCTTGGGACTATCACTTCACATCGCCCCACCTCACACCTGGAGGTATGGTTGCATGTGATCCCTCTGCCCACTTGGCTCGAAATTTCCCCCTACTGGAGGTCTCTGCATGAGTGGATGCCTCCACTCAATCTCCTCTCGGCTTCTCCAGTTGTGGTTGCTCCACAACCTCCTGAAACTACTTCACCAATTGCGGCTCCTCCACAATTGTCTGAGACTTCTTCCGGCGCTGCATGTTGAGCGGTAATTTACTCTCCCTCTCAACCACCAAGTATCTAACCTTTTCCTTGCTCCTCAAGGCTTTGCATGCATCTTGTACCTCAAGTGCATACAGGTTCTTGGCTAGCACACCAATTTGTTTCATCTTTCCCGCCGTCACGAAATTTTCTGGAAAAAGAGCTGATTTTAAATCAGCGATATCTCCCTCATCCGAACTTCGATTCAACCGATTTTTTTTTTGAATTTGGGTCTTTTTCCGCAAGGAATCCAGTTCTACTATTTGTTTCTAAAAAATTTGGCACAAAAGTTTTCATATGTGCTTTGAAAACTCGTGGCCCAATTTTTTTTTTTTTTTACTTCAAATTTTCTTCTTCATACACTATTCACTGCTTCGATCACCTTTGCTCTGATACCATGTAGAAATTCCCACTGTAGATCACCTAATAATGCAATATACTAAAGCAAAATACTAGATATACTTCTACAATCAAACTTTGTGGAAGCTTAATCAATTTGAGCTAGATCAATCAGAACACATATAACAGAGAAGAAGAAATCAATTACATGAAACACAAAAGAATAACCCGGGGAAAGCCTTAGCCTAAAACCCAAATCTCTGTATTATCGTACAAGTGGAAATATGTTCAGATTACAAAAAGGATCAGCTCTCAAGCTATCCTACTCTCTCTGCAATCCAACTGCTGCTCATAGACAGTCAAAGGCTTCTCACAAACCTTCTCCTCTGCCCTCCAAGCCTCCTATTTCCTTGCGCAGTTTTCCTTGGGGTCTAGTGCTACCACCTGTGTGAATTGGCCTCTTCACACAACTGCTACCAACTGCTCAATTCTGAAGGAGATAATTCCTTCTGCATGGATGAGTTTCCTATATAGGAAAAATCCTCCAACTGATAATACATTGTCCCTTCCTCTGATCTCAACTGGGTCTCTTACTGAACTGACATGCATGAGTTAATTATGAGAGAATATTCAGTTATCTGAAGTGCAGTAGTTACATGCATGCATGCATTAACTAACTGAACTCACAATTAGTTCAACAAACTATTTGAACTAATCTAACTGGACTTGACTCAATTAACTGAGCCAACTATTACAACTCAATATTACAACCCATCCTTATCTCTTTAACTGGTGGATAAATTCCTCAATCAATGGAGAAACTGTTGCATGTCTTCACAAAGACTTTATGTTTGATTTTCTCCAACTAATTAACTCAATATGAATTAATTAATTATTTTACAAACAACTGCTAAGATCAAATTCGAATTTTACTTCTCAATTTTAGTTCAGGGACTAACTAAAATTGGAATCCATCCTGAAATTCTATTTATAGCAATGCTACTTTAGCACTTCCATTTTTCATTCCTTGTTGCTATGTCCAACATTGGTACCCGAACCGCTATTTATAGCAATGCTATTTTTAGCACTTCTATTTTTAGCATTTCTTGTTGCTATTTTCAACACAGAGCTGGGTGTGAGTAGTCTGAGCTAGGTCGTTGGAACTAAATAATATTTATTCCATTGATCAATACCTCAAATATGCTCCAAAGGGGTCTAAATTAGGGCTTGAATGTGGTGCAGTTGAGACTTAGAGGAGGCTAGAAATATTTGAAACAAAACGCTGCTGATCTGGCATCGGAATTCCAACAAAACCACCTACATTAAAATTTTCCCAACGAATCCCTTACCAATCCATAATCATAAGCCCATAAAACACTAGAATATCTTTCAACAAATTCGACCTATAAAAGGAATAAGAGTTGTTTCCCAGGTTCGAATAATTTCATAGAATAAATGTGATTACATATTATTCAAGAGATTTTTGTTAGATAACTTTGAAATGAGTGAAGTCCTCTTATTTAGAATTCTAAGAGGGGCTAGCTTTATGGATTGAAGCTAATAAGAGGGGCTATCTTTATGGATTGAGGCCGACATGAGTTAGAGGAAGATATTTAAATTTATAATTTAAATTTTAGACCTAAAAAAAGGGTCGACTAGGAGGGAATCAAATATTTAAATTTGCAATTTGAACCAAAAAACCCCAGCCGAATTAGGGTTTCTAATTATATATAGTCTTTTTTGTTAAATACTTTTCTGCCACGTTAATTTTTTTTGTAACTACCACATTGTTCAACCAATACTTATTATGCCACATCATCCACTATTTAAATAATATGATGCCACTTTTATTTTGATATTTAATAGGAGGGTCTCTTGACTTCATGGTTTACCGATCAAATGCCACATAGGACATTTGACCATAATTTTTCATAATATTCTTGAGTCAATTCAATGTTGCCACAACAACAATCCTTGGGGATTTTAATCATGAAATGGGGCTTGTAACTTTGACCAAGTGTATCTCTCCAACCATGAGGTCGTTTGAGACGCTTCACATATCAACATAATCAACATAATGAGGAGAATCCACTAGTAAGGGTCTCCTAGGCAAACTCAGTGATTTCTTCTTCAAAAACCTCTAACAAGTGCAGGGTATATCCATCACATAGGGAGTCCAAACCAAAGAGCTAGGGTTTCTGACCATTCCCAACTAATGCAATCCAGAAAAATATTAAGAGCATTCATTTACATAAATTGGCATCAACGACAACAACATTCAACAACGCTTTCCTTTATCTGCCTATAAATCAAAATCAGAGCCATAATTTATTTCCTTTTCGTTAAGCTATGCCAACAATGATTTTTTCAAGTAACATTCATCAGTATTGTGCCAAGGGATTTTTTGAAACTCGCACCACTTTCTAGTTCCTATTTTTACTTCCCATTACTCTTCTGCCCATTACCATTACATGCTCTCTTTTATTTATCCCTTGTTTTATGAGTTAGGGTTGTCTTTTCTAGGTCTATGTTGTGGCGGATTTGCAAAACCAAACTCCCTCTAATTTAATTTATGCACCAATTTGATAGCATATCGACAAGTGGATCCTAGTGAGGAGATGTCTAAGAAATCCATCTCTGTTTAGATTGACCTATGTATGCCATTATGGTACTTCAATACTAGGCGTTTCTTAGAGTCTTTGATATTCATCTTTGAGCACAAGGTGTGGAAATTATTGGTGTACTTTGGCATCGCCTAGTATCTATCCTATTGCATAGTTTTCCATCTCGTGTATTGGTCAGCATATTCCCTACAAGGTAGAATTCCTCCTTAATGACATCAACAAAAGTGGCCCAAGTGGGTCATGCATTGAACATCCCAAACTCATATTTGATTTGTCTCTCTTAGTAACCATACCACCAATATTTGACATGAGGAATGAATTTTAATAGTGTGAAGGTGATCCTCTCATTGTCATAAAAAAATTGGATAGAGTAATATCCCTCTAACATATTTAACCATTTCTCCAAAGCATCTATATCTATTTGGCATTCAAATAAACGCATATAAAAGGTAACATGTACCTTCAATGGTGTTTCACCTCCAAAATCTCTCCTTGTTGAAGGTGCCTTGGTCATTGTTGCCAGTCATCAAAGGATTTGGGCCAAATTGTCCATCATCTCATTCCTTTGTTGTGTGATTGCTTCCTTGAGAAACAACATGATAAGATCTCTTGCTCTAACATCTCTATTTTCTTCCACCATGGGAGGCCTCTTGGGTTTGCGAGAGCGATTGTTCCCAAGTTAAGCTACCTCGAGATGCAACTCTCCATATTTTAAGCTCATCAGGGGCATGCATTTAGAAACAATAAGAAGTAGGTTGTTATGATAATTGACCCAAGTTGTAAAAGGAATGAAATAAAATGTAGAAAAGTAAATGGAACACACACAGAGAACTATAGCAGATATCAAAATTATATTATGAAAGCCTAACTTCCATTGACAAATAAAATAACATAATATTGTAAAACAAAATTTGGTAATAATAGTGGTGTATATCTCTTAACAAAGAGAGATGGCAGCTATGTGCATTCACAAGAGGTTATTATTTGGTACATTAACTTCTTAGGGGCACAATTTTTGCATATAATATCCATTTGGGCCACATGATAGCTCGATGGAAAGAACTATTTGAGGATTAACGATTATTGACGATATTAATGCCCTGGAAACCCTTGGTCCCCCAAATTTCCATAAAACACTATTTAGGGCCTCAAAATGACCCCAGAAGTTTGGGACCCAAAAATCATAGAGAAATTGCCAAGCAGATACAGAACCATTGAGACAGTGGAAGATGTGGTTGGCCATCGATTTCCACGTGGATTATAGTGTGAAGAATGAATATATAATCATTAGGGGAATTTTTAGGTCTAAAATGGGCCTCCTAAGGAAATTGTAAAATAATAGTGGAAATAATAAAATAAGATTAGATTACATCATCAAATTTTAGAGGGAAAAAGGAAAAAACTACTTTTTCAACTCGTATTTTCAACTTATCTCCCTATGAGTTTACTCAAATTTCGAGCAGGAACACTCGTTGGATACAAAATTTGATTCCTAATCCAAGGAGTACCCATATTGCATACTTTCGATGAACCCTACTACACGAAAAATGAGAAATATATGAAAAATGTGATTACAATCACGTTTTTTCATGTATTTCTCATTTTTTGTATATCAGGGTCCATCGAAAGTATGCAACATGGGTACTCATTTGATGAGGAATTAATTTTGCATCCAACGAGTACTCTTGCTCGAAATTTTAGTAAAACCTTAGGGAGATAAGTTGAAAATAGAAGTTGAAAAAATTAGTTTTATTATTTTATTATTTTTTAATCTTTTTACTTTTTTACCCCAAAATGGTGAATCATCTCTCATGGTTGACATCATCATCTTGAATCCTATTGGTTCTTATAAAGTTTATTTTGGTTGTACATTTTTCTTAGGAGGTCCATTTTAGACCTCAAAAGTTCTCTAATGAAGGGTGTCCATGTGTGAGCCCAAAGTAAGGATAAGATGTGAGGTGTTACCTATTAAGGGATCAAAGGGAGGAGGATTACCATTAACAATAAATACCCCCTCCATTGCTTGTAGACGCATATTTTCTTGGAGGTTTTCTAATCTATTATTATTTTAGGGTACATGAAAGAAGGAGACTTGTGCAAAGGATCAAAGATCAACATGAGTTTGTTGGAGTATCAAATTCAAATGGACATAGAAAAGAGAAGATTCCATTTGGAAGTGTCAAATCATGTTTTTAGAGTTCCAATAATGGTGAGCTTTTAAATGGATTGTGATGAAGCTAGAAGTAACCCTTAATACAAGGCATAGGCTTTGGTTTGATTATTTGAAGTTACGCACATGCTTCATGAAAAAAAAAATAACAATGTGTCCTCCTAGGTCAAAGAGCACCCCTCTCCCACTTATGACCCTTGGAACAATAGAAGCAAAGTTACAATAGCATTAAAACTTTCAAATCCAACCTTAAACATGAATATTGTCCTTTGATTTTCTCATACATGATTATGCAAAGTAAATATAAAAATAGAAAACTGAACAAACCAAAATTATAAAATGTAGAAGAAAAGATACAATAAATCAACAATTTATGCATAATTATAACAAAATAGAAGAAAACTTTTCTTTTTGAGAAAATAATCCTCCAACTAGTTGCAAAAAAAGGATGTTCTATCCAACCTTAGGATATTTGTCACACTTTGACTTTATACAATAGAAGCCACCACTAAGTTGAGGCTATGAATTCACAAGGGTGATACCTTAATATCTAGCTCTAAGTCCTCTTACTTAGCCCATAACCCATTATACTTTCACAAGGAAGGAATCCCTCTACAACTATCACATTGTACCATAATTATTTCCCCTCTACTTGCACAACACAAAGAATGTTATCCCCTTCTCTTCTAATCAATTGTTGAGGCTAATGCAATTCCCTTCCAATGCTTGAGCTCAAGTTGGCAAGGAAATCTCTCTACTGATTATAAGGATTCTTAGCAGTAGGACAAATTCATCTATGTCTTAGCTATCAACCCAATTACCTATAAGGCTAAAAGGAATTTATATAATTGTAAATTACTTGCAAATTCCTTACAACAATACTATGGCCATTTCCATCCTTATGGAAAATCAACAACATAAATTTGCTTGAAAGTAGACCTTCAATCATTTAAGGAATAATCCTTTCCCGTCCTTCAATTATGTACCTCCACAATGTGATACGATAATCATGCACATTGCTTACTCAAATTCTCAACACTATATTGCTTACCAAATTCTCATGCTCACTCAAATTTTCAACACTATATTGCTTACTAATCTCTCACCGTGTCTCTTCATGAGAAGCCCACATTTCATATTTAATCTCCAAAGCTTAAAATAATATAAAATATGGATTAATAGTAAAGGTTTTATAATTAAAAGAGTTTAAGAACTTTAGCTATATAAACACTAAGGTCCTCTCTCTGTAACCCATTAAACCTCGTATAAACTCCCTTTCATTTTCCCACTTGTGAAGTTATAGCTCTTCTTTTCTCTTTAGTCCTTCATTTGCAGTGATGAGTACTTTATGCTATAAATCAATATACATATCTATAAAGTCTATGGTTATTCTTTACTTAGACCATATATGTTCAACTTCTAATCATTTTATCATTACATCTACATTCAAAATAAAAATCAGAGTCTAAATTAGGTAATTATAAATTGGTCCATCATTCAATATCATGATTTTGTTAGTGTTAATCATACTTAATACATGGTCCCAAATCTTTATTATTCAAGGGTTAACGAATAGGTAATATCTTGGTAGGTGGTTCGTGATAGGTATACTAGGAACGTATCACGTTAATTTCATTATATATATTGATTTTTTTAGCATATTCAAATATATTTTTAGTAGGTTTTTTAATGGACCTGATTAAGCCCCTAAATTTGTTTACTCCATTCCCTCTCCACTATTAAGAGCATGCTTGCACATCCTCTTCTACATAGAAATGCTTAGTTTAGTGTTGAAAGGCAGTAAGGTGGTCCTCAACAGTTATATCATTTCATCCATGAAACTGTGGCAACACTTTCAAATAGCCATCAGGTAAGTCCCTGAGCAAGGGAAAGTACAAGAGGCTTGAATCTAGTCGTTGCCCGATGATGGATCTAAGGACCATAAAGACTCAGCTAGAGACACATTGAGTGGATCGGAAAAACTAAATCAAGGCACTTCTGAAGATACATTTACTAGTAACAATCATATTTTAAAATATGTATGGAAACATGTAAATAATTAAATAGACACTATTAGAGTTTTTAATTATTTTTTTAATGATACTATTTTTAATAATTGATGATAATTTTGGACTATCATTTAATACATATTTAAATAAATATTTTCATTTTTTCAAGATTCACAATTTTTTTTTTTAATATTTTGTATTCTTAGTTTTTTTTTCTTAAAATTTGATTATATTCGGATCATCTTTTCGAAAATAAATTTGCGATTTCAACTTTCTTAAAATTTTAATCAAAATTAATTAAACATATATTTAAATATTTCGATCACAATTTGGATGCCTAACGTTAAATATGATGTAGAGTGAAATTCAGTAGTGGTCCGCATTGACATTTTGATAAAATTTAATATTTTAACTTTTAAAGTTTGAAATTAATTTCGAATACCCATTAGCTGTGTCATTATTATAGTCGCTTAATATTTATTATGAGACCATTTTTAACCAAAATTGAGATTTTTAGTACCACTGTGGTATAGGGTTTTCCTAAGAATGCGTGTATGCCTGAGTTGGAATATTTATACTTTACACTACTTGTTTTTATTTACTTGATTTGTTAACTTAGTAAATCAACGTTTGAAGGGGAAGACACACCACTTTAGCTTCATAGACATTAAAATAATTTCTTTCTTTTTTCTTACATGTAAGCATAAAAATACTTTTTCTTGGTTGTGGAACGCTCTATAATTTTATTTACCCCTTAACTCATAAATATTGGAAGAATAAGTTTGGAGGGTGTGTTTTTTTTTTGTCTTTTTGTTTGTTTGTATGTATTTTTTTTTGTGTTTAGATTAAGGATCGTGTGAAACTCAATTGAGCTTGGATGTTTATTGGGATAGTTGAATTCTCTCAAGTGGTTTCCATTCTCAACTCCTCCAATGAGGTTTGAACCCAAGACCTAGCAAGGACTAAACGCCACTCATACTAACTGATCTACACCTCATGGATTCAATTAAAAAAATGTCATATGCGCATGGATTATTTTTTGGGCATGTGTTATTAGTAAGCCAATACATTAGCCTATGGTATTGTAAAAAATCCTATTAGAAGGTGAAGAATATCCATAGTAAAGTGGATTGAATCTTCATGTTTAAAAATCTTGTTAAATGTTTTTTAAATATCAAAATATTTAATTCTTATATTAATTCTTTTTATAAAAAAAATTAATCGAAATGAGGATTTATGGAGAATTGATAGCTTAGAAATATCTATTGCCAAAATTACACCAATACAACTATTTCATAAATGTCACAATGAGTTATTTACAACATGTCTCTAGATACTTGAACCGATGCAACTAGGGAAATGAATTGTTATCGCCTCGACCAAGTTTCAAATCCCATAGGAGCACACCATGGCTTGTCATAGTAAGGCTGGAAGCATAGGCGTCATGTTGGAGTCTAGGATCCCAAGTCCAATTTTCGGCGGTCTCTGGATCTCTCAATCTTAAGCTGAACTATGAGATTCTGGTATATGTGGCTTGCGGGTTGTTGCATATGTCTAGAAAATTTGCTAGTTCTCCATTAACTATTTTTCTTTTAAAAATAATTAAAAAATTATATTTCAATTAATTTTCGTATTTTTTAAAATATTGATAATATAAAATGTATTATAAAATAAATATTTTGATGCTTAGTATATGTATAACCATTTAATTTATATAATTATATTATTAAAAAAAAAATCATTAAGAAAGTTTAATTCTTATTTTTATCTTCTCAATGTATTCGCAACTCAAAAGATTTTAACTTTGGTTAACATGACATAAGTTACCTATGGTTTTTTTTGGGATTGCATTGGTTTTTTGGGGACTGCTTTCCTTTTTAATCAATAATTACTCCACGTAGGAGTAGTTTATACTACCTTGATGAAGGATCTTACCTATTTTCAATGTACACCACTTAGTTGTGCATAACACTGTGGCTTTCGACTATCACTCTTAGTTTAGTTTTATGTTCATATTGGCTTCGGATTTCGATGGAGGTTTGCTACATCGAAGGTTTAAGAGGGTGTATTAATTAATTTGGAGTCATCGAAAAGAGGATGTGAATGAATGTTTTATTTGAAAACTTTGATTATTTTTAGAGATTATGTTTAATTTAGAACATTTTATTATTGCTTTGTTTTTATTTTTTATTCTTTATTTTTTTATTAATTATTAAATAAATAAAAAATTGATAATTTGTAATTATATTAATAGTTAGGTGTATTTTAAAATAGTTGTTTTTTTAATTAATAATTTATCGATGAATAATTATTAAGTGGATATTAGAAATTTAATCTCTATGAAATATTTTAGAATATTCATAATAATATGCAAAACTCAAAAGTTGAAATTTATCTCCAAAGTAGTTATGTCATTTTTTCATTTTTAATTAAATTGATTAATTAAAAAAATATCATATGTACAAGTGTCATATGAAGTGAGTTATGATTTTTTGGGCATGTGGTATTGATAACTCAAGGTTTTGTAACAAAGTTTATTTAGAGATTGAGAACCTTCATGGTAAAGTGGGGAAGTGTTTTGATGTTTATTATGGATTGATGTATGTTGGTGTTTACCAACTATTTAATTTATATGGTTGTGCTAGTTATGTTGATAGGTGTATCTATTTTGGAATACGGTTTTCAAAAATGTAATTTAATTATTAATAATTATTAGGTAGATGGTAGGGATTTAACTTCCACTAAATAGTTTAGAATATTCTTAGTAATAGTTACAAATTAAAGGTTGAGATTTATCTCAAAAATAGTTATGTCATTTCCGCCCTTTTAATTAAATTGATTAATTAAAATAGATGTCATATAAACAAGTGCCATTTGAAATGAATTATGATTTTTTTGGATATGTTGGTATTAATAAGCCATGGTATTGGCTCATGGTATTGTAACAAAACCAATTCACAAGTCTTGTTGCATGTTTTTTTAAATATATATGTTTAACTCATATATTAATTATTTTTATAATTAATAATAATAATAAATTAAAATAAACTTGATGGCGGTGTTAACAATGTCATAATGGAAGCAAGTTGATAGGACGAGGCCTCTCATCACCCCACCCCTCCACATGCCACCATGTGAGCCATAATTTATTGTGCATCACCTATCAAGAAAGGTGGCAGAGAGCACTTGGAATTCCTTAACCACAACACCATCGACAACGTCCGGACCCTTTGTGAAGTTCTTCCTTGTCAACAACATTTTGGCTCTGCTACTACTCCTTCGGCATGCCCTCATCCTACTCCCAATGCTTGTAATTTCCTTTGGTCAAAGTTTAGCGTCTCAGACATGGGGGTCTAACCTCTCTCCACTAGATTTAACTCCATCTTTGGTGACTTTTACGGAAGGGAAGGGGCTCGTTCAATCTTCTACAGATTTGTTTCCCTCTTGACAAGATAATCTAGCAAACTTCTTCTATCAGAGACTCCTCCATCTCTCAACTCTGCACCAGTTGAGCATCAATTATGTTTTGCTTCCTCCCTTTGTTGTGACACGTAAACGGGCACTTGTTATAGAGGAGGGGGAGGATAGGGAATAATGGGAAACTCTATGGCATGGTTCTAGGCTAAGTCTTCTGCTCATGGATACTAGGAACTCACTCCACCCGAAATTCAAAAAGATATCCAGATTCTTGAAGAGGAAATATACCAAGAGAGATAGGAGGTTTTGTACTCATAGGTTATGGCAGGGTTTTCTCCATGGGTGTCGAACATAGGTAATTCTCATGGGCAGCAAAATCACTACCTTGATGAAGTGGACCTTTATTGTCATATCAAACTATTGCTTAGAAATATTCTGGTAGATTAGCATCAACTCAGGTCAACCTCATGCACATGTTGGACGAGTTTAAGAATCTTATGTTGGACATCGAGGGTTGCCTAGCCAAACTGGAGGTGGGGTCACCTCCTAGTTCCCCAATTCTATCACCATGAAGGTCAAGGAGTATCCTATCAACTTGTATACTTCCTTTTCCGCTTGAAGCATAGGTTCTCTTCAAATTATGATGTCTAAATTTTGGATTATTATGATTGTTCTCTTGGGGTGTCTCCACCCCAAATCTGTTAATATTTTTATTTTCTTTGGGCACTTCTCTCTTAATTTGTGGACTCTTAATGTCTCTTTTTTTTACTGAATTATAGTTTATCTTTCCTCATTGGTATTTTCAGTATAATTTTGCTATTTTGGAATTTATACTCTCTTTTTTTGTGGTTTGGTTTCCCAAGTGGCATGTGAGAGACAAAAAGTATCTTGAACATGATGTAAATTTTTGAAATATTAATGTAAGGATTAGCTTAAAAAATAATTATTATTATTTAAAATAAATCTATAATTTAGTTATTTTTTATAATTTATTTTCAAATTTAGCAATGAGAGATGTATCATGAAGTGTTCTGATCAATGTGTCATTTTGTAGCTATATTTTTGCTTTACAGTATACTAGACCACATCTCCTAGAGGGTGGAAAATGAGGCTTTCATACAAGCCGCGATGGACGCAAAACGAGCTAGGGAAGATTGTTCTCGACATAAGACGGGATCAAATGTGTTACCTTCTAATGTTGACACATAGGCGTGAACATTGGGATACAAGGAATATATCGGTCCCAAAGAACTCGAGCACATTTTCCCTATTGGAGTTGCAGAAGGATGGAGACTAGGCCCATTAAGACAAACTTTGAGACTAAGTTGTTGAGTTTTGGATACGATGTATTGTGGGATAGGGTGGACAACCTACAGAATTGCGTGCTTGTGAGAAATTGGATGTTCGTAGATCCCTCTGAGAAGGACATTCATAATTGGGTACATAATACTTGGGATCCCCTATTGGGATATAATCGAAGGTTAGCATTCTGATGAATGCTTGTTTTAGCTTCCACTTTCTGCATATGGATGATGCAAAGAGAATTCTGAAAGCCCCCTAGGTGAAGGGAAGAAGTTTCCTTCAGCTGCACAGATGGTATATTGGTTTCAACCCTTTGCTTGATACGCCAAAGAACGACATTGTGTGGGTTAAGCTGCCAAGACTCCGTTTAGAATTCTAGACCAGAAGTGCACTGATTGCAATTGGGAACTCGATTGGGTGTTTCATATATCTGGAGCCAAGGATAATGGGAGCTCAAGACAAATGAATTTACTGGATCCTTGTCGATGTTATATTTTCAAGTGGCCTCCCAAAGAACTTGGATCTGGAATGGGGGCCGATAAATTTCTGCCAAAGAATAGACTTTTCAGGCAAACCGTTCAAATGCTTATACCGCCATCGCACTGGACACTTGTTGAACCGATGCCCGGATAGAAGGAGGCCTCGATATTCTGGACTGAAGTATCAACATGGGGTTTCAAAGGGACTACATAATCGAGAGCCTTGCTCTTCAAGGACTACTCTCAAAGGTACTTCTTCGTCTCTTATTTTACCTTCTCATCTCATTTTTTCTTCCTCGCCTACCCTCACATCTATGCCTACTCCACCCCATGACTTAGTTATTGTTGTAGGCTTGGGATACCCCATGCCGCCCATTGTTCCTGTTGTGATCTCCGGGGACTCACCTTGCGACCCTCCTCTACTTGATGATACACCTCCTCCTCATTTCATCCCATCCACTAGCCCGATTGGGGGTTCCACTCTCTCCCCAAAGTTGTTGATCTAGCCTACTATGCCCCCTTTAAAATCGGCTTCTCCTCCCCCCTCTCGTCCCCCTGATGAGCCGATGATTGTTTCCTCCCCGCACAATGCTCAGATGCTTCTAAAACATGCTCCAATGAGTCCATAATACTCAAAAATGGCTATCTAGCCTATTTTTGCATCCAATTTGGTGAAAAACTGAAGAAGTTATGACTTCTCTTGGTTTTCCCACTATTCGCTCCACAAATTGCCCTATTACCAGCACAATCCTACAAATTAGCCCCAAAAACGCGCTAATTGGGAGAAAATTTCACTGCGCAGTGGGCCATATTCTGTTGGATGACTATTTTATCGCAAATCGCAATCGGTAGGGACCAACGAGCTTAAGGTTTGTGAACGCGACGACAATTAGGCAATTACGATCTGGTGGACCCGACAGACAATTAAACTCAGTTCATAACTGTATCGCATCCGAAACCTTTCGCTAATCGCAATTGCGGAGTACGGTTGGTCTTATGAATGCAGGACTCTATCGTGTTTGTGATTTGCGATTGCAATATCGCATCACAACCCTGATCCCAGTAGGGGCCGATTCTGTAGTACTTCACTCCCTTCGCCAATGTGCAATTGCGATTTATGGCATTGCAACCCTTCCCTACTCGAGGGTCGATTCTTTAACATGATCTGCCTACGACTTGTGATTTCTGATATGCGGGGGCCAATGGAGGCCTGCCACTTTGTGCCTCCTCATTCGATGAAGGGCCTTGCCACATCATCCAATCCTGCATGTGTCCAAGCCAAACCTGAACTTTTCCTTGCTCTAACTTCTGCATACGAGCTCGGATTTGAGTGTCATTCACACTGTTGGATTTAGAATAACGATCTCTTCTATATGAAGCTAAGTTTATCAAGATTCCGACACTTTTATTTTTAGCCTAATTTTGAGCACCTGATCACTCCTCCTCACTCGAAGCCTTTTGGACCCCAAAAGGATCACTTTCAATTGTTCAGCAGGTGAGGGTACAGTTCCCTCACCTTTCCAAATTCTATCCATTTGGAATTTGAAGGAATTGTACCTTTGAGCCCCACTTGAAGATAATCGATACTTCCCCTTTTTATTGTCCTTGTTCTTATGTCAAGTATAGTGTCTTACTGAAGCACATCAAGGAATTATGGAGCAAAGTCTTCAATAGATGGACTTTGAACATTATCTCCTTGATATTCAGTCAAAGAAGGCTCATACAACCTTAAATTCTCAACATTAACAACAACATAAATTTGCATATATGAAGGCAAATCCAACCTGAAGGCATTGTTACCAATCTTTTCCAAAAATTTGAATGGAACATATCTAATTAGTTTTAGCTTTGTACCTTATCCTTGGAGCCTCTCTTTGTTAATATGAAACCAAACTTCATCACCAACTTGGAACTTGTGATCTTGACGATGCTTCTCATGCCTTGCTTTGTACTTTCCTTGGCTTTTCTCAAGCTGGTCTTGAACCTTTCAGTGCACTAATTGTATTTGTTCAGTGAACTTTCTTGCTTTATCTATGTCGCTCTAACCTTCAATAACAACATATTTGCAAAAAATAAAATCCAAAGGAGATTTAGGCAGTTATCCCATGGATGCCTCAAATGGCGAAGTTTGAGTGGAAGAGTGCTTGGCTCGGTTGTAAGCATGCTAAATATAGTGCAACTGTTCATCCCACAACTTAGGATGCTTGTTGCAATACCGATGCAGAAGATGTATCATTGTTTTCTTCACTACCTCTGTTTGTCCATATGTTTTTGGATGAAAAGTTGTACTCTTTTTCAGTTTGGTGTCCATGAATCCCCACAAGTTCGACCAAAAATTCCCCACAAAGCGAGAATCTCGATCACTAACAATTGATGTAGGCAATCCAAAATGCACCCAAACATTCTGAAAGAATAACCGAGCAATTTGTTCAATTGTAACTTTCTTTTTACATGGCATCAAAATACACATTTTGTTGAACCTATCCACAACTACATACAAATAATCATGACCTCTTTTTGAAAATGGAAGACCTCCAACAAAATCCATAGAAACAGTCTCCCACGGTCGTGAAAGAACCAGAAGTGGTGTGTACAATCCTAAATTCCTATTACTAGGCTTACTGACTACACATAATGAACATCCCTTAATAAAACGAGACAGACTTTCAATCATACGAGGCCGATAACAATACCTATGTAGATGTGCCACCGTCTTACTTACAACGAAATGACCAGCAATAAGAGAAGTATGTGCCTATCTTATGATGTTAACTCTTTCTCCCTGTGGAATACAAAGCTTGCCAAGATGGTACAACAAGTCATCATGCAAATGATAATCCAATTCCTCTACTTGGTTACCTTGACTCAAGCTTGCATAAACATCTTGAAATTCATTATCTAATGCATATTTCTCAATATAGCTTTCATGTAAAACACAATTATGCTTGAGTAAATTAGCTACACTAACAATCGGCCTAGAAAGCATATCATCAACTTTCTTGTAGATACCTTTCTTATACCTGATTACCAAGTGGAATTGCTGAAGGAAACCCATCCATCGGAAGTGCCTTGATTGTTGCAACTTTGATTGGGATTGCAAGTATTGCAATGGCTGATGATCAATGTGAATGACTGTTTCCTTACCTATCAAGTAGTGTTTCCATTTTTTCACACTTTGTACCAATGCATACAATTCCTTGTCATATGTAGGATAGTTAATCACTGCACCATTAAAAGTTTCCGAATAAAAACATATAGGCTTACCGTGTTGCATGAGGATTGCACCCATAATGTAGTCACTAGCATCTGTCTGAATCTGAAATGACTATCTCAAGTCTGGAATTGTGAGTACGGGAGTTATGATGATATTTTCTTTCAACACATCAAAGGCCTTTTGTTGTTTGCCTCCCCACTGAAAAACCTTTTTCACGTTAGTCAACGCATGAAAAGGAGCTACTATAAGAGAAAAATTAGTAATGAATTTACTCCAATACTGGATTTCTCCGAGAAAACTTCTTACCTTTGTAATTGTATTGGGCCTTGGCCAATTTACAATGACATCAACCTTGGAGGGATCTATTTTCAGCTCACCTCCTCCAACAATATGACACAAGTAAACTAAAGAAATCTTTCCAAACTCACACTTTGACATCTTTAGATACAACTGTTCTTTTTTTAAGACATCAAGTACTTTTCATACATTCATGACATGTTCAACATGGGATTTATTGAAAATTAAGATGTCATCTAAGTAGACTATGACAAATTCATCAAGAAATGGCCTCAACACATCATTCATCACACGCATGAATGTAGCAGGAGCATTACATAAGCCAAACAACATAACTAGTCATTCAAACAAACCCTGTTTTGTGTTGAACTTTGTCTACCAAATGTCTCCTTCTGTTATTCTAATTTGATGGTAGCCACTTCTTAAGTCCAGCATAGTAAAATATTTTGCATCTTTCGATTGATCTAGTAAATAATCTATTTTGGGCAATGGGTAATGGTTCTTTACTGTAATTTTGTTCAATGCACGGAAGTCTACACACATGCGCCATGTTCCATCCTTCTTTGGCACCAAAACAATTAGTGAACCATAAGGCAAGGAAGATGGTCTGATGATCCCTTTATTCAACAACTCTTGGATTTGCATCTTAATTTCTGTGCTTTCCATCATTGACATCCTATACATGCCAGTGTTAGGAAGATGGCAATCTTGCTGCAACTCTATCTCGTTTTGGATTCCTCTCTTCGAAGGTAATCCATTTGGTTCCTGAAACATTTCGTCATATTGTTTAACTACGTCAACCAATTCAGATTTCAAATCCGAATCACAACCTTTAAAAGCTTCATTATCAACATCATTTTGGGTTTGATCATCAGAAGCACGAAATTCTTGCTCGAATTCACCAGTCTTTTCATCTGCCCTACATTAACAAGCGAAATATTGGTTTTCTTGTTTGAACTCTCACAATATATTCTACTCCATTTTTGAATAAATGATATTTGTTTTCATGTTGATGGAAGATAGCTTTTCTGTCACAAAGGTAAGAGCTACCCAAAACCATGCCACAGATATCTAACGACACAATGTCAAGTTCCACTTCATCTATGAAATTTGCAGTAATAACGAATCTTAGTTTACACTTTCTAGTAACCTGCAATTGTGCATTGTCACATACCCATCCAAGTGTATATGGTTTGTGATGTGGAATAGTTTCCAAATTTAAACTCTTGACAATGTTTTTAAAGATAAGATTGGCTTGAGAGCTGCTATTGAATAGCGTATCAATCTTGTTATGTTTTGAGATCACCCTTATGTGAAACAATTCTATTCTCCTCTTTTCATTTGGAGTTTCATTTTGCGAGTCTGAAGAACTAGTGCTGGAAATGGATTCTTTTCCTTTTAACCCCATGGCTGTGATTTTAGTTTCATCACCCAAATCGGATCCCAAATCCTGTTGAGTGGTTGCAGTTGTCTTCTGTTTTCCCTTGTTGTTGTTTCTTTTTGGTTTCATTTCGGGATGAAGCTTCCAACAATGAGCTTCATCGTGACCCTTTCTAGAACAATGTTTACAGATTGTTTTCTATACTTCCTTTCTAATAGATGCATTTTTGTTTGTGTTCCTTTGAAAGCTTTTTCTTTTCCTTTACTCTTAAACGACTTTTTACTACCTTCTTCTGGGATGTTTTTCCCTCTTGCCTCAAGATGAGTGGCTTGCACACACACATCATCTAGATTATTGGGACTAAACATTAAGATAGTATGCCTAAGGTAACTGTGTAAACCCCTATGTACGTCAGCAACGTGTCCTGTGACTGCAAATATACAACTAACATTAGATACCTTTTTCTGAATTATTGGGTGTAATCTTGCATATTTTGACCTTTTAACTGTCTAAAGTTCTGTCAATTCATGATGTCTTTCTGCATATAAGCTAGAGGGTATAATTGTCTTTTAATTGCAGCAATGAAATCATTCCTAGAAATTGAGATCTTAGCATGTTTTTTAATCTCCTCTTGGGTCTTTGATTCCCACCATACAAGTGTTGGACCCTCCATTCTCAAGGAAGCTAACTGAATCTTTATGTCATCCTCGTGAAGGTTTTGAACCTTGAGATAGACCTCCAACTGACGAATCTAATTATCAAACTTCTCTGCATTCACTTCACCATTATACATGGGCAACTCGAATTTAACATCAAGTTTTTAAAAAGTTGATTTATCGGTTCCTTTTGAAGAATGATAATGAGTATGAGTAAGGGTTGTATTAGTGGAAGAGTGTGAAGATGCTTGTGAAGAAGAAAATAAAGAAGATGGTGGAGAGGGTGGAGGTTTGTCATCACAGAGTATTGGCGGTCTTCTGAATGTGAGATTTTGCTCTGTTTGCAATTTGCGACTGCGATATCGCATCGTAACCTTGATCCCGCCGGGGGCTGATTTCGTAGTACTTCACTCGCTTCGTCAATGTGCAATTGTGATTTATTGCATCACAACCATTCCCTACTCGGGGACTGATTATTTAACATGATCTGCTTGTGAATTGTGATTTGGGATATGCAAGGGCCAATGGTGGCCTGCCACTTGGCGCCTCCTCATTCGCTGAAGGGCCTTGCCACATTATCCAATCCTGCCATCTGTCCAAGTCAAACATGAACTTTGACTTGCTCTAACTTTTGCATACGAGCTCAGATTTGAGTGACGTTCACACCGTTGGATTCAGAATGACAAGATCTTCTATCTAAAGCTATTTTTATCAAGATTTTGAGACTTTTATTTTTTAGGCTAATTTTGAGCACCTAATCACTCCTCCCCACTGGAAGCCTTTTGGACCCCAAAAGGATCACTTTCAATTGTTCTGCAGGTGAGGGTACAGTTCCCTCACATTTCCAACTTCTATCCATTTTGATTTTGAAGAAGTTGTACCTTTGAGCCCCACTCAGAGATAATCGATGCTTCCCCTTTTTGTTGTCCTTGTTCTTATGTCAAGTATAGTGTTTTGCTGAAGCACATCAAGGAATTATAGAGAAAAGTCTTCAATAGATGGAATTTGAACATTCTCTCTTTGATATTCAATCAAAGGAGGCTCATACAACCTTAAATTCTCAACATTAACAACAACATAAATTGCATATATGAAGGCAAATCCAACCTAAAGGCATTGTTACCAATCTTTTCCAAAAATTTGAATGGACCTATCTAATTGGTTTTAGCTTTTTACCTTCTCCTTAGAGCCTCTCTTCGTTAATTTGAAGCCAAACTTCATCACCAACTTGGAACTTGTGATCTTGAGGATGCTTCTCATGCCTTGCTTTGTACTTGCCTTGGATTTTCTGAAGTTGTTCTTAAACCTTTTGGTGCACTAATTGTATTTGTTCAATGAACTTTCTTGCTTTATCTATGTCGCTATGACCTCCAATAGCAACATATTTCCAAAAATAAAATCCAAAGGAGATTTAGGCAAGTATCCCATGCATGCCTCAAATGGTGAAGTTTGAGTGGAAGAGTGCTTAGCTCGGTTGTAAGCATGTTGAATATAGTGCAACTGTTCATCCCACAACTTAGGACGCTTGTTGCAATACCCAGGCAAAAGATGTATCATTGTTTTGTTCACTACCTTTGTTTTACCATCTATTTGTGGATGAAAATTTGTACTCTTTTTCAATTTGGTGTCCATTAATCCCCACAAAGAGAGAATCTCGATCGCTAACAATGGATGTAGGCAATCCAAAATGCACCCAAACATTATGAAAGAATAACTGAGCAGTTTGTTCAGTGGTAACTTGCTTTTTACATGGCATCAAAATACACATTTTGTTGAACCTATCCACAACTACATACAAATAATCATGCCCTCTTTTTGGCAATGGAAGAGCTCCTACAAAATCCATAGAAACACTCTACCATAGTCGTGAAGGAACCGAAAGTGGTGTTTACAATCCTAACTTCCTATTACTAGGCTTACTAACTGCACATAATGAACATACCTTAATAAAACGAGACACACTTTCAAGCATACGAGGCCAATAACAATACCTGTGAGATGTGCCACCGTCTTACTTACGCTGAAATGACTAGCAATAAGAGAAGTATGTGCCTCTCTTATGATGTTAACTCTTTCTCCCTGCGGAATACAAAGATTTCCAAGATGGTACTACAAGTTATCATGCAAATGATAATTCAATTCCTCTACTTGGTTACCTTGACTCAAGCTTGCATAAACATCTTGAAAGTCATTAGCTAATGTATATTGTTCAATATAACTTTCATGTAAAACAAACTTATGCTTGATTAAAGTAGCTACACTAACAATCGACCTAGAAAGCATATCAACAACTTTATTGTAGATACCTTTCTTATACCTGATTACCAAGTGGAATTGTTGAAGGAAACCCATCCATCGGAAGTTCCTTGATTGCTGAAAATTTGATTGTGATTGCAAGTATTGCAATGGTTGATGATCAATGTGAATGATTGTTTCCTTACCCATCAAGTAGTGTTTCAATATTTTCACACTTTGCACCAATGCATACAATTCCTTATCATAGGTAGGATAGTTAATCACTGCACCATTAAAAGTTTCATAATGAAAACAGATAAGCTTACCATGTTGCATGAGGATTGCACCCATAGCATAGTCACTAACATCTGTTTGAATCTCAAATGACTGTCTCAAGTCTGGAAGTGCGAGTATGAGAGTTGTACTAATCTTTTCTTTCAACACATCAAATGCTTTTTGTTATTCCCCCCCCCCCCCCCACTGAAAAACTTTTTTCACGCTGGTCAATGCATGCAAAGGAGCTGCTATAAGAGAAAAATTAGTAATGAATTTCCTCCAATATTGGGTTGCTCCTAGAAAACTTCTCACCTCTGTAACTATCTTGGGCCTTGTCCAATTTACAATGGCATCAACCTTGGAGGGATCTATTTTCAGCTCACCTCCTCCAACAATATGACACTAGTAAACTAAAGAAGTCTTTCCAAACTTGCACTTTGACATCTTCAGATAAAAAGGTTCTTTTTTTAAGACATCAAGTACTTTTCTTACATGCATAACATGTTCAACACAATATTTACTGAAAATTAAGATGTCATCTAAGTAGACTATGAAAAATTCATTAAGAAATGGCCTCAACACATCATTCATCACACGCATGAATGTAGCAAGAGCATTACATAAACCAAACGGCATAACTAGCCATTCAAACAAACCCTATTTTGTTTTGAACGTTGTCTTCCAAATGTCTCCTTCAACTATTCTAATTTGATGGTGGCCACTTCTTAAGTCCAGCTTAGTAAAATATTTTTCATCTTTCAGTTGATCCATTAAATCATTTATTCTGGGTAGTGGGTAATGGTTCTTTACCATAATTTTGTTCAATGCACAGAATTCTACACACATGTGCCATGCTCCATCCTTCTTTGGCACCAAGACAATTGGTGAACCACAAGGTGGGGAAGATGGGCTGATGATCCCTTTATTCAACAACTCTTGGATTTGTGTCTTAATTTCTGCACTTTGCATCACTAACATCCTGTACATGCCAACATTAGGAAGAAGGCTATCTTGTTGCAACTGTATCTCGTGTTGGATTCCTCTCTTAGGAGGTAATCCCTTTCGTTCCTGAAACATTTCATCATATTGGTTAACTACGTCAACTAATTCAGATTTCAAATTTGAATCACAACCTTTAAAGCTTCATTATCAACATCATTTTTGGGTTTGATCATCAGAAGCACGAAATTCTTGCTCGAATTCACCAGTCTTTTCATCTGCCCTACATTAACAAGTGAAAGATTTGTTTTCTTGTTTTGAACTCTCACAATATATTCTACTCCATTTTTGAATAAATGATATTTGTTTTCATGTTGATGGAAGATAGCTTTTCTGTCATAAAGGTAAGAGCTACCCAAAACCATGCCACAGATATCTAACGACACAATGTCAAGTTCCACTTCATCTATGAAATTTGAAGTAATAACGAATCTTAGTTTACATTTTCTAGTAACCTGCAATTGCGCATTGTCACATACCCATCCAAGTGTATATGGTTTATGATGTGGAATAGTTTCCAAATTTAAACTCTTGACAATGTTTTTAAAGATAAGATTGGCCTGAGAGCCGCTATCGAATAGCGTATCAATCTTGTTATGTTTTGAGATCTCCCTTATGTGAAACAATTCTATTATCCTCTTTTCATTTGGAGTTTCATTTTGCGAGTTTGAAGAACTAGTGTTGGCAATGGGTTCTTTTCCTTTTAACTCCATGGTTGTGATTTTAGTCTCATCACCCAAATCCTATTGAGTGGTTGCAGTTGTCTTCTGTTTTCCCTTGTTGTTGTTTCTTTTTAGTTTCATTTCGGGATGAAGCTTCCAACAGTGAGCTTCATTATGACACACTCTGGAACAATGTTTACATATTGTTTTCTCTCCTTCCTTTTTAATAGATGCATTTTTCTTTGCCTTCCCTTTGAAATCTTTTTCTTTTCCTTTACTCTTAAATGGCTTTTTATTGCCTTCTTTTGGGGTGTTTTTCCCTCTTGCCTCAAGATGAGTGGCTTGCACACACACATCATCTAGATTATTGGGATTAAACATTAAGCTAGTATGCCTAAGGTAACTGTGTAAACCCCCTATGTACTTCAACAATGTGTCTTGTGACTGAAAATCCACACCTAACATCAAAGACCTTTTTCTGAATTCTTGGGTGTAATATTGCACATTTTGACCTTTTAGTTGTCTGAAGTTCTGTTAATTTATGATGGCTTTCTGCATATAAGCTAGAGGGTAGAATTGTCTTTTAATTGAAGCAATGAAATCATTCCAAGAAATTGAGTTCTTACCGTGATTTTTAATCGCCTCTCGGGTCTTTGATTCCCACCATACAAGTGTTGCACCCTCCATTCTCAAGGAAGCTAACTGGATCTTTATGTCATCCTCTTGAAGGTTTTGAATCCTGCAATAGACCTCCAACTGACGAATTTCTGGCTTAACTAAAGGTTTTGTTTAGCAGTCGTCTTGGCATACATTGTCCTATAGTTATTTATTAAATAAAGTGGCTGCTATTTCTAGGTTAACTTGGGTTCCGTGTTTTGGCAAGTTGATTCCTCATATGTTTTAATTGTAAATGCATATATTATAACGAAATATGATAATTTTTGTCAATTGGAATGTTTTGGTGATCTAGATCCCTTCAGGATATTCTTGTTGTGAATCTTATAGTGGTATCAGAGTTGTGCATCCTACCAGCTTGAGGGTTTTATGCATGGAACTTCGATGGGATTTATTCTCACGTTAACCACCAGTTCCATCTTTGGTGATCTTTAATAGCACATTAGTTTGCTTCTTATTTCTAGTTAATTATTTTTGGAGGTGTTATTCTTCTTGCAAGGCTTATTAGATTAGATCTGGGCCTATTGTACCAGATCTGCTGTTCTTCCCATTCAAATTCGATTTTAGGAGATGATATTTGTTGCAATGCCAACATTGAGAAGATTGTGGGAGAATATTTCATCAGATCGATGCCCATAGGGCATTCAAGAGGGACTTTAAGATTCACATTGTGGATCGGGAATTGATGCTCTCTGCAATCGAACAGAAAGGTCGATCCCTATGCACATAAACATATCCAACCACTAGACTCTTGTTGCAGACTCTTTGCCTTGAGGAGAAGGCCAAACGCCAAGAGTAGTCTCACTGCATAAGAGGGGAGATTGTGTAATGCTATGTGGTAGACTAGAATCCTTTTTAGCAGCAACGAAAATGGAATTATTTTTTCAATGCCAATCAAACTCAGTGAATAGGAAGACCGACTCCAATGAGGGGAGATTGTGTAATGCTATGTGGTAGACTAGAATCCTTTTTAGCAGCAACGAAAATGGAATTATTTTTTCAATGCCAATCAAACTCAGTGCATAGGAAGACCGACTCCAATGTGTGGTGAGGTTATTTGTCTCAGCCATTCATTTTGGATGGTTTTGCATAATAAAGTTTCATCTTGGATAGAGTTCCAATCAGATTCACACCAACCAATCAGCCTCACGACAATGGGATACAACACTCGGTGGAATCTAGTCTAAGGTCAAAGTTCATAGTGAGTTGAGCGGTGAATCGTGGGGGCCAAACATCAACGCGACAACACCACAGCACCAGGAGATCAGGGGGAGAGTCGAGCAGTGACATATCTATTGAATTAAATTGTATGCAAAAAAGAGAGGCCCCACGATCAACATGGAGTAGTTTAACCTGTTGGTGGGGTCCGTATCTCAATTTCATAGTTAACACGAGTCAGAAGTCAATTGTAGGTTGGGTATGGTTGTTGGCACAATAGCGTTAGCATGGTCGCATCATTGATCACATGACAACATTTTATAAAGTCAAAGGGGTCACACGATGGTCGAAGGGGTCACACGATGGTCGCATAGGCCACAGATCTTTCATGTGTTGAACACTGGACCACTGGGACGAGGGACCTAGCAAGTTGGGCACAGAGAGAATCGTTCATATAGGCTCATTCCAACGGGTAACTATAGCAAACATATATGTTTGTAGATTGAGTGACAGTGGAATTGCAACAGGTCACAAACAACCATATATTTGCCTATTTTCCATCTGATGTTCATAAGCTCATAGATCAAAGGTTAATGCTATTTTCATGCACATCAGGTCTACATGTTGTCACCTTTAAAGTCGAGTCAATTCCTTGGTGTGTTGGGTATTTGTAATTAAATAATCATCTGCCATTTGGTATAAAAACTTTGGAGCAGTGATATATATATATATATATATATATATATATATATATATATATATATATAGAATCCACCAACTATTGAAGATTTTGCTAAAATGTCTTTCCAATTATTACTGCAGAAAAATTCCTTCCAATGGGTTATTATTTTTGCAGCAGATTGTTCCTCCACTATTAGTGAGAATTCAAGCCCAATATAGATTAATTTATCAAAGGGGGTAAATCGATTTTATTGAAGAAAGTTGGGGAGAGAGAAGGAAGGCTAAGCCATAATGTCATCATTTTACTTTTGGAAACACCTCAAGAATCGACATGGTAATACATCAGTTGGTACTCTAGGATACAACACTTTTGTAGATCAAAAATGGCAACTAATTACGGATCTGAAGCAAGAGCAAAACAACAAGCCTTTCTCTCGGAAGGTCCATGCTATCCTTCAGCAGTCAAAGGATATCCAGAAGGAAGATGTAAAAAGCAAGCATCTCTTTGAACTTGGATCCAAATTGCAGTATACAAAGTTTGAAGATGTACTCTTACAGTTGGACACATTAGATATGGATTTGTCCGTGATAAAGCAATCGGATTTGAAAAGGTCAGGTTGGACCTTGAAGCCAACAATGATTGCTTTAATACATCCCCTATTCTTGGAGCATTATTGTGAAAATGTTAGACTCACAGTTTCCTCTTGTCTCAACAAGATCATAGCTTTAACTTCGCCACTACCATCTTACAACAATGATATCATGAGGGATATATTGCGACTGATAGTAGAAACCCTTCAAGGATTGAACAACATCATGCTTCCTACCTTTCAAAAGCAGCACGACATTCTAGAACTAATGGCAAAGTTCATCTTTGGCACATTCATGCTGAACCTAGAATGTGACGAGTTGATCTTTCAGTTGCTCCAAAACTTTTACACCAGTATTACATCAACTCATTCAGACCATGTCAAGACATGCATGCAAAAGATTGTGTCCCTATTCTTAAAAGGAGATGTCGACATATGCAAGATACTAAGATCCAAATTGTTGACCATTTGGAGGAAGGAACCAATGGTATCACTAGTCGCCTATGATCTAGTCGAGAAGTTGGTCATGCAAAACATAAAATTGCTCAGAAGGGTGCTAACTAGGAAGGAGTTGAGAAGGATTGATGGAGAAATGAAGAACAAACCTGCAACAAGAATGAACTAAGGAGGATAGGACCGTGCTTTATCTGCAAGGGACCTTGGGCCCTTAACCATTCATGTCCAGGTGATAGGAAGGAAGAAACAAAGTCAAAACAAGAGGAGATTCCTTCGGATCATGGGGAGTCTTCTATAGTTGGGTCTATTGATCTTTAGGATGGTGGGCAGTAACGTGAAATTATTCAGGGAGACTTATAGGATGACAAGCATTTGGAAGTGCATGAGGAAATTTTACCCAGTGGTATTAATGAGATAGATTTCTATACAATTGAGTCCATAGGTATCCAGGGGGTGTCCATAAAGAATATGAACAATCAAGTATAGATAGCAGTCCACCAATCCATCTATGTTCGACAAATGGAGAGGATGAACAACATATTGTCTTCAAAGATGGAGGAAGCCAAGGAAATTTGAATGAGGAGCTAGCAATAATGAACCAATATGATGAGAATGATCATGAGGAGCAACATGAAAAACATAATATGCAAAATGAACCATTCCTAGAGAGTCGGTCAAAGGCTCAAGTTGAAGCTATGGCCATTGAGCATCTGGTGCAGACAAGTACAACGACATTCAATAGGGCACCAAAATTGTCAGTAGAGGACTTTTGGGGAAAGATGATGCATTTCAAGACAAATCTTATGATGTTGAAGTAGAGAGTCTGGGAAGTGCGAGACACCACAGTAGAATAGGAAAATTGAGGAGCTCATAGGAGTATGTGTCGAGTCAATGACCAAGCTGTCTATTGTTGAGGAAAGACTCGAGTCTCTCACAAGGCAGCAAGAGGAGTACAGTTGGGAGTTCCAGAGCAACCCTCTACAAGAGTACATAGATAGGGCTTGCAACACTAGTAACCCACCTTTATACATTGAGGATAGTAGAGAAGAATTCTACAAATGGATCATGTGGGGTGACCTAGTGGAGCAACATAAGTTGAGCATTAGGCAACATCAACATAGTAGAATTATTCTATGTGCAGGCATTCATGCATTATGTCTTTCCCACAATATGTATTGGCGAGAGGTTATGAGTTGGAACTTTATTGTTGGGATACTCTTAGCCAAGGGAATATTGCAACTTGAACACTTAAGCACAAGCAGTGATGGAGGGCTAAGATGGTATCATTGTGCAGAGTTACTGCACACCTCTTATTACTCACCAAGCCATAATTTTTTATTATATGGTTGCATATGTTTAATCTAAAGCACTTTAATACTCATTGAAGTATTAGTGTAAATGTAAGTATTGGCTCATATATACAGAAGAGAGTATTGTCTCATATTATGATAAAAAAGATTAGCAAATATATGCTTAATGCGATTCAACGGGATGGTAATTATAATTATTGGTAATTATATATAGAAGGAATCATAATTTTGTTTAGTATTAATTATTGATATTATTTATGGGAAGAAAGAAAGAAAGAAATTATTTTAACGTCCACGAGGCTAAAAATAGCCTATGGGACAGATTGATTCTTCATCTGCTTGATGTATTCAGCCCTTTTTCTGTGAAGCTTTAAAATAAATTCTCCCAGCTTCTTGACAAATCCCTCGCTAAATAGACTATCCAAAGAGCTAGCTACCAGCATATCTGCATAACTTTCCCTGTTGTCTTTGAAGGCCTCACATTCTAAACTAAAATGTTTTTATGTTTCCACTTTTCCGGAAGAACAAAAAATGCATACTCTTTCCTCCCGCACTTCCTTTGGCCTTTTCCAGCGCCCTGTTTCACAATGGAGTTGATGAGAATTAGTCCTTAACTGAGCAATAAGAATTTTGGCTCTCTAAGAGATATTGGCCTCTATATATGCCTTTAAATCAAATGGGAAAAGTGTGGAAACCTATGTGGATAGATGCACCCCTCATTTTTGCTTCCCACACACTTTGCTCGTCATGATGTGAACACATTTTATATTTCAATGGTTGTACAATTGATGGTTGTAAAAAAGCCACAAATAAAACACAATGCAAAGTAAAGTAATCATCAACTTAGTTTCATATTGGAAGACAGAACATTGAGCTGGATATCACCATTACACATGGAATTAGCTTTTGTTCTATTCAATAGTGTAGCGCTTTTCTTGAATCCTAATGTAATATGACATCGCCAAAACATTATGCCACCGCCACAACTGCATGTGCGCTTTAGGAGTAGAGAAACTTTTAATGTAGTAGCCTACTCAATTCGTAACAATTTACACATTACAATGCAACAATTTATTGAGTTATAATTCGTAACAATTTACACATTAAAGGTGAAGATCATCAAACATTTATTTATTTTTTTATGTGAATTTGTTAAAAAAACTAGGGTCACAAATTCTAAGGATTTCGTGGGTGCGATTATTCTTGATGTTACACATTTCATATTGTAAACCATTCATCTAATATTTAATTAAGATTTATTCAAGTTACAAAACATAACAATTCGCAATTCATTACTTAAAATTAAATTATATTTATTTTAAACCCATATAATTTATATTTTATAATGGTAAATGTTATTAGTTGATATATTTTCAAAAAAAATTGGACATAAATAAGTAGTGATTTTATTAAATATTTGTCGTCACAATAAATACAATAAATACACGGGGAATTTATTACATTGTCATTTTTCTATGGGATTTTCTATTGAGAAAATGACTAAATTCATGTGAAATAGATATCATTGTTTTCCACAAGTACTACCACTGATCCCTTCTACATGTTTACAAGAGTAAATTCTTACGTATTGCGAGCATAAGATAATGCAAAAGCAGTACATTGAGCTATTTGAGAGGTTTTTGGAGTAGAGAATTCATTCAGAGTTGGGATCTTGAAGCCAAATTAGAATCTGTTTCGGGTTCTCGCTTTTCTTTATTGGATTTCTTGCCTCTTGTGAGAGATGGTTCCACTACATTCGAAGATAAATATTTTTCAGCACTAATTCATGCCCCAAATTTTGCATGAGCTGCTCTAATTGCCATAGCTTTCTAGTGAAACTTTGGGGTAGACTTCTTCATCTCCACAAGAGCGGAGGGTGTCAATTCCAATGCTCTTGCCTCAAAATATGACTTTGGATTTGGAGGGTCAACCCATGAAGGGGATTTCTTTTCATTTTCCATTGGCACTTCTGTATTTCCTTGATCCTTATTTGGGGTTTCATCCATAGGGATATCTTCATCTTGTTCTGGATCTTGAAGAACCTCAAAAGAGTTTTTGTTGAAGGAAGGATCTAGATCTACATCTTGTGGTTGTAACCTTGTTTTGTTGATTCCTTCTTTTCTTTTGTGCTAGTTAGAAACTAGCCTCCTTAGGAACAGGGGTGGGTCTGCTCATTTTTTTTTTTTTTGTTGCGGGTAGTTTTTGGAAAAGTGCCCATGAGAATGACAAATGATGCACTTGAAAGGAATCTGTTCATAGTCTAATTCCTAGATATAGCTCCATTCTCTTAGATTTATCTTTATGGCCTCCGTTAAACCTTTATGGAGGTTTACTTTAACACATATACAAACACAAGAAAATTGACCTCCTTTTGGTTCTGCTTTATCCAAATAATGACCCAGCTTGTTTCCAATGTTTTTTAGTGCATTAGGCCCCCAAAGATGAAGAGGAGGTGTGGCAGTTGGACTCGCACCAACACGGTAGTAATCTCATAATATGGGTTGAAGTTCAGAGTCCATGGAGTGATAAAGAGGCCTCTAGACCCCATGAAATACAGTCTTGATCTGAAGATCAAATCTCTTTTTATTGAGAAATAAAAATACATAAAAGCCCCTTCCTACTGCAAAGAAATTTACTTGACCTTGAAGCATGGGGGGGCATTGTTTCGCGATCCAAGATTCAACAGATTTTGGGTTTGGCCACAAGCCCATTAACTTGCCAAGCAATGCTTTTTCTGAGAGGGTTAAGGCTCTCTCACATGGATATGAAGGAGAGAGTTCTACTGTAGGGATCTCAACTAGTTTCTTCACAATTTTTTAGGGGGGAGAAGAAGTCCCCCGAGGTTTTTGAGCCTACTCCAGGGCTCTGAATGCACCCTCTTCCTTCATAGCATAGTGAACAAAGACACTATTCAAATGCACTAGCAAAGAGCAAACGATCAACAATGGAAAGGACTGAAGCTACGAATCAAGGGGTCTAAAGCAGTGGAGCCACACACTACAATGTGATCCATGCATCTACGATGTCTTTGCATAATGAGCTCGAGACGATATCCCTAGACATATTAAAAACCTACGGCTGCTAGCGAAACCCTACCTACCAAATGCCAAATTCCGCAAATCACATTTTTCAATATTGAAAATAGATTTTATTATTCATGTTATACATTTTCAATCTTATATAAAATTAAACTTTACATTTTATATTAAAATAATTTTTTATATTTTATTTTTAAAAAATATTATATGAAAAATAAGTATAAAAAAATAATATACTGAAACCCTTTTACTTAAAAAATAGTAGTTTGCAAGTTTATTTGGAGAATTTACTTGGAATACTCATGAAAATATAAAGTAAATGTGAGTACAAAGTCTTATGTTCAAATCCTAAGTTGTTTATCTATGGTTGTATACTAGGGACAGCCTAATTCACCTTAGGGTTACCACAAAAATATAAGATTGATTCACTTAGAAATGGTAATGGTAATAACATTCAGAATTGCCCAATGTCGTATAAGTACAAAACCAATCAAATTACCCATTCTAAATAATAAAAAAATTATAAATTTATATATAAATAAAACAAATGGATGAAATTTTATATTATATATATATATATATAATAAAATAAAATTAGACCATCTGCACATTTCTAACATTTCTATTTCCCTTTTGTAAAAGGTAATATTAACTTTCTTTCCTGTATAAAGTGTACCCGTAGTTGTCCTTGACTCTATGTTCTTTGAGATAAACGTAATAATTATTCGAATGCGTCCGTAGTTGCCCTAGATTCTGTGTCCTTCGAAAGAAAGGAAAAACAGACCCGGTATAGTTTTAAGAGATATATGTAATAATTATTTTATGGAATAAGAATTTTTATTATAGATGTGTTTTAATCGATAAATATTTAGTTTTTTAATTATTATTGAATATCTATTTTGTTTGTTATTTAATATATAAATAAAATTAAAATTTTAAAAAGCTGTTTAGATATTTAGAGTTCATAAAATTCAAATTTATAATTTGAAAATAATTATTATTTGGAATCTATATATTATATAACTTTTTTTTTTTTTTTGTGTAAATCAGCAGTTATATATTAATTCATAAAAATACATAGGATACAAAAGATCTGTACATACAGACAAAGTGAAATCATCAACGCATGCTCAAAATGATTGTAAGCAGTTGAACCTATTTCTATTAAAACCGAGGCTAACCACACAGGGCTGCCTAACGAGGGGCCTAAACTAGAAAAAACCACCACTTTGGGCTGCTTGTCAGTAATTCCAAAAGGAAAGAGGGCCTGGAGGACCTCCATAGCTACGACAGAGAGATACAAAAACAAGAGAGAAATAAGAAACTGAGATGCCATTACAGCTTCAAAATCACATAGTCTTTACTGGGCGCACTTGGGCCTGCCATTGCAGTCATGAACTCGGGCTGCTGAATCCTTTGCGGAGTGGGGCGCTTCACCTGGCTGGTGTCTATTACCTCCGCCGAGACTTCCATCGCAACATTGGAACCCTGATGGATGGAGTGCCTGAGGAGATTGATGAGGACACTTAGCTTTTGCGAAAGGATTCTGACTTCCTGAGTCAAGGCACTGAAATTGAACTCCATGGCATCTAGCTTAGCCAAATTCTCTGTAGAAACAAGGGAGATGGCTTGGTGAGCTCTCTTGATATCTTCAGCCTGCATGTTGAGCGCCTTGGCCAGCATGGTCTTCATTCTCCACATTTCTCCTTGGGTTCGAACGAACTGTGTTGCTCTTGTAGTCGTTGTACCTGGATCAGAAAGCCAGTCCATTTCCTTCTCCAGAGCCTGAGCGTCCAACCGTTCTTCCTCCTCTGTAACCACAACTTCGAGCTCTTCTATTTTGCGTTTTTCTCTCTGAGTGGTCCGGGTTTCATAAGTCTCCTGGGCTTTCTGCAGGTCTCGGTTAGCGGAGACATTCCGACTACCCTCACACGCCATAATGTAATTGCAGGTTGAGGATACAATGAAAATCCTAGCAGCACTGCAATTGTTAAGAAAAGAGCCAGGAGAAAGTAGTGTTCTGATCCCCTGGTTTGACGCCTTAGATATAGCTGAGGGTGGTAAGGTTTGGCTTGAGATCTCCCACTTCTCCATCGGAGATATGCTATTCATGCCATAATAACTACCATTACGGTTTCCCATCTCCTGCTCATGATGTTGACTCAGAGACTTAACTCTGCCACGCTTGAGGCTATTGGTTGAGAGCCATGTGTCCTCCCCTGTGTCCTGCTGACGGTGCTAACAATATTTTTTGTTAATTGTCCTCCTCGTTCGATGAACTATGTAGGTGACAGAGGGTGATGGAGACTTTTCAGAGAACCAGACACAGAAGCAAGCAAAGCGTTGAGGACGAAGAGTCGGGCGAGGAGTAAAAGATGTAGGAGCTTTTTGGTGAAACACTATAGATATAGAGGAAGAATGAGTGCCACGGTTGAGTAAGGCTTGCATATATCCCCGGAATTTGGCTGAGTTACTTCTCTTTCTTTTCTAGCGTGTTTGCCCCTGCCTGCTATTCGAGGTAGCGGATTTGTCATGCTGGAGTTTTCTTGTCATGGGCCACGTGACAATCATTCTTCTGCAGGATTTACTTCATCTTCCACTGCAGGTGATGGTGTCTGCCCTCCCCAATCCATTTCGGGATATTATGATCCAGGACGTGAGCCTTAAAGGCTATCTTCATTCGCTATTAAGGAGTGTCCCATTGAACTGCTGCTCCCCTCCTCCCTGTAACGAATGCCTTGTCTTAAAATATGTAAACATTGATCTCGAAGTTTTGTGCATGTGGCATCATGCCAACAAGTGTCTGGGTAGGTAATGAGGTGATCAATCCCGTAGTTGGCCAGACAATCGGCCATTGCATTTTCCGTCCTTCTTACCGCTTGCAGAATGATTCCGTCAAGGCTTGAGAGGTGCTCTGCTATGAGCTCTGTGACCTTGGCCAACCTCCAATCCTTCGTTACCTTACCCGGTTTTGATCCCATCTGCATTTTTCTTGTGGCACTCATAGCCAAAAGAGAAACCCCTTCCACCATTGTAGCTCCTTTTCCCAGACGAATGAGTATTCGTAGCCCTTGTTCTAATGCTGCGAATTCCATCTCATTGTTGGTTCCTTCTCCCAAAGGTTGGCTAAAAATATGTTGAATTTCCCCTTTGTAATCTCGGATGACACCTCCTATACCTGCCGGTCCAGGATTGCCTCGAGAAGCCCCGTTGAAGTTGAGTTTGTGAAAGCTTGTTGGTGGTGGTATCCAGACATTCAAGGAGGGGCCTTGTTGTTGTCGCGGTTCAGATGGACTAGAGATGGTGCCTGCCTCAATTCCAAAAGTCTACAGAATTTGTAAGTCAGTCACTGAGAGATCTTTGTTCTATTCTGCTTTCCATCTAGTAAGAGTCGTTTCCCTCATGTTTTGCAGTATGGTGGCTCTGATAACTTCTATGGTTTTTGCTTCATTTTGAAACACTCATCTGTTTCGTTCTTTCCAAACCGACCACACTATGAACCTAGGGATTAGTTTCCATAATGTATTGACTGTTTGGGATTTGGAAAAATTACTTCGCCAATTCCCTATGCTTTCCTGTATTGAGTCTCTATTTCTGTCCGTGCTTCTGAATATGGTTTCCATCCAGTTCCATAGGCTTTCTGTCCAGCTACAAATATTGAGGAGATGATTCATGGACTCTTCCTCATTTTCACACAGGGGGTAGCGTGAGGGGCCTATGAACCCTTTTTTTCGAAGGTTCTCCCATGTAAGAGTTCTTTTGTGCATCAAGAGCCAAAGAAATGTTTTAATCTTCGGCCATAGTTCAACATCCCATACTCTGTTATACCAATTGACTTTTTCCCCTTGGTCTCTTCCTTCGATATATCCTCTTGCTTCTTTGAGGGAGAAATTACCCCCCTCGAGCTTGCCCCAACGCAGTTGATCTGCATCATAAGCATTTCTTATTTTCCTTTTAGCCAGCTCTATTTGCAGCACCCTCATAATGTTGTCCTCCTCTTCTGGTTGCAATGTATCGTTGAAGATCCACTGTTGCCAAGCTTGATTAGTGTTGTTAGGCCTCTAGTAATGATTCACGGTTATCTTCCCTAGTTCCTGGTTTCTTCTCTGAATGGTGAGGAAATCTGGGCTTTCCAGCCTAGGTAATTGCTGCCATGCATCCTCCCAGAATAGAGCAATCCGTCCATTATGGACTTCCCAAAAACTCTGTTCCTGAATTATGCCTCGATTATTTCTAGCAAGATTCCAGATTGGAGATCCGTCTGGTGGTTCCTGCATCCTGATTAGATTTTGAGGGTTGTAATTAACTGCATACTTAGCTTTCCAATGTTTGGCCTAGGGTATGTTCAGTTCTTTAACCCATCTCCACCATAACTTAGCTCCACAAGCTCGGTTGACAGTATAAGGGTCCTGAAGATTTAACCCACGCAGGTGTTTGGGTTTGCAGATCTTGTCCCATGCCATTAAAGACTACCTCTGTTTAACTAAGTTTCCCGACCAAAGAAAGGTTTTTTGTATGAGTCGAATTTTCTGAAGAACACCTTTAGGTGCCAGGAGAATAGATAGCATAAATTGAGGAATAGCCTGGAGGACAGATTGGGTGAGGACAAGGCGTCCTGCAAAGTTAAGGGTCCTATGAGTCCAATGCTGACAATGCTTTTCTAGATTGGTGATTATTTTTTCCCAATGCGCATTTTGCGAGGGTTTGTCTGTCAGTGGAATGCCTAGGTATCTGGACGGGAGGTTACACCTCTTGAATCCGAGGACATTAGATAGGTTTTTCTGGACTGCTATGTGTGTATTAAAAAATAATATGGAAGATTTAGCTAGATTGAGTTCCATACCTGAAGCAAGGCTGAAACGATTGAGAATGTTTTTGAAACCAAGAGCTTCTTTGACTGAGGGCGTGCCATGCAGCATTGTATCATCGACAAACTGCTGATGAGTGGTTGCAGGGCACGCAGGCAGGGGTTGGAGTCCCTGAATCAAGCCATCCTCTTTAGCTTTTCTGATAAGCCTGCTAAGACCTTCCATTAGTATCACAAACAAGAAGGGGGACAGGGGATCCCCTTGCCTGATACCACGAGAAGGTGTGAACTGGGCTGTGGGAGCTCCGTTAACCAGAATTGATAATCTGGTAGACTTAATTAGGGCTAGGATCCAAATTATCCACTTCTTCGCAAAGCCAAAGGCAGTAAGAATAGCCTCCAAGTAGTGCCAGCTGACTTTATCATAAGCCTTCGACAGATCCAGCTGCATTAGCATGCCAGCTTTTTTCTGAGTTTGGAGGGTGTGAATCATCTCTTGAGCTAGCAATATGTTATCCATAATCTGTCTCCCTTCTACATAACCAGATTGTTCTTCCGAGATGATTCCTGGAAGAATTGTCTTTAGTCTGTTAGCTATGACTTTAGATATAATCTTGTACAGAACATTGCATAGAGCAATTGGTCGAAATTTCGACGGAGTGTTTGCTTCCTCCTCCTTTGGTATAAGGGTTATGAACGTAGAGTTGAGAGATTTTAGGATGGAAGAAGAGCGTCGGGAATCCTCCACCACTTCCCAAACTTCTGTTTTGATTATATCCCAGCAGGCTTTGTAAAAGTCGATGGTGAAACCATCCGGTCCTGGCACCTTACCATTGGGCATTTCTTTCACTGCTTCTTCCACTTCTTCCAAGGTGATTGCTCGATTTAAAGCCTTGTTTTGATCCTCTGTAATAAGCTTGGGAATAGAAGTCATTAGATCCCTAATGGCTTCCTCTCTATCAATGTTGGGTTCCAAAGCTATTTGGCTGAAATGGTTTATGAGAAGGGCTGATATTTCATGATGAGTTTGCACAGAGGTCCCCTGATCATCCTTTATTCTTAAGATTTTGTTAGCACTCCTGTGATCAATGGCAGATCTGTGAAAGAATTTTGTGTTCTTTTCACCTTCCTTAAGCCACTGAATTCTAGATTTTTGCTTCCATAGAGTTTCCTCCTGTTGACATCTAGTCTGCCACTCCTGCATGAGCTTTTGTTCTATGTTTCTTGTTTCTTGAGTAATATTCCCCTGGATCCATTCCTTGTGAATCTGTTCCAATTGCTCCTCCAACACCTTCTTTTCTTTAAATATGTTGCCGAAGACTTCTTGATTCCAGGATTTTAACCTGGTTTTGATATGTTTAAGTTTAGCTTGGAGCATGTACATTTTAGTGCCTCTTATACCTATCGGTTCACTCCACCATTGTTTTATTTTCGATGTAAACTTTGGATGACTGAGCCAAAATTTTTCAAATCTGAAGGGCTTATTCCTTGGTGTGCCCAGGATGGCCGCATTCATAATTATGGGCCAGTGGTCCGACCCTCCACTAGGTAGTATGTCCGAATCCATAGTAATCCCTTCCAGAAGGATGGTTTCATTTACCAAGAACCTGTCCAGTTTAGAGGCGATTTGCCTATCACCCCCTCTTTTATTGTTCCATATGAAAACTCCGCTCTTTGGGATGATGTCTACCATCTTTGCTGATTTGATAAAATCTTGGAAAACTTCAGTATCCCGGTTGAGCGTTCTGATTCCTCCTTTTTTTTTTCCGTAAGCGAAGTAATCATATTAAAGTCTCCTCCAAAAAAAGCTTTTTCTTGGGGATATCTCTGCTGCAGGTTGGATAGACCTCTAAGAAATAGTAGTTTTTCCTCTAGGTTTTTAGGACCATAGACATTTGTGCAAAGATAGGTGTCGGGATTCCCTACAATTTGGATTTCCATTGAGATGTGAGATCTGGCCGCTTCAGAAGATATAATTTGGATAACCTGAGGATTCCAAAGAATGGCCAAGCCCCCTTCCCATCCATTACTTGCTATTTCCAGGCATTCCATCCTTTTGCCCAGTTTTTTAATGATGTTTTCCATTGTTTTGCTGGAGCATTTAGTTTCTTGAAAAAAAATCATATCTGGTTGTTCCTTTTTGACTTTCTTCTTTAATAACCTCTGCTTCTTTAGGCCATTTAACCCTCTAGCATTCAATGAAAGTACTTTCTTAATAAATGAATTTTTAGGAGGTTAGTGTAAACGCCTCAAGGGCTTTTATCTTACTTGAGTTTAGGAGAATTTGACCGAGCCCTTGTAATGCTTCATTGTTTGTTCTTCGTCCTCGTTTTTTCCAGTGCTTTGGTGATCCGAATTGGATCCATGAAAATTATCAAAGTACCATGACTGTATCAAATCAGGACCAACTTCGAATTTATGAACACAGAGTGATCAGGAAGACCTCTGGACAGTGGCAGTTTGCAGCCAGCACGGAACGATGAGGACCTCGGTCAAAGCGCGTTGACTGAGGCCCATGGAGATCGCGCGGGAGGCAAAAGTGGCAATTGGGAAGCCCGGATCGGGAAACAGAGGGCATTTCTGATGCGCAATTAGTGCTAATCGCGCATCGCTGGGCAAAACCCCTCGAAAAGGAGAAGCCCTGAGCACTCAGTCGCATGGGAAGCCAGGAAACCGTAGGGTAAGCACTAAGGCGAAAGGCAGGACCCGCGCTCCAAAACCAGTAGTATATCGGAGGCATCCTCGGGCGGTAAGTGGATTTGGCAAAAAACGAGCGATTCCATACATTGCGCAACGCGTGTCTGGCAGATGAGAGAGAAAACCGCCTCTCATCACGCACTAACGGTCGAGCAAGTCAACCGCGCGAAATGAGCGAATGTCGTAGGATCTGGGGGCCCCAGATTTGACGGTGGAGATTGCACCCGATGGAGGAACCAGATTTGACAGGGGATTAAGCCGCGGCATAGAGAAGTTTGACGTCTGATTTGACCGCTGAGTCGGCAGATGAGTCATTCCACAGTGTAACTGAAGACCCGAACCGTTAAGGAAGAGTTGGCGCAGTTCGTGAGAGGACAAGTGGCCACTCCCTGTGAGACGTTGGCAATGACGCAGAGGCAGGGAACTCCAAGCAAACAGTAGCAGGCGAACCGAAGGGGTGGAAGAAGAAATGAACAGTCGAGGATAGATTGGCTTTAAGCCATGAACAGACACAAAACAGAATACAAAGACCGAGAGAGGAGAAGAAAAACAGTGAAAGAAAAGGCGAAAGAGACAGTGAAGCAAGAAGCAGAAAACAGATAGCCAAGCTTACCTTAGGCAGCATCGAGCAGACAGAAAGCTTGAAAGGTTCAAGAAATCCCTGAGAGGATCTGTTGGGAATTGAGCACCACATTAGGCTCCTCCCATTAAAGACCAGAGAGGTCAAGACTTGGTAAGGAAAAGAGTTTGTGCACTCTAGTGGCTTGGGGGATCCAAGAACCACCCTACCAAACCTTATTTGTTTCAGGAGACTCAAATTGAGCTCCTCATTGTAAATCTCTGCTTCAAAGACACAATAAAAAGAAGGCCACCACTGAGAGCTGGACCGGAGATGTAGCCTTGGAGAATAGGGTGAACTCCTTATTAATTGTTGTGTTCTTGCATTTGCTTAATGTGTTTTCCTTATTGTTTTCCATTTTCCAGTGTCTGTGTATTTTGCAATCTGATCGATCCATTGCCTAAAATAACATAGACACGCACACTAGCACATGAGTTTGTAATACCTTCATTCATTAATTAATTAACTGAGGTCACTCACGAGTGATTTTCAGATCAAGTGGTATCAGAGCTCTAGGTTGTAAGGTTAGACAAGCTTGTGTTGTTTTAGCTGTTGAATGCTAACTAGATCAAAGCTCAAATTAGGAGAAGGAGAGTTGGTCGAAACCAATCCTAAAATTGGGAGAGTCTATCCTTAGAAGACAATGTCAGAGGAAGGTTCTATGGGACCAGACCCTCAATTCATAGATAGTTTCCTAGCCATAAAGTCCATGGTAGAAGAAATGTATAAAGACTTTAGAAAACATAAGGATGAAGATTCATCGGGCTCTAAACAAGACAAAGGACAAGATAAGTCTCATTTCCATGACCACTCAAAAGGCAAGGGGAAAGAAGAAAGCTTCCTCACACCTCCTAATAGCCCTGTACATAACAAGAAGGCATCTTTCATTAAACTAGATGTTAAATTTGATTTACCTATATATGATGGAGAGTTGAATGCAGAAAAGTTGGACAATTGGATTAGGTAAATTGATGTTTATTGCAGAGTGCAGAGTATCGACTCAGACAAGAGCAAGATTCAGCTGACAACCCTACATCTTGGAGGCACTGCCTTGGTTTGGTAGGAAGGCAGAACCCAAGCTGACATGAAAAGACATGGTAAGACTATCTCTGTCTAGAGTGAATTTGTTTCTGCAATCAAAAAGCAGTTCTATCCATTGGCCTACATGCAGCAAGCCATAATGAGTTGGAAAACTCTTCGGTAGTTGAAAGGGAAAAGTGTGCAAGGGTACACTCAAGAATTTAGAAAGAGAGCATTGATTCTAGGAATCTCATTAGACTCACCTGAGACTTTGTTGAAGTCCATTGGTGGTCTACACAGCTACATGAGGTACACTATCCTCATGTTTAATCCCACTAGCATAGATGAGGTATTTGTACAAGCTACTCATCTAGAAGCTATAGGAAAGAATGGAAGTCCAGAAGTTGGGGGATCATCCCAACCCACTGCAAGCAAGAATAAGGAGAAAAGAAAGCAGAAATGGAAAACAACGAAGGCTAACACTGCACAGAAGAGCAAAGCTTCATGCACTCACTGTAAAAAGGATGGGCATGATGACGAGCACTGGTGGATTCTGCATCCAGAGCTGAGACCTAAGAATTTCGAGGGCAAGAAGAAGAAGAAGATTGTTGCAGCTATTCAGAAAGATTTGGGGTCAGACTCGGGAGATGAAACAACTATTGCAGCCACAAGTATAAAAGATTGTCTGCTTTAGAGAATGCTGAAATCAAGAAGCAGGTGTAGGAGTTGCTTGAGAAAGGGTTCATCAGACCTAGCACATCACCATGTGGATCACCAATCGTTTTCGTGAGAAAGAAATATGGCTCGTGGAGAATGTGCATTGATTACCGAGCACTGAATAAGATAACAATGAAAAACCGTTATCCCCTTCCTCGCATAGATGATCTTTTGGATCAATTGAAAGAAGCTATTTATTTTTCCAAGTTAGACTTGCCCAGTGGATACCATCAAGTTCTAGTTGCAGAACAAGATGCATGGAAGACTGCTTTCAAGACAAAGCAGGGATTGTATGAGTGGTTGATTATGCCTTTTGGCTTAACTAATGCTCCTGCTACTTTCATGAGATTAATGAATGATGTACTCAAACCTTTTCTTGATGATTTTGTTATTGTGTATCTGGATGACATTCTGATATTTAGCAAAACATGGGAAGAACACTTAAAGCATGTTAAGCAGACACTAGATGTTTTGAAAAGAGAAAAACTTTAGGTTAAACTCTCAAAATGTGAATTCAGCAAAACATCTCTGAATTATTTGGGTCATATAGTAGGGGGTGGTGAATTGAAGATAGATCCCTCTAAAGTGGCAGTCGTTGTGAATTGGCCTAAACCCAAATCTGTTACAGAAGTTAGAAGCTTCTTAGGAGCAACACAATATTGGAGAAAGTTCATTTCTAACTTTTCCTTAATTGTAGCTCCCTTACATGCTTTAATAGGATTGAACAAGGTGTTTCAGTGGAGAGGCAAACAACAAAAAGCCTTCGACACCTTGAAAGAAAATATTATTACAGCACCTATATTAGCACTGTCTGATCTTCAAATACCATTTTAGATCCAAACAGATGCCAGTGACTATGCCATGGGAGCAGTGTTGACACAGCATGGTAAACCCATATGTTATCATTCTGAGACATTTAATTCTGCAGTAGTTAACTATCCTACATATGATAAAGAATTGTATGCATTAGTACAGAGTGTGAAAAAGTGGAAACATTACTTAATGGGCAAAGAGACAGTAATACATACTGATCATCAACCACTTCAATATCTACACTCCAACACTAAGTTGTAGAAATCAAGACACTATAGATGGATGGGGTTTCTACAACAGTTTCATTTAGTCATCAGATATAAAAAGGGCATACATAATAAAGTTGCAGACATGTTATCTAGACCCATTATAAATGCATCTACTATACTTAAGCATAATTTTGTGTTACATGAGAGTTACATTGAACAATATGCTCAAGACATAGACTTTAAAGATGTATATGCAACTTTAAGTCAAGGCAAAAGAGTAGAAGAATTGGACTATCATGTAAAGGACCGACTCTTATACCATTGTGGGAAGTTATGCATTCCACAAACTGAAAGAGTAAAGATAATTCGAGAAGCACACACTTCTCTGATATCAGGTCACTTTGGGATAAGTAAAACAGTTGCACAGCTGCAAAGATTTTGTTATTGGCCAAAAATGAATGAGACAGTTTCTAGATATGTAAGAGGGTGTACTATGTGTGCTAAAAGCAAGCCCAACAACAGAAAACTAGGCTTGTACACTCCATTACCAGTTCCTTCTCACCCTTGGGAAAGTGTTTCCATGGATTTTGTTGGAGGACTGCCTAAATCTAGGAAAGGTCATGATTATCTGTATGTTGTTGTGGATAGGTTCAGAAAAATGTGTATTTTGATACCTTGTAATAAACAGATAATAGCTGAACAAACTGCAAAACTATTTTTTGAACATGTATGGTTTTATTTTGGATTACCCACTTCCATTGTATCTGATCGAGACACCCGATTTGTGGGGAAGTTTTGGTCAAGTCTGTGGGAACTGATGGACACCAAACTGAATAAAAGCACAACTTTTCATCCATAAACTGATCGCCAGATAAAAGTAGTTAACAGGACAATGATCCAGTTACTCAGAGGATATTGCAGCAAACATCCTAAGCTTTGGGATGAACATTTGTGTTATGTGCAACATGCTTACAATAGAGAAAAGCATTCTTCTACACTGAGATCTCCTTTTGAGACCTGTTTTGGTTTCACCCCAAGGTCTCCTTTGCATTTTGTCTTTGGTAAAGACACCATAGTTGAGGGACATAATGATGTGGACAAGGCAAGTACGTTCATTGAACAAGTCCAAGAGATCCACCAGGAAGTACAGGAGCAGCTGGAAAAGAGCCAAGCCAAATACAAGGCAAGGCATGACAAGCATCAGATGGAGCATAGTTTCCAAGTTGGTGACCAAGTCTAGTTGTACATCAACAAGGACATGATGCAAGGTGAAGGTAAAAAGCTAAAGCCTATCAGGTATGGACCTTTCAGGATACTTGAGAAGATTGGTGAGAATGCTTTTTGCCTTGATCTACCAGCTTACATGCACATCTACTCAATCGTAAATGCAGATTGCTTGAGATTATTTGAACCCTCACTAATTGAAGATCCCAAAGAGCAGAGTCAATTGCCTTCTATTGATGACCTGCTACCTGAATATCTTAATGAATTGCAAGAAGACACAGTTCTAGATAGGAAGGTGAGGATGATGCGCAGAGGAGATGTTTAGTACCTCAGAGTTGGACTCAAGGGTTCAAAGTCGAGCAGTGCAAAGTGATTAGAGATTGGACAAGTGAGACAATTCTACTCTCACTTAGTTGATGCTTGAAAACCAACTTTTGGTGGCCCAAAAGCTTTTCAGTAGGAAGGCTGTGATTCGAATTGGATCCATGAAAATTATCAAAGTACCATGACTGTATCAAATTAGGACCGACTTCGAATTTATGAACACAGAGCGATCAGGAAGATCTCTGGACAGTGGCAGTTTGCAGCCAGCAAGGAACAATGAGGACCTCGGTCAAAGCACTCTGACCGAGGCCCATGGAGACTGCGCGAGAGGAAAAACTGGCAGTTGGGAAGCCCGGATCGGGAAACAGAGGGAATTTCTGATGCACGATTAGCGCTAATCGCGCATTGCTGGGCAAAACCCCTCGAAAAGGAGAAGCCCCGAGCACTCGTTCACATGGGAAGCCGGGAAACCATAGGGTAAGTGCTAAGGTGAAAGGTTTGACCCGCGCTCCAAAACTGGCAGTATATTGGAGGCATTCTCGGGCGGTAAGTGGATTTGGTGAAAAATGAGCGATTCCATACATTGCGCGACGCGTGTCCAGCGGATGAGAGAGAAAACCACCTCTCATCGCTTGCTAACAGTCGAGCAAGTCAACTGCGCGAAATGAGCAAATGTCGTAGGATCTGGGGGCCCCAGATCTGACGGTGGAGATTGCGCCCGATGGAGGAACTAGTTTTGACAGGGGATTAAGCCACGGCATAGAGAATTTTGACGTCCGATTTGACTGCTAAGTTGGTAGATGAGTCATTCCATAGTGTAACTGAAGACCCGAACCGTTAAGGAAAAGCTGGTGCAATTCGTGAGAGGACAAGTGGCCACTCCCTGTGAGACATTGGCAATGATGCAGAGGCAGGGAACTCCAAGCGAACAACAACAGGCGAACCGAAGGGGCGGAAGAAGAAACGAACAGTCGAGGACAGATTGGCTTTAAGCCATGAACAAACACAGAACAAAATACGAAGACCAAGAGAGGAGAAGAAAAACAGTGAAAGAAAAGGTGAAAGAGATAGTGAAGCAAGAAGCAGAAAACAGAGAGCCGAGCTGACCTTAGGCAGCATCGAGCAGACAGAAAGCTTGAAAGGTTCAAGCAATCCCTGAGAGGATCTATCGAGAATTGAGCACCACATTAGGCTCCTCCCATTAAAGACCAGAGAGGTCAAGACTTGGTAAGGAAAAGAGTCTGTGCACTCTAGTGGCTTGGGGGATCCAAGAACCACCCTACCAAACCTTATCTATTTCAGGAGACTCAAATTGAGCTCCTCATTGTAAATCTCTACTTCAAAGACACAATAAAAAGAAGGCCACCACTGAGAGCTGGACCGGAGATGTAGCCCTAGAGAATAGGGTGAACTCCTTATTAATTGTTGTGTTCTTGCATTTGCTTACTGTGTTTTCCTTACTGTTTTCCATTTTCCAGTGTCTGTGTATTTTGCAATCTGATCGATCCGATGCCTAAAATAACATAGACATACACACCAGCACATGAGTCTGTAATACCTTCATTCATTAATTAATTAACTGAGATCACTCACGAGTGATTTTTAGATCATTTGGGTTGGTTATAGCTTGATGCATCCCCTGAGCTCTCACCCCTAGGCCTTTTGCTGTTCCCATGCTTCTTCTCTTCATATCCATCTCTGCTTGTTGTCGTGCTATGAATAATGTGTTGATTCTGTTCACCTCCTCTTCCGGTATGTGTTCAATGCCTTTCTTTTTCCATTGTTCTACCATGTTTGGTAGGTCCATTCCTTCTTGTTCCAGAATGTCGCTTGGTTCCATATCCTCGAGTCTCATTTCACTAGTCATCATTTATGAATCCTCTTCCAGTCCTTCTGTTGGTCCCGGAACAAGAGGGAAGTTGTTTACTAGACTAGAAATGGGTTCTTATGTCCCTGATGTGGTTTTGGTCTAATTTTCTCGCAATGGCTCCCGCTCTTGAGTGGTGTCCTCTGGTTCCGTCTCTGATTCCAACACCTCAAAAGCATTGCCTGTGCTTCTGAAGGAGGTACTTGCTTTATTTTGTTGTCTTTTGTTTGCTCGCTATCTAGCATGAGGTCGAATAAAAGCCTCCTTATTCTTACCCCCTGTGTTTTCCTTGGGTTTCTCCATCGTTTTGTTCATTGGGCATTCTCTGATCAGATGTCCATGTTCATGACATTTCCTGCAACGAAATGGGATTTGCTCATAGTCTATGGCTTGAAAATACCCTTCATCTCTGTATTCCAACCATAGACCCTCATGCAGAGCTCCCGAAACATCCATCTCGACACAGATCCTAGCACAGGAGGTGTATCTCTTCTGTAATGTTGCCTCTGAGGCTTTGATGAAGGTTCCTAACTTGTTTCCTATTTGTTCAAGTGTTGCATGTCCCCAGTAGTCAATGGGTAGAGAAAATAGGCGAATCCAAACCGGTACTTGTTTGAAGGTTTCTTGTTCTGGTGTGAAGTTGGGCTTCCAAGGTCTCATGTACAGACCTGCTGAGGCGAAGAAATATGGGCCTCCATCAAAGATGTGATCCTTGTCATCCAGATTGGTGAATACCACTGTGAAGAAGCCTTTGGCTCCTAGGTGGAGTCTTACATCTCCTCTGGGTTTCCATTGTTGCTTGATCCACAAGCACAGAGCTCGTTCTGTTGGCCAGAAACCCATAAACTTGCAGATCACTGCATGTTCTGCCATGTGTTCTCTGTACGCCTCTAGTTCTGGGTCAGAGATTATTACCCTTAGGGTTTCAATTGCTTTAGGCTTGCACGGTCCCTGGGTCTCTTTCTTTCTAGCTTCCGTATATGTTCCTTCCTATCCTGCCTTAACTTGGTTTGAATCCTTCTTTTTCCCTGATTGTTCATCCTCAAGCTCCTTTTCTTGTGATTTCTGTTTTGGGGTATGGTTTTCCTTGTCTCTGTCAGCTCTATTGTCGCCTCTAATGATTTCTTTTCGTTTCTGGGTATCTTTGCCCTCGCTGTTTAGCTTTCCTTTATTTTTTGTATCCTCTGTTGAAAATGCAACAAGATGATGGAGCTTAGTGGAAAGGAGTCGCCTTCACTAAGTGGGCCCGTAGGCTATTTTTGGCGCAAAGTCTATTTTTAGACTATGTCTATTTTTAAACATATGGATCATGGTCTATGAGTTGCAGGATGATATTTGTGGATGATTGGTCATGTTGGTAAAAATAGATGGACTTCTATTTTTAGACATATGGGCGGAGTCTATTTTTAGACTGCCAGGCTAAAAATAGAACAGTCGAATATTATTAGCTCTTAATAATATTCAAACTATAAACATTATCTTATCCTCTTGGAGCACTTCAGTTCGAGCTACGGATGTGGCACATGCAACTGCCAGAAGGAAATACGCTTTTCTTATGGGTCAGTTGAGCTATTGCATGATGGACTTCAGTTAGAACTCAAGTGATTGAGTTTGGTGGAGTTGATTGAGGAGTTGATGGAGTTGTGTTCAGTTTGACTTGGTACAACTAGTTGTATTTATTCTAACTGCAGACTACACTAGTGATGAGTGATGTGAATTAATTATTAATTAATTCACTAATTATTAACTCATAAAGCAACTAAAGAATACATCAGTTAACTTAGTGCATGGACAGTTCAGTGGAGACAAGTGTTAGAGGTGAGTGAAGGGGCAAGACAGCTGTCAGTTGTGACTATAGTTGTGCATGAGATTTGCACAATCAGTGTATTGAGTATTGCCAATGAGGATTGTGTGGTTCAGCCAAGGGAAATATGAGTTTGGATCAGCCATTCTCATCTATTCTCATGCAGGATTGCGCAATGGAGGCAGGCAAGCAGCGGAGAAGATTTGAACTTGTGATTGATTCAAATATGAGCTAGTTTGTGTGTAACAGGTGGAGATAGTACTGAGTACTTGTGAGGAGTATTGTACTATGTATTGTTACATGTTCTCAATCATTATAATATACAGATAGTGTGGGGTTTTCAGCTGTATGCTTTCCCCGGGTTACATATTGTGTTAATGTGCGCATGAGATTGATGTTTCATTGTTTTTAATTCTGCAAAATTGATGATCAACGTAGAGGAGGTTATGTATTATGCATGTATTCCGCGATAGTGTAAAATCGGGATAATCTCTGTGAATAAGTGTCATATTATTCAAAATTTCTACATGGTATCAAAGCAGAGTTGATCATCAGATCTATTATTCAGAAAGTGTTTACATGTTATTTCTTCAGGCAGAGTCTGTAGTCGGGCCAAGTAGCCTCTGGATTCATCCTTCCTTTGGAAGGTGAGATATCGGGTAAAAGCCCATACAGTCAATCTCTGTACGAGAAATACTTTGTTCTCATGAATTTTAGATCAAAAGCGGTTGAGTTTTGAGCTGGTGGAATTCGAATTTGCAGCAGTGTTTTCTTGGTGTCAAAGTTGAAATGTTTTTCAACGGATTGCGATTGGAGTATGCTCTTGAGGGCAGCTCGAATTATATTGCATGGAAAGACAGGATGGAGGTGGTGTTAGATGACAATGGGTTGAAGGAGTTCATAGAGGCTGAGGTCCCAAAGCCTACTGATGCTGCTCACGTTGAGGTTTGGAAAAAGAAGACAACAAAGTGTCAAAGGATTCTGTTGGAGGGCGGAAGGATCACATTGTATCTAGCCTGCATGGAAAGGCTTCTCCATACTTGATGCGGAAAGCATTGACATATTTATTCCAAAGCGAGAGAAACCAGAGGAAGTTGGCGCTCAAGGATAAACTCAGAAACATTAAGTGTGAGAATGGAGACAGTATGCCCAGGTAACTCACGAAGTTCACCCAATGCCGGGATGAGCTGGGAAGTGTGGGGGTGACTGTCGATGATGAGGACTTGGTGAGCTTGGCTCTTCTTGGTCTTCTGAAGAGTTGGCATTCCTATTAGGACTCTGTCAATGGTCGGGAGAAATTGCCAGGATGGGAGAGACTTTGGTCGGATCTTGTGCAAGAGGAGATCAGACGGAGCATCAGAGATAGTTCTTCATCCATGCATGATGAGGAGAATTGTGCCTTAGCGAGTAAGGTGAAGAAGGGGAAGGAGAAGGGTTCTCTTTCCGAATCCAGTTCTTCCAATGATGCGAAGAAGGTTGACAAATCGAAAGTGCGATGCTTTCGTTGTCATGAGGTGGGCCATTATGTTGCAAATTGTCCACGGAGGAAATCCAAGAAGGGATTCTGGGAAGGATCTGAAGGTGAGGCACTTGCTTCACAGTTTGATTTGGATTTCACACTATTCGCATGCATGGTTTCATCCATGGTGGGAAGTGGTTGGTTTCTTGACAGTGGAGCTTCTTTCCACATGACCGGTGACAAAAGTTTGTTTAGTACTTTGGAGGAGAAAGATCTCCAGATACTCATAGCGATGGGTAATGATGAGAAGTATAGTGTCTCAGGTGTAGGCACGATTATTTTTCAGAGGGAGCATGGAGCTCGCCTTACCTTGACCTATGTCAAGTATGTACCAGGACTGAAGAGAAACTTGGTGTCAATCGCGATGCTGGAAGACAGAGGCTATGATGTAGTCTTCAGTAAGGGAAAGGTTTTCCTTAGACACATCATCACTAGACAGGTGAAGTAGATTGGTTCACAGGTCAAGAACCTATATGCTCTTGAGGTTCAAGATGCATGTAAAGCCTTGAGCAACGAGGCAAATGATAGAGACTTGGTGGTTGAGAGGGAGTGTATATTACCTCTCAACATGCAGAGCCAGAAGAAGTCTCAGACGATTGTGGAGGAGCCACGATTGGTGCAGCAACTTCAGGAGGTTGTGGAGCAGCCACAACAAGGGAAGCTGAGAGGAGATCGAGTAGAGACATCTACTCATGCAGAGACCTCCAGTAGGGGGGAACTTCGAGCCAGGTGGGCTGAGGGATCGCATGCAGCCATACCTCCAGGTAGGAGGTGGGGTGATGTGGATTGATCGTCCCAAGGAGGAGGGGCAGGATCCTTGAGGTACCCAACCTCTTGGATGTGACCTTGCTACGGGAGCCCCGATGTGGAGTAGCAGGAAATGACTGATTGGGTAGAGACAGATGCAGATGGAGCGGAAGAGAGAGCTACAGTGTAGGGAATCCCAGGACAATGCATAGCTAGCAGGCTGCAGCAATGCGAGAGGCACACGTGTTTTGCACAGTGCTAGGTGGCACAGAGAGGTGTGCAATGGTGCGATATGCATGGAGATGTTGCAGTAGCACAGATGTAAGAGAGGGAGCACTTGTCAGCAGCAGGTAGAGCTTCAGCATCAGAGTATGTTCCTTGCCCAACAGAGTGGTCAGTTGGGAGTGTTTTTGTTCCAAGTGTTGTTGGAGCAAGTGGACCGGGCAAATGTGTTGCATGCAGAACATTCCAGAGTTGCAGGATAGGGGTTGCAGATAATCCATATCTTGTTGAGAGGGAGTGCTGAAAATGAAACAAGATGATGGAGCTTAGTGGAAAGGAGTCGCCTTCACTAAGTGGGCCCGTAGGCTATTTTTGGCGCAAAGTCTATTTTTAGACATATGGATTATGGTATATGAGTTTCAGGATGCTATTTGTGGATGATTGGTCATGTTGGTAAAAATAGATGGACTTATATTTTTAGACATATAGGCGGAGTATATTTTTAGACTGCCGGGCTAAAAATAGAATAGTCGAATACTATTAGCTCTTAATAATATTCGGACTATAAACATTATCTTATCATCTTGGAGCACTTCAGTTCGAGCTACGGATGTGGCACATGCAACTGCCAGAAGGAAATACTCTTTTCTTATGGGTCAGTTGAGCTATTGCATGATGGACTTCAGTTAGAACGCAAGTGATTAAGTTTGGTGGAGTTGATTGAGGAGTTGATGGAGTTGTGTTCAGTTTGACTTGGTTGAACTAGTTGTATTTAGTCTAACTGCAGAATACACTAGTGATGAGTGATGTGAATTAATTATTAATTAATTCACTAATTATTAACTCATAAAGAAACTAAAGAATACATCAGTTAACTCAGTGCATGGACAGTTCAATGGAGACAAGTGTTAGAGGTGAGTGAAAGGGCAAGACAGCTGTCAGTTGTGACTATAGTTGTGCATGAGATTTGCACAATCAGTGGATTGAGTATTGCCAATGAGGATTGCGTGGTTCAGCCAAGGGAAATATGAGTTTGGATCAGCCATTCTCATCTATTCTCATGCAGGATTGCGCAGTGGAGGCAGGCAAGCAGCGGAGGAGATTTGAACCTGTGATTGATTCAGATCTGAGCTAGTTTGTGTGTAACAGGTGGAGATAGTACTGAGTACTTGTGAGGAGTATTGTACTATGTATTGTTACATGTTCTCAATCATTATAATATATAGATAGTGTGGGGTTTTCAACTGTATGCTTTCCCCGGGTTACATACTGTGTTAATGTGCGCATGCGATTGATGTTTCATTGTTTTTAATTCCGCAAAATTCATGATCAACGTAGAGGAGGTTATGTATTATGAATGTATTCCGAAATAGTGTATAATCGGGATAATCTCTGTGAATAAGTGTCATATTATTCAAAATTTCTACATCCTCCTTTCCTGTCTTCTCAGAACTTGAGATTTGCACCCCGTCCAGTGCAATTTTACCCTTATGCATCATTGCATGTTTATAAGATGGGGTCCCTTTGGACCCTGCATTTTTCATCTGTAGGGTCAGAACCTGCCCTCTTCTGTGAAACTCTGCCGCTCTGGCACTGTCTTCCTCCAGAATTGGTACTCTTACTACAGTTTGAACATGTATTCTTCAAACCCTAGCCGCCACCCTGGAGCAAACTCTTCTTTAATGGAATTCCTTTCCAAGCCCTAAATCTATTATATAACTTAAATTTATGATTTAAAATAAATATATTAAGAAAATTTATCTAAAAAAGAATACTTAAAGAAAATTAAATATCTATTAAATTATTTGCATTTTTTTATTACTAGAGGAATGGACAATTGTGTCAGTTTCCTATTACTATATGGGGTTGATTCCTATGTCTCTTCAGCCAACACACGTAAATCTAGTGAATTTGAACCTCAATATTTTTGTACATAACATTTCATTATCACGGTGACTGTCAATTAAACTATCTGGAAGACTTATTGAATTATTTATATCAATTAAAAAATATTTTTATTAGTTGAATTTGAAATGGAGAGCTCTGCGGAATACAACATTAGGGAACTAGGGTTTCCCTAGCCGCTGAAGATTTTCTTGCAAGCCCGGAGCATGCTCGAGCCCGTTTAGATGGTTCAATCACATGGATTGTTGTGTTGGGTGTTTATTCAAACCCGTAGCTTCTCTTGTTTCTGATGTTGTCCATGTTTACTTTATGTTGTGTTCACAGTGACATGGAGGAGGAGGTAGCTTTTAGTGCCCTATTGCATGCTCAAAAGCCTTTGGGGACTTCTTCTCCCCTACCCCCAAAACAAAATTGTGAAGAAATTAGTTGAGATTCATGTGGTGGATCTCTCTCCTTTAGATCCATGCAAGAGAGCCTTATCTCTCTCAGAAAAAGTGTTGGTCGACAATTTTATGGGCTTGTGGTCGAATCTAAAAGCTGTTGAAACCTAGATCGTAGAACAATGGGCTTGCAAGCTTCAAAGGCAAGTAATTTTCTTTATAGTTGGAAGGGGTTTCTTTTTCTTTTTGTTTCTCAATAAAATTGAAAGAGAATTGATTTTTAGATTAGGTCTGTATTTCATGGGGTCTAGGGGCCTCTTTATTACTCCATGGGCTCTTTATTTAAATCCAGTTTTGTGATCACTATTGTGTCGGTGTGGGTTCAGCTGCCACACCTCCCTCTTCATCTTTGGGGGTTTGATGCACTAAAAGACATTGGAAACAAGTTGGGTTGTTATCTGGATAAAGTAGAACCAAAAGAGGTCAGGTTTCTTGTGCTTGCATCTGTGTTGAGGTAAACCTCAACGAAGGTTTATCAGAGGCCCTAAAGATAAATCTTGGAGAATGGAGCCATATCCAATCAGATTATGAGAAAATTCCTTTCAAATGTGTCGTCTGTCATTCTTACGGGCACTTTGCCAAAAACTGCCCCCAACGAAAAAAAATATGAGCAGACTCAAGCCCATGTTTCTAAAGAGATGATTTTCCAACCAACACAAAAGTGAAGAAGGAATCAACAAAACAAGGTTTCAAACCCAAAGAAATATGTTGTAGCAGATCCAATCCCAAAACCTTCCTTCAATAAAAAAACTATTTTGAGGCTCTTTAAGATCTTGAACAAGAATATGGCCCCCCTATGAAGGAATCCCCAAATGACGATCATGGAAATACATAAGTGATGGTGGAAAAGGAAGTGCAAGCCCCTTAATAGGTCAACCCACCTAGTGCAAACCCATATTTTGTAAAAAATGCATTGGGAGTTTACTCCCTCCACTCTTGCAAAGATGAAGCAGTCTACCCCAAAATTCTACAAGTAAGTTATGACAATTAGAGCAACTCATGCAAAATCATGCATGAGAAACAACATTGGAAAATCCTTCTTCTCAAATGCAATGTATCCCCTGTTGGAAATGTAACTAGTTTCAGTCTTCATAATTGTTGTTGTAGTCATTTCAATATGTATCTTATGTGAAAAAAAAAATATTAATACTATAAAACATGGGTTTCATGCTCCTTATTGATGGTCTTCTAGGTAAAAGCATGTTCTTCATGCTTATAGGGTTTGTTAGGTCATAGGATATATTGTCATGAGCCAAGAGAGTCAACATCATGTTTCTAAGATGCTTCTGGGCAAAATATATCTTGTAAAATATTTATTTTGAGTCTAGAAAGTCTTGGAAACCTCCAAAGTACAAGTCGGTCCTGGAAACTTCAAGTCGGCCTAAAGGAGGGAACTCAACCCCTTAGAAAGGCTATATAAAGGAGCAGTTCAACCTCATTTGACATACACTCACTCACAAGTTCGATCTCAAGAGGAGAAGTTCGATCTAAGGCTAGAAGAAGTAAGGAAGAATGAGTGAAGGTTTAGAAGGCAAGAGGAATCCAAAAAGACTTGGTTTTGGGCTCTTTCTCTCTCACACGTGCGAAGTTCTAGGCTTTTGCAGCTACCAAAGGAGGTCAAAGTCGCAGGTCTGAGTTGCAATGAGACGAAGTGCAATATTAAGTTGTTGGGAAAAGGAATATTTTGTCTTGACTTCATTGACTTGGGGACAATTTTGTCTTTCTCAAGGAAGGACTCCTAAAGAAGATGGATTAGGGTTTCTACAAAGACTACAAGGCTGAAGTTGTAGGACCAAGATTGAAGGATGAAATTGCAGGGTCAAAGTTGCAGCTAGAAGCTTGTTGATGCATGATTAAGTTGTGATAATCTAGAGGGATGACTTGGTACTTGGAGGATAACTTGGTCTAGAATTTGGGTCTTTTTTGTCTCATTTGAAGCAGATTTTATAAGAAGAGGACTTTTCTGGCTTTTCCCCTTTGAGGGGTTTTTCCCTAGATTGGAGCCTAACTTATGTGTCCACTGTATTTATTATTTTCTTTTGATATTTGTTTGATGAAGAAAAAATAATAAAGAAACACGAGAAGAATAATAAAGGTCACAAACAAGTATTAAGGATAACGAAAATCAGAATTAATAGCTGCCACATTGCATTTTCCAACATGGTTTTAGAGCTAAGGTAAACAAGAAGGCAGTTGGAAGGATCATCTTGTGGACATAAGTAGAGTTTTCTAAATCATTTTCAAAAGGGAACCAGGAAAGAATAAGAATACCTATTAGAAGAGAACCACATCAAGCTCCCATCAAAGGAGGACTTGCACGAAAGTTATTGTTTTCTCCTAAACAAAGGATCTATTTAAAGGCTCATCGGAAGACCTTACTAAAGGAATCATCAAAGGAATTATCATTTTGAAAGCCATCATTGAAGTCTCTTTGAAGATATTGAAAACCTTAAGATAGTTGGAGACATCTTTAGAAAAGGGAAGACTCTCGGTCATTAAGTAATTATCATATTGTTACTCTATGTCTGAATCAAATTTCCTAGCATGGAAGAAAAGGATTGACCTGACACTTACAAAACATGAGGTGATGGAATATGTTACTGGTGAAATTACTGAACCTAGCAAAGACAAGACTCAGGAACTAGCAAAATACAAGAAAGGAGAAGTGAGGGCACAAAGGATCATAGTTGAATCCATTAAGGATCCTCTTGTTCCATTTGTTGAAAATTTGAAAACTTCTAAGGCTATGTATTACAAAGGATGAAGACATGGAATCCTTTCTAATGAAGATCTCTCAATTAAGAGATCACTTGCAGGGGCTTGGAGAGATAATTTCTGATTCATAAATGACCATCTGTGTATTGAATGTCTTGCCACAAGAATTGAGCATCTTTGCAACAAGTATCTACTCCAAGAAAGATTTAACTCCTTTTGATGAGTTGTGGGCACAATGCATCTTCGAATAAACAAGGATCAAGGCAAAGTATGAAATTGGATCAAAGGAACAGTCTCAAGCCTTTATTGTTGGAGTCAAGAAAGGAAAGTTTGGGAAGTCCAAGAAGAAATATATGTCCAGGGTTCAATGCTTTAAGTGCAATAAATATGGACACTTAAAGAGGCACTATCCAGGCCAATAAAACAATAAAAAAAGGAAAGAATTGAGGCTCACATAGCTAAAGAAATCAAAGAACCTAAGAAGAATCTGAATAAGAATACGTGAAATATATTTACTATTGAAGAAGGCACTTTTTCTGCGATGTTCTTTATGAAAACTAGTCTCTCCTTTAGAACAATATGCATTGTTTCTTACTCTAGAAGAATATTGATTTTGTATAACATCATACAGAGAAGCATATTTAGAGTTTACTTGGTTAGGTTGCCTTGTAGAAATCATCTAGCCTTTAAAGATATAATAGATATACCATTTTGCATATTGTTTTATCTAACATTATGTTGGAGGTAGTCATCTTGCTAAGGTGGATCATCATGATCCTGTAAGAACCATCATTTTGGAAGGTTCTTGAAAGAAGCATTATGACAAGGTTAGTGTATACTCCATATAGTATGGAAACAATACTCACGGATGAATAAATGTAATGGGTCAAGTTGAAGGCTCGTTTTAGGGCATATGGCTAGATGATTTAATGAAAACATATTGGAAGCAAAATTTGGATAGTATTCATATGTACAAAATCTTGCAAAATAAATTTGGTCATAAGATATGTTATATATGGTTATATGATGATTAAAAGAAGAATTTGAGTTACTCAAGAATTAAAATACAGAATTAAGACTTTCTCTAGAATATGTAAGAATAATGATTAACGTCCAGTATAATCTTCGGAAGAAAATTTTTAACTTCGTAAAAAAGTTCGATCCTTGGGCACTCTAATGCATGAAGGAAGATTTGAGCAGAGATGGATCATAAGGATGTTGATTTCTAGACGAGAATGTCATAAAAAAGAGTTAAGTCTATTTTTAATTATTGTTGGTTATCTAGTTAACATGTTATTTTGCAACTATAAAGTCAAGATATTCTCATCTTGGGATTGAAAGGTAGTAGTGAAAGAAGATAACCTGAAGGTTAATAACGGAGATCACTTTTATGCAGAAGTTATGATCAGCTTGAAGTTTGGAAAGTCTCAATATAATGCCTTCATCTATAATGACAAGATGAAAGTGATGAGCAAGACAAATGACCTGGATCATGTCACAAGATTGAAGAGTAAAGATGGCTCCATGTTACCTCGGAAGGAAGCAATCTCAATACAAGATATGTGAAGAAAATAGGGAGCCATGTAGCTATGAAGAGAAAATTAATTGATACTCTTATAAAAGACAAGTTATAAGGCTTGTGGTGTTGACTTCCAAAATTGAAAAGAAATTTGAAATATCCTCTAGATTTGAGATGGAGTAAAAGAGTCTCCTTGAATAGGATCAAGGATCTATTCCCTAATCAAAAGGGAATAGGGATATCCTCTCTAGATGAAAGGGATTGATGTTGAACATCACATGTGCATTCTCTTATTCATGTGTCATACATTTGACTAGGACGAATAGACGTAAGAGTAAGTAAAGGCCATGAAGAAAGAATGACAGAGGATTGGATAAGCATTTGTGGTTTCCTTGAGGATAAAACATCTAAGAAAGTAAAGGTACCAACACTCTTTGAGGATGGGGTAGGTATCCAAGATAAGAGTGGCCGAAGATGATCGCTATTCTTTGAGGATTCAAGAATGGAAATCCAAGATAATAATAGTCCTAAAAGGACATACCTTGTGAACATTTGGATGGGGTATGTGCCTTGTAGAGGTAGTCTAGTATCATAGGTAAAGCCTCCTAGCATAATGCTCTTGAATGAATATGAGTTTGTCTTGTTAAGCCTCAAGAAAAGTTCTGGTCATAATGATGATGGTTACAATTTGGCTTATCAATCTGACTCTTCTTATGAGAGCTCTTCATTTTGAGAATGATAGTGTTCAAGTTGTACAATTATGAATAACTCCCTAGTTAAGAGGGAGTGTTGGAAATGTCACTAGTTTTGTTCTTCATAATTGTTGTTGTACTCATTTCAATATGTATCTTATGTAACAAACAAAATAAGAAAAGAAAAGGGTATTATTATAAAGCATGGGTTTCATGCTCCTTATTGGTGGTCTTCTAGGTAAAATCATGTTCATGCTTCTAAGGTTTGTTAGGTCATAATATATATTGTCATGAGTCAAGAGAGTCAACATCATGTTTATAGGACCCTTTCGGACAAAATGTATCTTGTAAAAGAATTTATTTTTAGTATAGAAAGTCTTGGAAACCTCCAAAAGTACAATTTGTCCCTGAAGCTTCAAGTCGACCTAAAGGAGGGAGCTCAACCCCTTGGAAAGGCTATATAAAGGAGCATTTCGACCTCATTTGACATACACTCACTCACAAGTTTGATCTCAAGAGGAGAAGTTCAATCTAAGGCTAGTAGAAGCAAGGAAGAAGAAGCGAAGATCTAGAAAGGAAGAGGAATTTGAGAATACTTGGTTTTGGTCTCTTTCTTTCTCACACGTGTGTAGTTCTAGGGTTTTTGTAGCTACAAAAGGATGCCGAAATTTCAGGTTTGAAATGTAGTAGGACGAAGTGCAGTATTAAGTTGTTGGGAGAAGGAATATTTTGTCTTGAATTCATTGACTTGGGGAGGATTTTTATCGCTCAAGTAAAGACTCCTGAAAAATTTGGACTAGGGTTTCTACAATAACTACAAGGATAAAGTTGAGGGATGAAATTACAGGGTCAAAGTTGCAACTAGAAGCTTGTTGTGTAGGATTAAGTTGTGATAATCTAGAGGGCTAACTTGGTACTTGGAGGAGGAATTGGTCTAGGGTTTGGCTCTTTGTTGTCTTATTTGAAGCAAATTCTATAAGAAGAGAAGAGTTTTCTGTGTTTTCCCCTTGGAGGGGTTTTTCCCTGGCTTGGATCTAACTTTTGTGTCCACTGTATTTATTATTTTTCTCTTGATATTTTTTTGATGAATAAGAACTAATAAAGAAACACAAGAAGAATAATAAATTTCACAAACAAGTATTAAAGGTAACGAATATCATAATTAATAGCTACCACATTCCATTTCCCAACAACCCCCTCTCACAAGAGGCATGAGATCCAATAAAGAAAAGTGAGAACATGAAATAGATTGTAACTTGGCTTCAAGTTCCCAACTCCATGTCGATTCTCTACTCCAAAAGCCCCACAAATAGCTTAATGTATTGTTTCTACATTCTCTTATGCTGACACTACATAAAAATCTACTATTGTAAACGTGTAGAAGGTCTCAGTTGTAGTACATGCAGAAAAATATTGGGATCTGTCTCCCATGAATTTAGTCATTATCTCAATGGAAGATCCCATAGCAAAATGGCTATGTATTGAATCTTAGGTACTTGTTGAGACCAGGCACATATTTAATAAAATCACTTCTCATTTGTGTCTTATATATATATATATATATATATATATACACACATTATTTTTTTCCCCTTAGAAAAATCTGGGCAGATCAATCCTGAAGGGAATCTTTTAAAGCCCGTCGGCCAGAATAGCAGGGCCTAACCCCAAGGGCGTCGAGGAGAATTGACTTTGTGACCTCCCGATTGGCGAGGTACTTAACAATGGGGACTCGACCAGTTGAGCTAATCCTTGGTGCTTATATATATATATATATATATATATATATATATATATATATATATATATATATATATATATATATATATATATATATATATATATATATCATATATATATATATATATGATTTGTAAGAAAATAGTATTGTATTGCAAGTGGTGTTTTGGAAATAATATAACATTGATTATATCATTAGTTATTTATTATTTTTATCTCTTTTGATTAGAAGGATGTAGAACGTTATTCAATTTTTTGTAATATAATAAAGTAAAATATCTAACAAATTTCATTGTGTCGAGAGGTGTTGTCTAGTTTAGTATGGAAGAGACATTATAATGTTATGTCCTCTTATGTTATGCAAACATTTTGACTCATTCAAATTATATAAAATTAAAATTAAAATAAAATAAAATAATAAAATTATTAATTATAATTATTAATTTTATTTATTAATTACTAGTAATTAAACCAACCTAGATCCATCTTAACTTTGAATCTGCCAAGTGCCCAGAAGGATCAAATCTCTTAAGGTGCAAACCTCTTTTAGAGTGAAAAGATATTTGATCCCTCTCAGCACTTCGTAGATCCGAAAGAAAGATCAATATATACTAGTTTATCTTCACATTAATGGGAGCAATTGGAGCCTTATTTCTCCATTAGTGGTGATTGCCTCGATAACATCACATTTGCAATAAATAAGGATTTTGGGTAATTACCCTCAGACACATTCTCACCACATTTATTCGAATGATACCAAATATCCAAGACTTTTGGGGAAAGGTCGAGTTAGGTACATGTTGCACATAAATTATACAAACTAATACTTTGGAATCTTAAAAAAACTACACATACTTGAGATGTTTTTTTTTAAACAATAATGAGTATTTTCATATTAGATGAAGCTTTTCCAAGGAGCCATAGAAATGAAAGTTACAACACTTAAAAGAGCAGTTGATCTTTGCCCCTTACAAGAGAGCTTTAAAATTAAGGCGAAGATGCTACAATGTATTCTACATAAAATCATATGCAATCATAAAGACTTGCAGATGAAGATGGCACAAAATTGTCCACCCAAAAAGATAAATAAGTAATACATCATGTAAAAACAAAGTAAATCTCAAGAGTGATTTCCTTATAACTTGAGGCAACTGAATATCTTATATGTGGAATTTGCAGAGAAATCATTAGTCCTTTCTTTACCTGTTTGTTCCTCTCTGTCTTCTTCTTTAGAAACCATCTTATCACTGAGTGGAAAATTTTGTCTTTAATTGATGAGTCATACTTGTTGATAGTGGTGCTCTGGATCTACCTTTCTGAGTTAGAGACTGAAAGGTATATGTGTGCAGAGACATCATTGCTGACTGGGTTGAACTAGGAATGCTTCAAAGGGTATCTCATGGGAAGGTTTTGCCACAAATATACTTGGATTCTGGACATGAAAAACTCTACATACTGGAAGCTAAATTGTTTACTATTTGTGTTGAGGGGTGTACACTTTGGAGAAGTCTGATGAAGTTGAATCTATATATCGCATATTTCTTTCGAGGAGGGGATGGGTGCCCTTGGCCAATGGAGTCAAACAAGGCAGAATCACCATAAGAGAGAAACAACAAAATAGAAAACTCATTCCTATTAGTTATCTGACCCTTTTTTTGTAAGTTTATGAAGAAGATTATCTGGGCGAGCCTTCCCCACAAGTGGACCATTAGTATTTCTATTAATAAAGCAAGTAGTAATGTTATTAACTTCTAAGTTTGATACAAGCAACTTGATAATTCCACCAAAAAGCATCTCTACATCTGCAATCTTTGCAAACAAACCGCATTCATCATACAAATTATCAATAAAATTTAACACTTTACTCACTCACTGGTATATTACAACCTTTCCATATTCATCCCTGAATGTGTCTTCCATGATCCTTGTTGGAAGGACATTTGCACTTTCACAAATAAATATTTTAAAATCTTGTTATGGTTCTACCCGTTTGTTCGTTGCTGTCTTCTTCTTTGAAGACCATCTTGTCATTGAGTGGGAAATGTTGTCTTTAATTGTTGAGGCGTACTCTTTGACTATGGTGCTCTAGATTTGCCTTTCTGAGTTTGAAACTAAAAGGTATGTGTGTGTAGAGATACCATTGCTTACTAGGTTGAACTGGGAGTGCTTTAAAGGGGACATGGGAAGTTTTTTCAGCAAAGATACTTGGATTCTGGTCATGTGAAACTTTGCATATTGGAAGCTGAGATGGTTTATTGTTTGTGCTAAGGGGTGCACACTTTGAAGAAGTCTGATGAAGTTGAATATGTGCACCATTATGGAGGGTATTAAATGTTTATTTGATACTTGATTTGGATGGTTCCCTGACTTAACAGAGCACCTTCATTAGCCTTTTTTTGACTATTTGATTTATGTCCCTCAAGACATGATATCCATCTAATCTCTTCAACGCTTTTTTTGTTTCCCCTATTCTCTTCCATATAAAACTTGAATCTTCATCCATAGAGTCATTATTAAAATGTTGAATTGCCCATTTTGAATCCCCTGTTATAATGGCTTCCTTGATGCCATTTATGAAGTGTAGTTGTAATCCCTTCCATATTGCTAATGCCTCTGCAACATTCTTGGTGTTTTGGACTAAACGCTAGACAAAGGTCAAGAAAGTGCTTCCTACAAGATTTTTAATCAGACCTCGTGCTCCTGATGGACTAGGGTTTCCTTTAGAAGCCCCCTAAAAAAAAGAATGAAAGCTCCTTTGTCTCTTTCCTATTTTTCTAAATAATTTTGATTTAGTCTTCAAATTCCTAGGTAAGAAAGCTCGTTGGTCTATATCTACTTGTGTTGCCATTACTTCCATGTTTGAGCCCTTGAAGCCATAAAAAATCCCTTGTGTTGAGGTTCTCCTCCCAATTATATGGTAAACCCACTGAAGACAAGACTTTAAACAAAAGAGATTTTTCTTTTGCAGCATAGAGAGTAGCTAGAAGAAAAATATTGCTAAATATGTCTTTATTTCTTGCCAACCATATTCTCTAGTAGATGTATTTTGGAAGTGCCCTAATTACTATTTTTAGTGTCTCTTTCCCTATTATATTTAAATGAAAGTCTAGATATTAGGTTTGAAACTTGTAGGTTCAATCTTTGGGAATGTCAATGAAGATATGCAACTCTTCAAGAGCTAACTCTGAAGCTTTTTTGTGTAATCACATTCCTTGAATAGATGAGTAATGTTCTCTTTTGAGTTCTGGCATAGTGCACATCTCAAGGGGGCTCTATATTTCTCTTCTAAGGTTTTCAAATGTTAGGTTTTTTCCGTGCACCAACAACTAGCAAAAAACATTAACTTGGGTATTCCATCTTGGTGCCATATTGTATTCCAAATGGTTCTTGTGTGAGCATTTCCATATTTTCTTTTTTATAAATCATAGTAGCTTTTGAAAGAGAAAGCTTTGTGCTCTTTAGTCCATCCTCTTTTGTATTCTATCTACTTTTAAAGAGAGAATCCATATAGGTGAGTCAAATTTAAAATGTTTGTGGAATAACCTGTTCAGAGTTTTGGTTAAACCCAACGTTTCAGACTTCTATGTGAGTCCATCTTCAGGGGAATGCCCATATTCTTGAGAAGATTGGTGTGGAGTAGGGCAAGGAAAAAACAAGGATATATATAATGATAGATGAGGGGGAGTTCTGGAGTCGGCTGGTGGAATATGCCCATATTCTTGAGAAGATTGGTGTGGAGTAGGGCAAGGAAAAAACAAGGATATATGTAATCATAGATGAGGGGGAGTGTAATGACCAATCCAGGGGTCTAGATTAGACTAAATTTAATGTCAACCAAGGTAGGTAAACTTAGATACACGTGTCTACAATCTATAGACCTAAAAGGATCTCATCTACCTAGATAAGTGTCTACTGTGACATGCTACAACACTCTTTTACAAGAGATTGGAATATGTTTCCTTTCACACTTTAAACACTCAGATCATCTAATTTAATTAACTGTTCTAAAAACACAACATGTTACTAGTCTGAGTTTTCAATCCTCTTACAAGGATATCATTCACAAAAACTCTTTCTCTGTAACACACTAAGCATCCTAACAATCAAACTCATGAAAACTAAAGACTCTTTTAAGCATACTAAAACTCAAATGCATGAAAACGGAGTCCACAGAGATACTTCGAAATTCAATGCTCAATTAAATCTTTTACAAGACCTTGTTCAATAATTTAGCAATTGAAGTTTCAAGCTATCACCATGAATCATATAATAACACTTGCAAGAACTTCTAATCGAATTAATTAATTCACAAGCAAAGAAATGGCATCAAACGCTATTTAGATCTGAAGTCTAAATGTTATGAAAATGAAATGAAAGTATACCAGTCCCCACGTAGGGCCCGTCCATGCGTTGATGGTACACTTAGAAAACTTCAGATGATGAAACCGTTAACACATAAAACACTGGAATGATGAAACTCTACCTGTGATTAAAGTCTGGAAATCAATTACATGCAAGAACAGAGTTTTGGAATACGCAATCTTAAGCCTGCTCAAGTCTATTATCCTTCGTTCACTAACATTCCTTAAGGTTTACAATCGAATGTACATACATTATCATGCAGATGTTTCTGCTTTTATAGTCAAAAAGGCGATTTTTGTTTTTTTCTAATCTTAACTGATTTCTAAAACAAAACGAAATCAGTTTAGGTAACTTTGCCTTTTTGTTGCTTTTATGACCAAAAAGGTCGGGTTTGACCAGCATTGACCATGTATCCAGGAGATCCAGATGCGATGCTGAATAGATCTTTCACCATGTATGTACATCCGTGATCACGTCCTTATCTTCTATTCTGATTCTCCTGCCATGCAACGTGTCACAACATAAACCAATTACAAGAAGTCATGACATCCCATAATTTTGTTGAAAATTTCTAATTTTTAACATAAAAATCCACAAATTAAATTTAATGTAAAATAACAATTATGATGCTTAATTGATCAATTTCAATGGACTATAAGGGGTTTATGGGAGAAAATGATAGATGAATGATGGATTTTTAGAAGAAAAGGATGGCAATAAAATAGTACCAACATCTCCCCCAAGCTCAATGATTTAGCATGTCCTCATGCTAATCCTGATGTGCTCCCTTTATATTCTGTTCCTGCTTGTGCCTCTGTCGCTTGTAACAAGACATCTAGTCTTCTGAACTTGGGCATTCTTCTAAACTTGGAACTCATGTTTCAGATTCTTATATTTTTCTTTGAGAGTTTTTTTTCTGAGTGTACCATTTTGTCGCCCATTTGCACATTTCGGTTTGTTCAGTCTTAAGTTCTTTGATTTGCTCCTTCAGTTTCTCATTTTTCTGTTGAGTCTTCTTGCTCTGAGCTCTCAACATTTCATTTTCCTTCTTTATGACCTTCTCTAACATGTTTGCTTCCATCAATTCCTCTTTTAGCTCTTCAATTTGTTTCTCTAACCTTCTTTGTTTCTTGTTTGTAGGTGCTGGCTCTTTCCTTTCTCCCTTGTTACTCTCGATTTCCATTTCTGCTTCCTGTTCTGGCTGTGAATGAGCACTGCTTTCAATGTCCATTGGTGCATTTGCATTTGACTCTGGTTGATCATCTTGTGTTTGGTTCTTTTGTATTCTCCTTGATCTTCTCGTATAAGTAGTGAAGATTTTGTCTTGTTCAATTTTCTTGGCAGTTTATTTCCTCATCCTTCTTGTCCTTACACTACTGCTAGGTGGAGGAACATTGCTTGACTTACGCTCAGGGGTTTCCTCATCAATATCAAGCATAAACTCAGTGCGTTCTTGTTGTTCCTGTTCATCTTCTCCAATTTTAATTTGATTGGCAATCAAAAATTCTTTCCATGTTTTTCCTCTCCTCTACAACTCAAATTCAATTAGAATTTTGATTAACCCAAAATGATACAAACTCTTATCTTCATTACCCTTTTGTTTTTTAATGGTCTTTAACATTTTAGTCAAACTCTGTAAGAGAAAATAGGGCAGACTGATGGTGCATTGGCCTTTTAAGTGCAACAGAAGTTTTATGTGATATAGGTATACTATACTATAACGTCCTTCACATGTAACAAATTTCTGAATAATGTATACCATTTCATCCCATGGGTGAATTAGCCAGCTTCTAGGAACACCCTTTTTCCAGTTGACAGAGGAAACCCTTGACCTAGACATAAACTAAGTCCATGATTTTTCCTTAAATTGTTTGGTTTTGAAATATTTTTCCCCTTCTGGACTGATTCCCAATGTTTGTGCTATGGTATCCTCTGAAATTCTAAAAGAGAAGTTTCCTATTAATGCTTTCTCTCCATTGAATGTGAATGCAAACTGCTTTATCACTTCTTCATTGTTTCCATTGAATTTCTCTAGAAAAGATAACCAGTGTTTTTCCCTTAAAATCGTGGCACAGTCATCATGATATTGTGAACTATCAAATGTTTCAGGCTCTGCTCTATTGGTCAAATCTTTGTTCTAACCCTTTTGTTTATGCTTAACAATTCAATCAGGGTTTTTTCAATGTGTTACCTCTTTTCCTGCGTTCCACTTAGCCGACCTGATAACGCCCTCGATTCTCAGGGTTTCCTTCTTTAATTGCTTGGGCAGCGGTAGAAACTCATGGTAAGCCTGTTTGCTATGCTCTCCCTTTGTAGCGCCTGCTGTCTCGGCCCTCTTTGAAAACCCAGAGTTTGAACACTCACATGGTAACGCACTTTATGAGCTGAGAGTTTTATAAAGTGAAAACTTAACATCCGACCTTCACCCAATTGCTATAATGATAATGCAGAGTTGAAGGCGCATTCACATCATAAAGACAGAGGAGCGGTACTGATTTACATAGGTACAATCATGAGAACACCATATAAATATAAAGAGTGATGTAGTGATGATAACAGATATATGTTTCATGAGCCGACTTGGGTCAAAAGACTATTTTATAACTCCCACATTCAAAATGAACGAAATCATTTAACACTTGTCTTTCCAATGATTTACCACTTGTCTTTCCAATGGAACGACTTATCCACTACGTGTTGGTACTTGGCCGATTGAAAAATGATGGATCGATGACAAGGTTTGATGGCCGATTTAAAAATGAGGACTTGATGACAAGGTTTGAAGAGTGGTGTAGGAAAAGGTTTGAAAATCGTAGTAGGAATATGGCAATAGGTTAAAGTATGATGGGAAATGATAGCAGAGTGATAGCAGAATTGAGTAGTTAGGAATCTTACAAGGGTGATGGGTATAGGGGTTTTTGAAATTGATAACAAGCAATCATAATAATCATTTTTAACACTAAAATAATTCAAGAGTTTTAAATGTTAAAAATAAAAATTTCACCAATACATTACACTTGTTGGTTGACAATGGCTGATTTGGCGTGCACAGGTAGGACTGATCTTCACTGTCCAAAACAGGTCCCTTTGAAATGAAATTGAATATAACAGGTCCCTTTAAAATATGAAGAACTCTAAAGAACTATGTTTGTGCAGCTTCTTTTATCCTTGTTGTTGATGTAGCCTTGATGATAAGCAACCTTTGAAAACTTTGTTGAAGTAGCCTGATGTATCTTGAATGCAGTCTTTAACAGGTCCCTCTGATATTTGTTGAACAGGTCCCTCTAATATTGGTACTGGTAACATAGTCTTCTGAACAGGTCCCATTGCATATTGCTTGAACAGGTCCCTTTGATTAGAACAAAAAACAAAAACAACTCTTTTATTGAAATAATGAAGTACTGAAACAAATTCCTTGAAGATATAAAAATGAGGAGATGAGATTGGGAAAAAAAAATGTTGATTCTTGTTGATTCTCCTCCCCCACTAATGCTTTGACATGTCCTCAAGTCATTACTGAATGGAGGAAAAATAGGAAACAAGTAGAACAAGGAATTCTTACCAGCCAAATGATTGGTTTTCTAGTAAGAATTCTGGGTTAGAGTGTGCCAAAGTCTGGTTTTCACATCTAAACCGTTTTTTTTTTTAAATGAAGTTGAATGAACTAAGGTAGAGATATCACAGTTGAAGGTTGCAATATCTCAACCTCCCTTTGCTGAGATACAGTGTGAATAAAATCCTCGTTGCTGATGGGCTTATGATAGAGTTTCAACCGATGGCCATTGACAAGAAAGGTGTTGCCTTCTCTATCAATGGTAGTAATCTTGATTGATCCATTTTCATATAATTGAACTATTTCATATGGGCCCATCCAATGTGTGGTAAATTTGGCTTTATGATCTCTGCATTTAGAGTCAAAGAGTAAAGCCCAGTCTCCTTCTTTGAACTGTTTCCTTTTAATGTGTGCATCATGCCACTACTTCCTTTGTTTCTGCATTAGGATTGTTGTCTCCTCTGCTTGCTGCCTCATTACATCTAACTAGTTCAATTGCCGAATGCTCTCTTGTTGGGCTTCATTGAGATCAATTCCTAAATCTGCGACCATCTTATAAGTATGTATTTGAAATTCAATAGGAAGCATTACCTCTTTTCCATACACCAACTGATATGGTGTAAATCATGTAGTGTTTTTCCACGTGATTCTGTAAGCCCAAAGTGCATCTTTGAGCTTCTCTTCCCAAATCTTTTTGTTCATTTCTACTGTCTTAGTGATAATTCCTTCCAATGTTTTATCGGTAGATTCCACTTGGCCATTGGCCTGTGGATGGTAAGGTGTACTTTTCCTGTGCTTGATTTTATATTTTTCTGTGATGTCTTTGACTAGCTTTGAAGTAAACTGAGTACCTTGATCTGTCACTATCTCCCTTGGTATGCCATACCTTACAAAAATTTCTTCAAAAAGGAAGTTTACCATTGTTTGTTCAGTTGCCCGGACTAGTGCTTTGGCTTCAGCCCATTTTGTCACGTAATCAGTACATACTAGGATGTACTTTTTACCTTTTGAAGTTGGATTGATGGGTTCTATAAAATCTAGAGCCCATTTTTCAAATGGCTCTAAATGTACTTGAGGCTGAAGTGGCATTTCATCTGTAGTTGTTGGTCTGCCCATTCTTTGACAACTATCACAACTTTTCACATACTTCTTGGAATCCTTAAAAATAGATGGCCAATAGTATCCAAGACTGAGAATCTTGAATGTTGTTCTTTTGGCTGCAAAATGCCCACCACACGGTTCATCATGGCAAGATTTTAAAATATCAATTATTTCATCATTTCTTACACATCGTCTAATAATCATATCATAACCGGTGTAAAATAAATCTCCATTAACCCATGAATATCTAGCACTTTGTTTGATCAACCTCTTCTTTTCCTTTGGAGTAAAATATGGAGGTGTTTTTCTTATTGACAAATAGTTGGCTAAGTCAGCATACCAAGGATTCACTATTGAAATTGCAAATAAATTTTCATCTGGAAAAGAATCTTCAACCGGAACAACCTCACCTGAATTTTGCAGTCTAGAAAGAAAATCTGCCACCTGATTCTCCTTACCTGGTCTATCTAACACTGTAATATTAAATTCCTGTAATAATAACAGCCATCTGGTAACTCTGCCATTAGTGATTGGTTTATTCATTAAATACTTAATGGAAGAGTGGTCAGTATGTACAAAAACCTCATAACCAGTTATATAATGTCGGAATTTATTCACAGCATGTATGATTGCAAGCATTTCTTTTTCAGTGACTGTGTAGTTTAATTCTGCAGGTGTTAGATTTTTACTGATGAAATAGATGGCATAATTGAAAGACTCTTATTTTTGGCCTAATGAGGCACCTACTGCAGTATCAGATGCATCTGTAAAGATGTGAAATGGTAGGATCCAGTTAGGTCCTTTTAAGACTGGTGTGGTTGATAACTTGTCTTTGAGTATTTCAAAAGCTTTCTGACAATTTTCATTCCAGTTGAAAGGTGTATCTTTTGCTAGAAGGTTAAACAGAGGTGAAGCTATTTTACTAAAATGTTCAATAAACCTTTTGTAATAGCTTGCATACCCAAGAAAACTTCTTACCTCTTTTTGAGTCTTCGGAATTGGCAAATTGACAATGATCTGGATTTTTGATGGATCAACTTTAATGCCTTGAGAAGAAATATAGTGACCCAATACTATCCCTTCATTTAACATCATAAAACACTTTTCATTTCTCAGGGACAGATTAGCTTCAATACATCTCTTCAAAACTTTTTCAAGATTTTCTAATGAATGCTCAAATGATTTACCATACTACATGTAAACTTCAATCATGAACTAAATCAGCAAAAATAGCTAATACAGCTCTCTGAAATGTAGCTGGAGCATTGCAAAGTCCAAATGGTAAAACATTATAGGCATAAGTGCCCTAGGACAAGTAAAATTGGTTTTGTCCTGGTCCTCTAAGGCTATCCTGATCTGGTTATAACCACTGAAACCATCAAGAAAAGAGAATGATGATTTCCCAACTAATGTGTCTAGCACTTGGTCGATAAATGGTAGTGGGAAATAATATTTGAGGGTTTCTTTGTTCAATTGTCTGTAATCAACACAAATTCTCCACTTTCCATTTTTCTTGGGCACTATTACCAATGGGGATACCCACTGGCTGTCAGAGATAGGATAAATAAAATTAACTTTCAATAGTTTTTGTAATTCATCTCTAACAATATTCTGAAGCATGGGATTCATTCTTCTTTGCAGTTGCCTCACTAGTTTGATATTACTATCTGTATAAATATGGTGAGTGCATGTTTCAGGGTGAATTACGTGCATATCGGTGTAGTCCCAAGCAAATGCTTTCTGATATTTTCTCAATAATTGAATCAATTTTTCCTCCTGAGATGAGTCTAGGTGAGTGCTAATATTCAAAGTTTTTCCTGGACTAATATCTATGGTCTTGCTCTGTGTGTTTGTGATAGATTGAATGGGAAAAATGTTCTGAAATGTTGTTTGCAAATAATGAATGGTGCATGTTTCCTGAAAATTCTGTGCCAAAAGTTCATCTGCAGCATGGTATTGGTCATTTCTTAATTGTTCAGAAATATCAGGTTGAGAAAGGAACAATTCTACCAAATCATCATTATTATGTTCTTGAAAATCATAGATTTGATTGATGCTGAAAACATATTGGACTTATTCCTTATCATTGTATTTATCATCAAGCCATAAATTGTGTGCTACTCCTGGTGATTATGCTGATGGGTAAAGAGTGAGTTGTTTTCTTTCAGTTCCTCGTGAAATAATCATATTACCCGATCTACATCCTATGAATGCATCAGCAGTTGCTAACCATGGTCTACCAAGGATGATAAGGTGTCCTCCTAAATTAGATTTTGGCTGAAGAACTAAAAAGTCCACTGGATACTCCCAAGAGTCCAGTGAAACAATTATGTCCTCCAAAATCCCTTCAGGAATCACTTTAGACCTATCAGCGAGTTCTAGAACAATTGTTGTGTGTTGCAAGTCTGTGAGTTGCAGTGTTTTCATTGTTTCAAGAGTCATCACATTTATTGCGGCCCCAAGGTCAATTAAGGTGTTTGGAATATGTATGTTGTTAATGATTGTAGTGACTCTGGGAATACCAGGATCAACATACCTTTCCATTGAAATGGTGTTTGTCATAAGGCCAGCTACATGTCCAATAACATGAATAGTTTGTGGATCAATTCTTTTCCTAGTAGGCTTCTTGAGGCACAGTTCTTTGATTGCTTTAGTATATATGGGAATGTCTTTTATGGCTTGTAACAGTGGAATTTTTATATAGACATTCTTTAGCTCATCTAAAACATCAAACTGTGGTATAGACATGGGAAGTTTTGCTTGGACCAATCGTTCTGGAAAAGGTGGTGGATGCAACGGTTGCATTTGTTTATTTTTGATGTCATCATTTTGTTTCCTTTGAGTTGGAGTTTCATTTTCATTTTCTTCATTTTCTTCTTGTTTTTCAGCTATTGGAGGTTCTTTTTGAAGTACCTTACCAGACCTCAGTGCGATATTTTGTAAAGGTAATGTGGGATATGATGGTCCCTCATCTACATTGTAAGCTGGTCTCTCTGCTCTGTTATTTGGATTTGGTACAGGTTGAGCAGGAATCTAAGTGGGTCTAGGAGGTTGTTGGTTAGATGGGAGTTGTAAGTGAGGTGGATTTATTGGTGGAGGAGCAGGCAATGCTTGTTGAGTGTTTTGGGGTTGATAAACAACTTGCTGCTGAGGATATTGCTGATATGTTGGAGGATATTGCGGATATGGCTGATGATACTATTGATATGGCTGAGAATATGGTTGGTATGGTTGAGGATATGGTTGATATTGTTGAGAGTATTGTTGAGATGGTCTCCATTGTTGTTGTGGGTAATTTTGGTGTTGCCATGGCATGGGTACATTCCAAGAATTTTGAGCATACATCTGATCTTGTGCAGGAAATTGCAAATTTTGGTTTGGAAACATACCTGGAGGTGGAGGTCTAGGTTGCCATGGTCTCTTAGCGCCCATGAAATACACATTCTCCATATCTGTGTTAGCTGCTTCCACATTACAATTCTGCAAAATCTTGACTTTAGAGCAATGAAATATATCATGATTTTCAATACAAAAGGCACAGACTTGAATGTTTTCTAATGGGCAATCTTTCAAGGCATGTTTCTTCCGACATTTTGGACAAAAGACAACCATTATTTGATCTTCCTCTTCTTGTCTTTTCTTGGCTTTCAGAGTGTCAATTTGAGTTCCTAAGGTACTTAATAGATCTATTTTGAATTCTTCTAACAGGTTTCCTATTTCAGCCCTTGTGACACTTGCTGAAGCAGATTTTGTGGCTTTAGATGATAGAGCTCTTTTTCCATATCTGGCTTTGCTCCTTGAATACTTTTCACATAAATCAGCAATTTCTTCGAAAGGTAAAGTGGAAATATCACCTTTTCCTATCAAATTAAGATCATCTAAGTATTCCTCTCGAATGCCCTAGATTAGACTAAATTTAATGTCAACCAAGGTAGGTAAACTTAGAGGCACGTGTCTACAATCTATAGACCTAAAAGGATCTCATCTACCTAGATAAGTGTCTATTGTGACAGGCTACAACACTCTTTTACAAGAGATTAGAATATGTTTCCTTTCACACTTTAAACACTCAGATCATCTAATTTAATTAACTATTCTAAAAACACAGCGTGTTACTAGTCTGAATTTTCAATGCTCTTACAAGGATATCATTCACAAAAACTCTTTCTTGGTAACACACTAAGCATCCTAACAATCAAACTCATGAAAACTAAAGACTCTTTTAAGCATACTAAAACTCAAATGCATGAAAATGGAGTCCACAGAGATACTTCGAAATTCAATGCTCAATTAAATCTTTTACAAGATCTTGTTCAATAATTTAGCAATTGAAGTTTCAAGCTATCACCATGAATCATATAATAACACTCGCAAGAACTTCTAATCGAATTAATTAATTCACAAGCAAAGAAATGGCATCAAACACTATTCAGATCTGAAGTCTAAATACTATGAAAATGAAATGAAAGTATATCAGTCCCCACGTAGGGCCCGTCCACGCGTTGATGGTACACTTAGAAAACTTTAGATGATGAAACCGTTAACACATAAAACATTGGAATGATGAAACTGTTAACACATAAAACATTGGAATGATGAAACGTTGCCTGTGATTAAAGTCCGGAAATCAATTACATGCAAGAACAGAGTTCTGGAATACGCAGTCTTAAGCCTACTCAATGTCTATTATCCTTTGTTCACTAACATTCCTTAAGGTTTACAATCGAATGTACATACATTATCACGCAGATGATTATGCTTTTACAGTCAAAAAGGCGATTTTTGTTTTTTTTTCTAATCTTAACTGATTTCTAAAACAAAACGAAATTAGTTTAGGTAACTTTGGCTTTTTGCTGCTTTTATGACCAAAAAGGCTGGGTTTGACCAGCATTGACCATATATCCAGGAGCTCCAGATGCGATGCTGAATAGATCTTTCACCATGTATGTACATCCGTGATCACTTCCTTATCTTCTATTCTGATTCTCCTGCCATGCCACGTGTCACAACATAAACCAATTACAGGAAGTCATGACATCCCATAATTTTGTTGAAAATTTCTAATTTTTAACATAAAAATCCACAAATTAAATTTAATGTAAAATAACAATTATAATGCTTAATTGATCAATTTCAATGGACTATGAGGGGTTTATGGGAGAAAATGATGGATTTTTAGAAGAAAATTATGGCAATAAAATAGTACCAACAGGGAGTTCTGGATTCGGCTGGTGGAATATTTAATTAAGATTCTTTATATAATTTAATAGGTTTAATTAAAGAGATAAATTAATTCAATTAGGAGATAATTTATAATAATTTTTATGTTAATTTTATATGTGCATACTGTTTCATTTTATTTTTTTATTTATTAATAATTAATTATGATGAGGGTCTTAAATTATAATATCATAATTAATTATTAATAAATAATTAAAATAAAATGAAACATTATGCACATATGAAATTAACATAAAAATTATTATAAATTATCTCCTAATTGAATTAATTTATCTCTTTAATTAAACCTATTAAATTATATTAAGAATTTTAATTAAATATCCACTAGCCGACTCCAAAACTCCCCCTCATCTATCATTATATATATCATTGTTTTTTCCTTGCCCTACTCCACACCATTCTTCTTAATAATCTAGGCGTTCCCGTGAAGATGGATTCACATAGAAGTCTGAAATGTTGGGTTTAATTAAAACTCTAAACAGGTTATTCCACAAACATTTTAAATTCTATCTACTTACCTATAGCGGCATGGCCTTTCAGCGCACCTAGGAAAGAGGAATAGGAAATATTTAACTCTTTTGGAACTATGAGTTTAATCCATTTTTTCCAAAGACCATTATTTTCTTCCCACTCAGATATATCCCAAAGAAAAACAAGATTACAACCTTTCATCGACTTTTCTAGAGATTTGATATCTTGTCTTGCTTCTAAAAGTGTTATAACACTTTTAGTATCCTCCCATAAGTTGATTTTCTTTCCATTTCTAGGTGTCTAGCTTAAATGATTAATTAGTGAGTTTATGCCTTTTTGACATGTTGACAGGCCAAAAATGTACCACCAGCGACTAAGGGGTCTCCCCGGTGTGAAGTCCCAATTAGACCTCACACCATTTGGGATAGGAGCCCCATCCGGTATGTGGGCCCGACTGCCACCATGAATGTTTTCTGCTCTTGGTTATCAAATGAGAAGGTGCCAGAGTGGGGCGGGAATGAAGTGCTCGGGTAGCGAAACAAAATCAGACCAAGATTGAAAAATTGCAGAAAGAGGTTTAAACCAATGTTTTAAGACTCTGACTCGGCCGAGGATCGACTCCGACTCCGACTCCGAAACGGTAATAACTCGGTCGGCTCGATTTCAATGACTCGGTCGTTGTAAAAAATACATTAAATATTTATTTTTTTTATTAAAAAACATAATTTTAAATATTTTAAACATAATTTTAAAGATTTTCATTCATGTTTCCAAACACACAGCATTATAATATAGATGGAAGACAACATATGATCAAAGTAGGCTCTTTGCTTCTGTTCAATTTGTACATTAAACCTTGACTGTCAATCTTGACATTGTCACTATACAACAACCACTGTTGCCCTCGACACAAACACTGCAATGCTCACGAATGAATATGCAATAGGGAGCTCATGGCGCAGTTGCTAAATCAACTATGCCAAGCTGCTTTCAATCTTACACTGCTGCACTGGTGCCGAAAGGATGTATCAACAAATATGCTGCGAGCAGTGAGGCTCAGAGCTAGATGTCTTAGGTCAGCTCTATGACCTTGAAAATATCTCAACCTCTGCCCAAGGAGGCTTACTGGCATGCGTCTTATAGCTGCTCAGATATAGCAATGAAGCACCTTCCAGAGTGCTACAACAATGATGAAACATAAACCTTTACTGCCCCCTATCTTAGAATGAAGGACTGTTGATGAAGTAAGCCAGAATATGTAAATGAACTCCTGATCATGAGACCAATTCCGATGATGATAACCTTACTATAGACAAAGACATATTCTTCTACAAATCTTCAGCTTCAGTCAATAAGAGGAATGCTACTACATACAGTGCCTCTGTCTTTTCACTTAGAATCATCAAGACTCACAACTGCAATGTGAATACCCTTACTGCAAACCAATGAAACATGAACCTCTCACTGCTGCAATATAAGCCACTGAACCTTACACTGTCAGAAGGTGCCTACCATTAATTTCTAACTGCTACTATTGGAGGCACTGGCACTGCTGAAGTAATGATTGATGATGTAGTCCTACTCAATTTGCTTGTCAAGTCACCTTGGAAATTCAATTGTGAATAGAAGACCACGTTTGAAGTTTGAACTTTGTAGATGATGATGTATATAAAGGATCAATACTTCAGTGCAATAAGTAGGTAATAAATGCGAAACGGATCTCATTGACTAAGCCAATCATAGAGCTAAATGATTCAGAGTTTTAAGCCTCATACAGTTGTGCAAGTCTGCAAGAACAATCCTTATTAGCTTGAGAATGGACTTCGTTGACCTGCCCAGCCGTCCCCTTGTGACTCGGCCGAGTCAAATCGGATCCGGCCGGGTTGACCGAGTCACACATGACTCGGCCGAGTCATGTGTGACTCGGTCAACCGGACCGGTTACTTGGCCGGGTCACTCCTCCAGCAATCGACTCGGTTCGACTCGGCCGTTTCGGTTTCAAAACGGCCGGTTTGTAAAACACTGGTTTAAACAAGTCACAACAACGATAAGAAGAGATGAACTACGAGGACGATTAGTTAGCTAAAACCCCATCGGACATAATAAACAAGAACATCTCGGAGGTCAATTGCGAAGTAGTTCACAATAGGTCACCGACATGGCAAGGAACAAGTAAACATAGATTCTAAAGCGAAACATACATGAAACCACTATGTATCAGTACATAACATCTCGCGTATATGAAAGCACTCATACAGGTATGCTGAGGTACCAGACATCTAAGGCAACCACCATGAGTCAACATGGGAATCACTGCAAAGGGAAAAAGAAAACATCTTATTAATATTGCTGTAACTTCAAATACATATCATGCAACTGGTCAATACCCAGTAGTGGAACATGGATTGTTCATACCATTGCCCGGTGTCAAAACCCTAGCCCTACTGCAAACCCACTCTCCTCGCTACCAAGAGATGAGTGGCCTTAGCTCTCAAGTATCAATCAACTATCTCTATTGCCCTCAACTCAAGTGCTAAAAGTCCTCCTGCCAACTCAATGAGGTAGGAGGGAATATTTATAGAGATGAGGTGACGTTCACCTACCATGACCCTTGACATCCTCTCATGACATTTCAGCTACCCTCATGACTCTTGAGCTTACTCACTTCTTTCTCAGGCCTAATGATTGTTACATGCTCAAATCAGTGTTAACATAGCTGCTGACATTATGGTGGGCGATATTTACATTACGATGAAGGAGAGAGAGGAGGAGGATGTAGAGGGTTCTTGGAAACCCTAGAACACTTGTTTCCCATATGTTGCAATGATGTGGATGTTCAATCCTGAGACATGCCTCTTTTCTTTCCACTATGCCTCACTTGCATTCATCCATCTTCTGGTGATGTGCCTTTGAGTTTATTGAAAGGTTCTTGGAACTTGTAAGGGACCATCTTGCTTGTTGAAGGAAACCCTAGTTATGCAAGCTTCATGAGAAACCCTAATCCCTCTTCATAGACCAACATCTCGTTTCCTTCCTTCTACCTGCATGAGAATAACATTGGTTAGATAGAATGATACTGGAAATACAATCGATTAATTGAAAGAATGACATTAATAAATAATTAATTTAGACCCCCATGTGGTCAATTTCTGTGCCACTGTATTTCATAGGGTCTCCGTGAGCTTCTTCAATCAATGTTTTGCCCATAGGCCTACTATGGAATGAGTGTTGAATGTAGTTCCACTGCTTTGCAGAGCCAAGGGACATAATACTGTAAAAATGGATGACCTCATTTCCTATGTATATGAGATTCCTTAGCTGATTCAGATCATTAATCATTGTCGATAAGATCAAAGGGTTTGACCATAGTCATCTAATCTCATGTTGGTATAAGAATCATCCACTTCTTTAATCACTTCCCATTCCCAAAACCTAAATCCCCACAAAGGTGCTAAACATTTTAATGCTACATGAACACCGTTCATGCATCATTTAGGTCAATTGTCCATTCATGATTGCGGAGGATAAATGTCATGCAAATATTTAAGTGAGGATATTCCCATGATTGCAGAGGATGTGACTAACAGGAAGAATTGCAACCTCTTCATGGGAATCCGACCTTGTGGGATGGCGACTTGCAGAATGGTCTCATAGTCGCAACATTCTATAAGTCACATTTCTCGATCATTTTTATGGGGTTCTGCAACATGACTTTGTAACCTGGAGAAGGGATGCAAACAATTGATGCGACTTGGTAAGTTACATAGTCGCAACACTCTATAGGTCGCACTTCCCAGTTGTCGTTTGCAGGTGTGAGACGCGACCTTGGCATGGTCGCAAAGTCGCACATAGGTGACACCGCATAAAACATTGGCTTTGTCAAGTGCGACTCTGCGACTTAGTAACTCGGGAACATGTTGTCGAATCGCAAAATAAGACAGATCTCGGTTTTTTGAGCATGTTACTTGGGGCCTCTGTTGCGATCTTGTGACCTGGTGTATGCCCTAGTCACGCTCTTTGCATCAATAATACTTCAGATGGAAAACCATACGCTTGAGAATCAAATTTGGACGAAGATGGCTTCTTTTTGTGGCAATTTATACGTCTGGGAATCAATATTTATTGTGCATATACTCTCCAGTTGACACACGATCAATTCATTTCTGAGTAGTGAGCCCAAATCAGACACATACGTGCAATGAGCTTTATAAAGCTAGAACCTTTCAGAGGATTTTCATTTCATTTTTGTTCATTTTCTGCAGCTGTAGCAGCGTTTGTTCTTTATGAAAAATTGTTAACGGCTCGATAGTGCATGCGACAGGACCTCCATATGTTGCAATATCATAGTCACTAGAAGCTATGCTACCAACCTGCTTAAGGAATCCTCTAGTGTCAGTGCTTGCAACCCTGTTTTTTCAACCTTTAGAAGCACCTTCATCTACTATAAGAAAACAATACAAGAAATACGCTTGGTCTGTCTTGATTTACGAGGAATGGCATGTTGGAGGTCACACAGTCGCTAGTGATGGAGGTCGCACAGTCACTGGTGATGGATGTGACTAAGATCAGTCGCACATTCAAATTTCAGTGTAATCGCGCTTTCTGGCTGCACGCTGGAGTTTAAAAAATGTGATTTTGCAACTTGTCTGATGGCAGGAGTGGTGATGAGACCTCCATTCACATCGCGATCTGTAGGTGCGACCTTCAGCTATAAATATGGTGATGAGACTATTCGTACTCATGCTCCGGGGTTGCAGCAGTTAACCAAACCAAAAATAACTTTTGTTTCTCTCCGATCATCAAAGCTAGATTAAAGTAATGCATTTGAAGAACCAACATGAGTTGCAGGATACACCACCGAGAGACTGTTGTAAGGGTGCTGGTAGAAACAACATTCACATGACCGTGGAGACCCTTGGAGGCAAAGCGACGCCATAATCGTTCACCTTTAGAATGATTCCTGACAATGAAAGCAACCAGCAAGGTAGTCATTGGTGTTATCACTACATGTATTTTCAGGTCGTGAATGAATCCCTCCCTACATCGCCAAACGAACTTCTCATGGCACCTGCCCAACGTAATCACCGTCTCTCTCTCTCTTTGCAAAACTAACTGGAGGCTCTTTTACATCGGCAAATTCTATAAATGGATGACGCATGTCTTTTTTAATCCCTCGCTGCCGCGAAGCAGGCTTCCTTTCATATTGGCGTTGTGTAACTCACTTCTAAGATAATTTTCTATATCCATATCTTTAACGGTCACATGGTCGCAAAAGAGGACGAGTCGCATGGATTGTTGGCTGCTCCAAGTGCGATTTTGCGACCTGTTAGTTGACAGAGCAATCTAGTCGAGAATCAACTGATGTGACTCTGTCCAAGTAATATTGTGGGAGTGTGATCATTCAAGTCACAAATGGAAGGTCATGGTGCTGCCCAACGACATTTTAGCTGAGGACTGTCTCCCGTGAGTGGGTTTCCAAGGTATCTCAATCTGGTTCCCTTGGCAAAGCGGTTTCGTTTGTAGAGCGATTTTGAATGATACCTGGGAAACATTTGTATTCTGGCAAGATGTAGAGGAGTTTGGACCTGTTAATTCCAGAATGCGTGTAGAACTCCAGAAAGGTGCGACCTCTAGCGAGTAGCGATTAGAAGGTTCGATCTCGAGTTTCCATTCACGAATGAGAATAGGACTGTGATTTTCCAATAATGAAAGCGAACACCGTGACTCCCATTCACTCACTTCCACTACTGATGTCTGGTTTGCGCATGTCGTTGGAGGGTCCCAGTAATACTGGCGTTGAAGGATCGCAGTAATACTGGTCTAACATTATAGGATATGCAAACATTTTCCATATACACGTTTTGGTATTTGATCCCTAGCCAGAGCCACCCCAAACTTCCAATGTTGATTCCATGGCCTGGTCCACAGTTGACATTCCGAATTACCATGTCAAAGGAATCACTGACTATGGAGACGCAATCATCCGGTTCCACTGAGGTTGTTGGTAACCACAACATATGTGGAAGCTGCAATGTGAATGCCAGACTATGTTTAGGTGTTGTCACCTCCAGATTGCTTGCTTCTACCACAACACAGTTCTTGAAAGTAATGTGTATTTGTTGGCTGTTCTTCACAATCAAGTTCCTCACCACCAGGTAGTTGTTTGAATCGAATGTAATTGCCACTTGAGCCGATCGACATGGATTTGTTTTGTTGATCTTGCAGGATGCTGCCCACCATTTCTCCCCGCTTCCATAAATCAACCCTTCGCCCCCAATTGTTAGATTGTTTATTCCATGGAAGAGTAGTCAGTGATTAGATTTCAAGTTTTCCCAAACGCTTGGATCCTCAGAGGCGATGATTGTTCCAGAAATCTTGACTGTGAGTAGATACTGACAGGGACCAGAGAAGTTGAGGGGCTTGACTAGGTAAGAATTTCCTCTTGGAACTAACAAGATTGAAGGGCCTGATGAACATGGTTCATTCCACACCATCATGAAAGCATGGGTATCATTGGTGTATGCATCTCCTACAGCACCAAACTCATCCACGTTCGCTACTAGATGATTAGCGGTGAAAATGTCTGAACCAATTTCCATCCTTGGCTCTTTGAGTCTAGACCTATAAAGGCCACTGTGGCTGCTCCTTCTTCATTAAATATATGCCCAATGCCACTCCATTTAAATCCCTGCAAATAAAATGGGATAAATGATTCAAACTATGGAAATAATTTCATCTGGGGGTGGTAGTAAAATTGCAACTAAAGTAAAACAAGAGTTGTTCAAATACAACACTTAGGCACCTTAATGGACTTATGAATTGCAAGCGATTTATGAGATGCCAAAAGCAATGGTTCAGTTATCGATTTAAGGGCGTCAAGTAAGATGGAAATTTGGGGAATCCGAATGCACTCAAGGGGACGATGATTAAGACAGAGCGGGGTTACTGTCAGGAGGGATTATCACAAACCCTTATGCATGTGTGGTCATGCTTCAGGGTGAGTCAAGCAGAGCTTAAAATGACATGTGCACTTCGATCACATATGTCTAGCGTTACAAGGATACAATGGTAGTATATACTCTTTGCAAGCCCTAATGTCAATGTTGAGGTGAAGGATCTGCCAAGGGCCTGAAGAAAATGCGATGCTATGACTCCCACGATGATACCATGTGATTCCGAGGAGAGTGCACCTCTAGAGGCATGCAGATTTGGTGGCAACAAAAAGGGGGAAAACACTCTTCTAACAATCTAGGGTTTTATTAAACCCTAATATTGTTAGTCTCACAGGAAGCCACCTTGAACGCATGCTTGTTCAAATATAGGACCTCCACTGGTCGTGGTGTGTATCATGCGAAGATGAGCTTTAAAATCACGAGAAACTCTTAACACATGAATGAAACCACTAGGCTTTGAAACCTTAATAGCTTGGGGTGAGTGTTGGGGTACCCAAAATTTTGAATATGCCCAAAAATTTGGGTGGTGTTGTAGCGGCTACAACATGACATAATCTCCAAATGCAAGTTCTAGACTCCTTCCAATTTAGAAGCTTTGGCCTTTCCATTTTTGTATTTCGCCAATATTTCCTTCTTAGTGCTTGTACCCACCAGGAGTTGTCCTCTGTTAGTAGTCTCAACACTAATTTTCTCCTAATATATGATTCAGAAGTACTGAGGCCCTGATGTTAAGGCCTCCTTCTCCAATGTCCAACTTCATTGTTTCCTAGTTCACCAAGTGATATTTTTTACTTGGGGTTTTTCCTCCTTGCCATATAAATTTTTTGATGTTTTCAAGGATACTCTTTGGTGTCAGAAGAGTTGAAGCTTGATATATTTGAAGGGTAGATAAGGTGGATTTTACTAGAGGTACTCTTCCTACTGTATTGAGCCATTTTGCACCCCAAGAATTATTTTTCTGCTTGATTTTAGCAATAATGCTTACCCAGTCTCTGTATTTTTGTCCTTAATGGAAAATGGGTAGACCCAAGTAAATCAAAGCATACCAATCTTTCTCCCATTTGAAACCAAGAATATCTGCAATTTCTTGCATTTTACTATCTGGGGTGTTACATCCATAGATATTGCTTTTATCAATATTGATTTTTTTCTCCTAGTGCATGAGTGAAGTCTTACATAATTTGTTTGAATCTCCTTGCAATGATTGATGATACTCCACCAAGCATAATTGTGTCATCTGCAAATTCTACGTGACTCAGTGTTTTTACTCCTTTGACAATTTGCAGACCTATGAAATCTATTTAAACGAACAGATTATAGTCTTTTACTTAATTAATATGCCATTAGGATGTAGCACAAATGTAGAGAACAGGGGACAAGGGGCAGCCTTGTCTCAATCCCCTTGAAGCTTGAAAGAAATGAAAAGGTCTTCCAATGACTAGAGGAACTATCCATGGTGAGCTTATGCAAACCTTTATCCATTAAATAAATAGAGGATCGAAACCAAATTTTTCCAAGACTCTAAGTAGAAAGTCATGATCAACTCTATTAAAAGAAAAACCCATGTCTAGATATATTGTTATATCTTTGATATCAGATGTTCCGCTGGTGTGAATTACTTCTTGAAATAGAATTATGTTGGTAATAATTTGTCTTTGGCTATAAAGCACTTTGGTTCTCTAATATCGGTTTGTTTATGATTTTTTTCAGCCTTGTAGCTATAACTGTAGAGAGTATTTTATAGGAGGCATTACATAGGCTTATTGGTCTGAACCTAGAAAAAGAGGAGGGATTGACATATTTGGGGTTCAAGGCTAGAAAGGTAGAGTTGGTTCCTCCCCAACTTTCCGCTTCTTTCTTGTCCATTCCAACATTCTGGATAAGTCATATTTTATTAAAATCCAAAAGGTTTTGTATAAATGTATGATAAATCCATTTGTGCCAAGTTCCTTATCTAATCCCAGAATCCATACTACTTCCATCACCTCATTTTCCTCTATGGGTTTGCACAATATTTCATTATCCTCTTTAGTTATGATGGAAGGTATTTGATTAAGCATCATGTCTTTCTTTTTTCTCATAATGCTCCTTTTGATACTAATTTTTGACATGTTGATGAGATGCCTGCTATATTTCCTCATAGCCCTTGATTGTTTTCCCTTTAGAGTCTTGAATGTCCTTTATCATGTTTTTTGTTCTCTTGCTTTAGCCTATTTATGGAAATATTTTGTGTTCCTATCTTTGACTTTTAACCAAAGGCTTCTTGATTTTAACCTCCACTTCTCATCTTCCCTCCTATTAATGTTCTTAATTTTAATTGTGAGCTCTTTTTCAAGAGCTATATGATGCTCTTCAATAGGACTATTTTCCATTTGCAAATAGAGCACCTCTAGTTGGGATTTTAAGTCTAATTTTTCTCGGTTAAGTTTAGCATAATGGTTTTTTCTCTATTCTTTCAAATTTGTTATCACCATTTTGAGTTTTTATTCCAACACAAAAGATGGTGACCCTTCAACATAATTGCCCCATTGTCTTTGTAATATTTCTATTGCTCTTTCATCTTCCAACCACAACAGGTTGAATCTAAAGGAGATTGGGCCCATATTCTCTTTCTCCACGAGAGGTAAAGAGATGGGCTTATGGTCTAAAACCCCATTTTGAATTATCTCAAAGCTTATGTATAGATCTTCCAATAATAAGTTTCCTAATAATATGAATCTATCAATTTTGGTTGCAATATAATGTTTTCCTCTGTTGGACCAAGTATATAATCCTTACTTTGGCACTATATCCATCAAGTCCCACTCATTCATCAAAGCTCCCATGTTCTCCTTATAAGGTTCCCTAATTAAGTTGCCTCTTTTTTGTGTAACTGCTCAGGCTCCTCTGTCCAACTCGTCTGATAGCATGCACATCATTGTCTTGAGTGCGACTAGACCAGCAACATACCTGTGCATGGTGTCTGCACTGATTGACAAGTCTAGGATGGTGGCTATGCGCATCAACTCGTCAAAGTATGAGTCAAGCTCTAGTCGGACCTGTGCCTTTGTCTTCGCCTGGGTGAGTGTCCCAATAGATGGGATCGCATGTGCACGCACAACAACATCCATACTCTTGAATACATGTGCATGGGAAGCCTGTAGACTAGTGATGAGCTGCGGGAGCTCTTCATAGTTCCAGATCTGACTCCGGATGCGTGCCTTCAGCTTGACCACTTTGGGTTTTATCATCTTAAGCAAGTGAAGTGGGGCTCCCTTGTATCTCATCATCCATGTTTACATGTAATCAATAGAAGCATGCACGTTCGACAGGATATGTGCTCTTCTAGTACATCACTGCTGCCAACCGTTGAGATGGATGACTGCATTATGCAAAGTACCAAACATGGAATACAACGCCCGCATGACTGTGTCAAGGGACAATACTTCATCTAGTATTGCCTTCTTCAATTATGCTCGGACGGATGTTGTAACCAATTCTCCTCCCTTCTTGGCTGTATATAGCTCCTTAGCCATTCGCTCGTTCTCAGCTATCAGGAAGTGAACACTCGAGCTAGTGGATTTGGCATATTCTGGTAGCATCGGCCAATGTTGCTGGATGTTTGCACATGTCATGCACGATCACTTGTTCCTCAAACTGCGCAGGAGATGTATGATCATCTGGAGTCGACACTCTGCGAGACTACACAACTCTATGTTGAGACTCGTCGAATGAGATGTTGTGCATCCACTCCTCTAGATTGTCTCCAAGAATTTCAGTGTCTCCTTGGTCGCTTGGGACTTGCTCCTCTTCTAGAAATGGTGAAGCTGGTGGGTCAATCTCTTGGTGGTGAGGCATGAGGTCTATGTCTTGCTCTGAATCTTGTAGCTTCATATCTGTATACATCTATTCAAGTGCTTTCTCTATCTCTTGAGCGAAGTCCCGCTCATGCGATGGTTCACCCTGTTTGCCTGATGCCAGTTGTTCTGATGAGTCTATTATTTGTATAGGTGTAGTTTCATTTGTCTTCATGAGTTGTGCCCCCTGTTGTACCTGTTCCTATTGTGCTTCCTTCTCCTGTCTGCGTAGCTCATGTTCCTTCCGTAGTTTCTCCTTCAACTCATGCAACTCCTTCTCTGTTTCCTCCATTCTTCATTTCTCTCTCTGCCTTTGCGTGTTTCTCTTGTCGCATTGTTGCTTCTTTTCCTCTATTGCCAAAGCTACTTTATACACAAGTGGGTATGCTCAGAACTTACAGCTTTCCTCTTCCTGCATGCTATCGACAATCTTGCTCTTGCCCTTGTCGCGCACTAATATGTTTACCTCTGCTGTTGTTGCTTCTAGTGCTCTTCGGGATGCTGCTTCACGCTGCTTCGCTATCCATTCCACAATGAGGCCAACCGGTTCGTTGAGTCTGGAGGAGTTGTAACAATATATGCATGGGTCTTCCTCCGCCCAATGACATGCCCCGTGGATACCATTAAATTGTACTCTCGTGCAATGGTCTTTCACAAGACAATGCAGGTCATACGGATTGTAACTTCGTGCATCGAATGAATATTTCTTCATTTGTTCCACTTCGACATCCACATGCTTGAAAGTCTGTATCTCGTAAAACCTGATCCGCAACAGAAGAGCGGGCCATGGTACCTTCTTCTTCTGGTGCAGCCTAGCTGATAACCCTACCAAGATGTGATATGCTACTTCCTGCATGACAAGTTTGTCCAAGGCAAACTTCAGTAGAACATGCAGAGGCTTCTCTGCGTTGTACATCCGTATGAAGGTGCCAGACGGTGAGGCATACCAATTAGCTATGTCGATCAGTGCCTCCATTGTTGCATTCGACATGCAAGGTGGATCCTGTTCGAATATCATCTTGTAAATTAGGGTGACAAAATGATTGGACAATTGTGTGATAACTCCTTTGAAGCTGCATTCGGATAACATCTTACAATAGGTGTTCACACAGGTCTCCGTCGGTGCCCATGCCCACTTCAAGCCTGGGAACTCCTAATGGGCACAGATTGCATCCAAGATGTAGGCAGACATGTAGATTCCTACTTGCATACCTTTGGGCAGTTGTCGAGCCCTTGTTACATATTCCTTCAACTGGTGAGCCAACATGTCGAACTAGTTGCATGCTTTTCCTTCTCTGGCTAGTTGGTCCAACGCAATGACCCAACTTTGTGGGAAGGTTTCCATGCTCTCTTGGCCATACATATGACATGAAAATATGACCAAGTATTGATACGCCTTCCGCAGTATCTTTGTCTTGTAGACCTGGTTGGGTGTCATTTTGAATTTCTTCAAGATATCTCTGGAGTTGGCATTGTTGTTGGGTAAGCTGAAATGTGTTTCCATGGTGATCACGGGCCTCGACATCTGATATATCTCACCATAATCCTGTGCCTTGAAGGTAGCAATCTCTGTCCCGCTGACACTGCTCAATGTCATCGTCTCAGGATCAGTGTGCGAGACGATCCAATGTATCATGTCCACGCATGGGAGCATAGGATACCTGTATGCAATCTGGTACAAGCCGGATTTGTGGATGTTCACATAGACTTGGTGGTCTTCAAGGTCTTCCCCAAATGTGCCTGTAAATGCATCATTGACTTCTTCCCATTTCAGCTTGGTGTCCTTGTCTACAATCAACTTGGTGTCTTCATAGATCGGCAGACTTGTAGACACTTGCTCAACTGTTGCTCGTCAAGAAATCTGTCAGCTAAAACCAAAGAAACTGAGGAATGACATGCAACATACCTGGGGATTGACTGGAAAATATTGCGCAATATTTCCTAGGAGGTTGTCAGACTTGCTGCCAGAACTGCACAAAAGGCAGTCTGGGCTGTCTAGGGAAGCTGGCTGGCTGTTAGAATTGCACAATGTGCAATCTAGGCTGGATTGCTGGCTGCTGGAATTGCGCTATGCGTAATTTCAGCTGGCAATCATTGCAGGCCCAGTGACTGCATTGCGCAAATTTCTGGGCCAGCAGTTCCCTCATAATTGCGCAATGTAAGATTGGAGGACAATCAATGGGTAGAAATCCACATTTCCTGAGAGGAAGACAGAGCTTTCACTCTCAGGATTGTGCAATGTTGTCTTGGTGAGGCAGAGTCTAGGTCAAGGCTGCCCAGACCCTTCGATGGGAAACTAAAAAAAATGTGAATGTGATTACATGGTGATACTGATTGTAAGTAGGAGTGAATGATCGTGCATGAAAACAATGAATGAAAGATTCAGAAAATGGAACAACATGCATGTGGGTGAAGTGAATCGCCGAATTGGCGATTGTTCATGCAAAATAGTTTCATGCATGCGACAATAGTGAGATGCTAACGAAAACTGAAACAATGCTAATACAAGCTAGTATGCATGTAAATGACAACAAGCGTTCACATAAATCAAGCAAACAACACTCACACAAGCGAAAACACAAAAAGCGACAAAAATGCTGCAAAAGACAAGTTAGGAGGACTTACCCGTGAATAGCTGAGCTAGATGTGTCGAAGACTCCTGGATGTGGTGTGGGATGTCAGAGCTCCAAGACCAATGTGAATAAGTGAGATCTGAAGCGTTGCATAAATAAGTTTGAGGCTCATGACACGCATGCCACAAATCTAGGAAAAAGTGACACTTGGAGGAAAGACTCTAAAACAATCTTTGCATGTAACCTCCATCTGCTAAAAATAGATCCCTAAAATCTGGGGATGCTTTTTGCATGTTTCTTTTTTCTATTCCGGGAAAAATCAGCCCATGCATGCAAGTTAAGTTTTCCCGGTCCTGGGTGGAACCGGTCAATTCAATGGCACATGTAACAACCTGCTCAGCTAAGGGAAAAATTTGTGCATTTCTGGGAGGGAGTTGGGCTGGCTTCCCAGAAAGATTGCACAATTTATGGGCTAAGCAACTAACTACTACCCAGATTTGCGCAATTCCTGGGCTGAGCAATCCTGCTAGGAGGAATTGCGCAATTTTTCCAGTGAAGGGTGACAGGCAGATTTGCGCAATTTTGGGGCCCAGCAGGCTGCCAAACAAAATTGCACAATTTTTGGAGGGCAGGCTAGTTCCCCTCTAGAATTGCACAATTTCTTGAGGGAGCTCTTCAGCTTGCAGCTAGACCAAGTCCGGAGAAACAACCTATGAGGGGGGTGCAACAAGCCATCATGCACAAGCTAGTAATCTACTAGAAAATCAATAAATCTTGTGTACTTGCAAGGCAAGACATGTTGCTAAGGATGGTTGGAAGGGAGGCTCCAAAACAAAGTTAAGGCAAAATTTTGGAGGGTGGTTGTAGCCGCTACAACGCTTGGCAACACACCGGTAGAACTCCAGCTCTCTGAATGGATCTTGTTCGTGATAAGAAAGTCTAACATCTCCGGAAGTATTGTTTAGTTCTCAGTTCGTCTTGGTTTCCACCCTTTCTTGATTGTAAGATGTAGCATCTACCAAGATCTTGGTTGATTAACACACATTCCAAGCCAAGGCAACACCATTGTTTCGATTGGGGTTGAGGGGTATATGGGTGCATAAGCAGAATAGTCGTTAGAGTCTTAGTTTCATCTCTAGTGTTGCTCCGCTGCCAGCAAGCCTAGATAGTACCCCCATGGAGTCACGTAGGAACACAATCATCACTCCGCTTCCAACGAGCCTAGTTAGTACCCCAGTGGAGTTACTTGCATCACCTCTATGCGTAGGAAGCCTTTCTCTTCTTTTGCCTTATTCATTTTTTATTTTTGAAAATTTTCACTTTTCGTTTTTTTATTTTTTCATTTTCATAATTGTGCATAACACTTATTCATTTCAAAGGAGGAAGAGGGATCCCAACTTATTGAGAGTAGAAGAGGTTGTTCCTTCATAGAAGTAGTTTATTATATACCTATGACATGCTTGTTAAGGTTTTCCCCCTCACCTTACTCTACTGGATTGAGCTGCCAAGGGTTAACCCAAAAACAAACGATTAGAGTAGGTGACACTAGTTAGTGCGCAAGCGTTGTGTTTTCACCAAGGTTCACTTCGAACAATACGTATTTTCCATCGACGTATCATGGACTAAAAGTAACAAGTTCTTCATACAGAGGTAGGATGATAGATAACCAAGTAGTGATAGTTGCACAAGGCCTCTTGTAATTTAACCAGCTTGTTTCAAGAGTCACACATGGTTTCATGAAAAACTAACCTATGAACAAAAACAACTAAACAAACAACAAAGCAAATCAGAAGCAGAAGTAAATGTGAAAGCAAAGTGAGTAAGCAAACAAGAAAGCATACAAACAAACATGCAAAGTGAGAAAGCAAATAGGCATGCAATCAAACAAACTGAAAGCAAACACTACTCCTACTCGTAAGCTAACGGTGCATGGACCTGATCACGTGAAGTGATATTTCCAATGCAGCCAATGAGGCATTGGTTGACCCACGTTGGTGAAGGCTTTGTCCGTGAGCAACCCGGTTGTGCGAACCAGCAAACAAGAAAAATATCACAATGAAGAAAAACACACTTCATGTTTAAAAGTGTCCACAAGACATAAGTGAGTGCAAGTACATGACATGTGGTTTGTGGACTTGTCACGGTGTTGTGCGACTCTGTGTGTAGCTTTGAAGCATACGCATACTCTTGACTATGACATGCAAGTAAACAGAATAAACAAAGACAACTTGCGGCGTGCACGTGTGCTTGCAATGTAAGATCCCTCCAATGCATGAGCGATGGGATCATGCAGTTCGAGTGGAGGAAGCATGATCTGTGTGTGAGATTGATCCTCAATGCATACAGATGAGTGATGATGAGCCTTGGTTGATTCAACAATTTCCTTATCAGAAGTGAAACCAACCTCATGACAACGAGGGCCTGACATAACCATAAGCTCGAGATGAAGTGCCTCGACAACTTGGGGTATTTCGACTTCGTCGTCAGACAGATCATCATAAATAGGTGGCTTCGAAAAATCAACTACGATAGAATCATGATCGTGATAGAATATGGGAGTACATAGATCATGATAGCTACAATCAGAAAAATCAACAATTTCGTCGGCATTCTCATGATATGATAAATCAAACAGAGGGGTAGATTAGAAGCAGACAAATCCATCCTTCGTGTTTCTGGAAAAGGCAAATGAAAATTCAAGTGGATTTTCAATGAATAATTTATCCTCTCCGTTGTCGAATTATGGACTGACATTCGGTGTGTCCTGCGAGTGATCAACAATGGGTGCATCCATAGATGAAGATACACATGCGAAATCATGGATGACAGGTTCACCAAAGATGTTAGGAAAGAATGGAGGAGGCTCGGACGGAAGGGAGTCATCCTTCGCTGAGTGTTGATGCTCAAGCTCCCAGTCATACTCTTCATGAATGACAACACATGTTGGTTGTGCAACACCAACTCTGTTGATGGCTTGATCCTCGTTCACAACAAGTGTAGAATCTGGAATGGAAGAACACAAGACAATATCATTCGAGTACGAATATGGAGGTTGTGGTACAGAATGCATATGACAACTCGATGGACTCACAACCAAATCTGTGTGAAAATTAAGCGAAGTGATGCTGGGAGGATGTGACATTTGAACTAATGTGTGTGCCTATTCTCTCGCATCTCTCTGCAGTGGTGGAGCTGTTTGATGAGGGGACGACGGGAAATCACTTGTGACAGTGACCGCATTCGTCTGTGATTGTGCTCCTCCATCACTGAAGTATGTTGAGTGAGGCTTGGGCTCAAATTTCTTCTTGGGATGGACTGATTTGTTAAGGCAGTACTTGAATCTATCCCAAAGATAGGGAAATTTCATCTGGCTTTTCGGAGCTTGAAACTGCAAATCACGGAAGCACTGCCAAAAATCCATAGGCAATTCATGCAGAGCCTTCTGTTGTTGTAACAGTTTGTGGTCAAGATGTTCTAGATCAAAATGATAGAAAGTGTCTTCAATGAGATCACAAAAGTGTTCAAGTGAGTGCACGCTATCAGTCGGTAGGCTACACAGCCACTGATGTGGGGATTTGCGAAGTGTGTATGCAAGTAGCAGACTAGCATGTTCATCAGAACATCCATCTTCCTCATCAAGCATGGCAAGGAAGTCATGTAAGAACACAGGCTAGGCCACTTCGCCTTCACCATCATACATGTATGTAGACAAGAGATCAAAAAACTCCCTCGAGATGTGGACAGGTTCAGCATGCAAAAAACATCATGGAGGGTTGAAAGTGCAAGATTCCATGATAGATATGCAAAGGTTCAAAACAAGATGAGAGGACACAGCTTGTCATCTAGCCCTCCTTCTAGCTCCAGAAATTTTGACGGTGCTGGGCCGGCCAACATGTCAGGGTATCTCCCTGGTAAGAAGTCCCAATTAGACCTCAGACTATTTGGTGTAGGAGTCCCAACAATGGGTTGTACAGTAATTCCTTGACCGCGGTTTCGCACAGAGGCAAGTAAGATGTCCCTGTTGGTAACAAGAGTGTGACATATGTAGTAAGTCAAGGAAGGTGCATGAGAGGTTCTAACACACGGAGGGTAAGGTAAGTGCACCCCTTGGAAACTTGTGATAACATGGAGTTAAGAAGGGAACACACGAGCAAAGATGTATCACAACATGGAAGGCAAGTAATCTAGCAATCTAAAGTGATGGTTAAACCAACAACACATTTCAGAAAGATTCATACATACATATACATAAAATAGCTACAAATTCATGCATAAGAAAACATATACATATATCATTTAGAGTAAACAAGATAACTGAAATACAATACGACATATGCATGAAACGTGCTGGGTCTATTATATTAAGAAGTGTAAGTTCCAATCATACAATACATCCATGTCCAACCACTAGTTTCAACAACAGAACGTTACAACCACAACCTCCTGCTCCTCCAAAGAGATATACTAGCTCTGCGCAGTGGAGAAGCCAAGGCTCATACAATACTGCCCAAGCTCTCTCTAAGATAGTCCTATCGGAAGCTTGGTTGACCAAAAGCCTATACAATGAGTTATGAGGGACTATATATAGCAAAGGGTGGGGTGGCCCTTGACATTCCCCTTTGTGATAGTTCATCTACCCTCATGACTCTTCATCTACTCTATGATTGTTACATCCAACTATCGACACTTGAACTTACACTTGAAAAGACGTTACATTACAATGCACATGTACCCATGTGAGACAAAATGGCTTGAGCAAGCCATGCAAGACATCACTATGACTCGGACAACTGTTGGAAGACCAACTCTTCGACATCCTCATGGTGGTCGATAGTAGCAAACTGATGCCAAGCTCGGTAGTCCGCAATGGTGTCCATGTACTCTAAGGTGACATCTTTCTGGTAACGATCTCTTACCTCCATAGCATTCGGGTACACTCCTCGAGCTCCTTTGTCCAACTCGTCTGATAGCATGCGCATCATTGTATTGAGTGCAGCCGGACTAGCAACATACTTTGCATGGTGTCTACACTATTTGACAAGTCTGTGCTGGTGGCTATGCCCATTGACTCGTCAAAGTATGAGTCAAGCTCTAGTCGGACCTGTGCCTTTATCTTCGCCTGGGTGAGTGCCCAATAGATGGGATTGCATGTGCGCACACAACGAAATCCATACTCTTGAATACACATGCATGGAAAGCTTGTAGACTAGTGATGAGCTGTGGGAGATCTGACTTCGGATGTGTGCCTTCAGCTTGACCGCTTTGGGCTTCATCATCTTAGGAAAGTGAAGCGGGTCTCCCTTGTATCTCATCGTCCATGTTTGCATGTAATCAACAACAACATGCACGTTTGACAGGATACATGGTCTTCTAGCACATCACTGCTGCCAACCATTGAGATGGACGACTACCTTATGTATGGTACCAAACTTGTAATATAATGCCTGAATTACTGTGTCAAGGGACAATAATTCATCCAGTATTGCCTTCTTCAATTCTGCTTGGGTGGATGTTGTAACCAATTCTCCTCCCTGCTTGGCCATCTGTAGCTCCTTAGTCATTCGCTCATTCTTAGCTATCAGGAAGCGAACACTCGAGCTAGTGGCTTCGGCATATGCTTTGGTAGCATCAGCCAATGTTGCTGGATGTTTGTGCACGTCAGACACAATCACTCGTTCCTCAAACTACGTAGGAGATGTATGATTATCCAGAGTCGACACTCTGCGAGACTGCACAACTCTATGTTGAGACTCGTCGAATGATATGTTGTGCATCCCCTCCTCTGGATTGTCTACAAGGATTTTAGTGTCTTCTTGGTCGCTTGGGACTTGCTCCTCTTCTGGACACGGTGAAGCTAGTGGGCCAACCTCTTGGTGGTGAGGCATGAGGTCGATGTCTTGCTCTGACTCCTGTTGCTTCATATCCGTATCCATCTATTCAAGTGCTTGCTCTATCTCCTGAACGAAGTCTCGCTGTTGTGATGGTTCACCCTGTCTGCCTAATGCCAGCTATTCTAATGAGTCTACTATTTGTAAGGGCATAGTTTCATCTATTTGCACAAGTTGCGTCCCCTGCTGTACTTGTTCTTGTTGCACTTCCTTCTCCTATCTATGCAACTCTTGTTCCTTTCGAAGTTTCTCCTTCAACTCACGCAACTCCTTCTCTGTTTCCTCCATTCTTCGTTTCTCTCTCTGCCTTTGTGCATTTCTCTTGTTGAGTTGCTGCCTCTTTGCATCTATTTCCAAAGCTGCTTTTTGCACAAGTGGGTATGCTTGGAACTTGCAGCTTTGCTCTTCCTCCATGTTGTCGACAATCTTCCTCTTGCCCTTGTCGCGCACTGGTATGTTTACCTATGTTGTTGCTGCTTCTAGTGCTCTCCGGGATGCTGCTTCACGCTGCTTCGCTATCCATTCCACAGCGAGGCCGCCCGGTTCATTGAATCTGGAGGAGTTGTAACAATATCTCCATGGGTCTTCCTTTGCCCAATGACATGCCCCACGGATCTCGTTAAATTGTACTCTTGTGCAGTGGTCTTTCACAAGACAATGCGGGTCATATGTATTGTAACTTTGTGCGTTGAATGGATATTTCTTCATCTGTTTTGCTTCGACATCCGCATGCTTGAAAGTCTGTATCTTGTAAAACCCGATCCACAACGGAAAATCGGGCCAAGGTGCCTTCTTCTTCAGGTGCAACCTAGCTGATAACCTTGCCGAGATGTGATATGCTACTTCTTGCATGACGAATTTGTCCAAGGAAAACTTCGGTAGAACATGCGGAGGCTTCTTTGCACTGTACATCCGTATGAAGGTGTCTGATGGTGAGGCATACCAATCAGTTGTGTCGATCAGTGCCTCCATTACTGCCTTCAACATGGAGGGTGGATCCTGTTCGAATATCATCTTGTAAACCGGGGTGACAAAATCATTGGACAGTTGTGTGATAACTCCTCTGAAGCTGCATTCGGAAAACATCTTACAATAAGTGTTCACAGAGGTCTCCACCAGTGTCCATGCCCACTTCAAGCCCGGGAACTCCTGACGAGCACAGATTGCATCCAAGATGTAGGCAAACATGTAGATTCCTGCTTGCATAACTTTGGGCGGTTGTCGAGCCCTTGTTATCTGTTCCTTCAGCTGGTGATCCAAAATGTCAGACCAGTTGCATGCATTACCTTCTCTGGCCAGTTGGTCCAATGCAATCACCCAACTTTGTGGGAAGGTTTCTGTGCTTTCTTGGCCATATAGACGACATGAAAAAAATACCAAGTATTGATATGCCTTTCGCAATATCTTCATCTTGTAGACCTGGTTGGGTGTCATCCTGAATTTAGTTGGCTCCTTCACCTAATTCTTCAAGATATCTCTGGAGTTGGCATTATTGCTGGGTAAGCTAAAAGGTGTTTCCATGGTGATCACGGACTTCGACATCTGATACATCTCATCATAATCCTGTGCCCTGAAGGTAGCAATCGCTGCCCCACTGACACTGCTCAATGTCATCATCTCAGGATCAGTGTGCGAGATGATCCAATGTATCATGTCCGCGCATGGGAACACGAGATACCTGCATGCAATCCAGTACAAACCGGACTTGTGGATGTTCACATAGACTTGGCGGTCTTTGAGGTCTTCCCCAAATGTGCCTGCAAATGCATCATTGACCTCTTGCCATTTCATCTTGATGTCCTTGTCTACAATCAACTTGGTGTCTTCATAGATCGACAGACTTGTAGACACTCAGTGAACTTTTGCTCCAGTTTCACTTCCATCAATGTCCTTTGATCCTGCTCTCTTGGAGGCCATTGATCCTGAACTGCTAAGAGGTGGATGAACACCTACTAGATCTGGAGACAAAGTGACATGCATGGCAAGAAATCTGTCAACTAAAACCAAACTAAACTGAGGAATGACATGCAACATACCTAGGGATTGACTAGCAAGGATTACATTTTTTCCTGGGAGGCTGGGAGATTGTCTCCCAGAACTGCGCAAAAGGCAATCTGGGTTGTCTAGGGAGGCTGGCTGGCTAAATTGCACAATGTGAAATTCGGGCTGGCCTGCTGGCCGCTGGAATTGCGCAAGCGCAATTTTAGCTGGCAATGGTTGCTGGCCCTGTGACTGCATTGCGCAATTTTCTAGGCCAACAGTCACTGTCCTTAAGAATTGCGCAATGCAAGACTGGGGGATAGTCACTGGGCAGAAATGCGCATTTCCTGAGAGGAAGACAAAGCCTTCCCTCTCAGGATTGCACAATGTTGTCTTGGTGAGGCAGAGTCCGGGCCAAGGCTGCCCAGACCCACCAACGGGCAACTAAAAACAAATGTGAATGTGATTGCATGGCGATACTGAGTGTAAGCAGGAGAGAATGATCATGCATGAAAACAGTGAATGAAAGATTCAGAAAACGAAACAACATGCATGTGGGTGAAGCGAGTTTCCAAATTGGCGACTATTCGTGCAAAACAGTTTCATGCATGCGACAATAGTGAGATGCTAACAAAAACTGAAACGATGCTAGTACAAGCTAGTATGCATGTAAACGATAGCAAGCGTTCACATAAATCAAGCAAACAACACTCACACAAGCAAAAACACAAAAAACAACAGAAATGCTGCAAAAGACAAGTTAAGAGGACTTACCCGTGAATAGCTGAGCTGGATGTGTCGAAGACTCCTGGATGTGATGTGGGATGTCAGAGCTCCAAGATTGATGTGAATAAGTGAGCTCTGAAGCGTCGAATAAATAAGTTTGAGGCTCATGACGCGCATGCCACAAATCTAGGAAAAAACGACACTTGGAGGAAAGATTCTAAAACGATCTTTGCATGTAACCTCCAGCTGCTAAAAATAGCTCCCTAAAATCTAGGGATGCTTTTTGCATGTTGCTTTTTTTATTCTGGGAAAAAGCAACCCATGCATGCAAGTCAAGTTTTCCTGATCCTGGGTGGAACCGATCAACTCAATGGCACATGCAACAACCTGCTCAACTGAGGGGAAAATTTGCGTATTTCTGGAGGGAGATGGGCTGGCTGCCCAGAAAGATTACACAATTTACGGGCTGAGAAGCTAACTGTTGCCCATAATTGCGCAATTCCTAGGCTGAGGAGTCCTGCTGGGAGGAACTGCGTAATTTTTCCAGTGAAGGGTGACAGGCAGATTTGAGCAATTTCTGGAGGGAAGGTTGGTTCCCCTCCAAAATTGTGCAATTTCTTGAGGGAGTTGTTCAGCCTGCAGTTGGATCAAGTCCGGAGAAACAACCTGTGAGGGGGGTGAAACAAGCCATCATGCACAGGCTGACAATCTGCTAGAAAATCACTGAAGCTTGTGTACTTGACAAGGCAAGACATGTTGCTGAGGATGGTTGGTAGGGAGGCTCCAAAACGAAGCTAAGGCAAAATTTTGGAGGGTGCTTGGAGCCGCTACAATATCTCCTTAACTGCTAGGGTTTTGATGGGGTTCCGTAAACCTCTTATGTTTGAAGAAATTATTTTCATTAAGAGTTATGTAAGGGCACCTCCCCCCCCCCTCATTTTCTTTATGTTTCTTTGATTCTTTCCTTGCATTTTGTTGATCTTATATTGTTGCTCTATTATTTTCTCCCTACCTAAGATTTTCTACATGACTATGACTTCGTCTCTTTTCTCCTTATTGGGTTTTATTCCAACCTTTTTATTGCCTTTTCTATTTGTTCAAAATCTTCTTCAAATATCCAAGAAAATGATTTTTTCTTCTTGTGAGCAAGATTGTCAATCCCGATATAATGAAGAATGGGGGAGACTTCATTGAGGTGAGACACAAAGAAGGGAGTATCCTAAGAATCTTTGAGAGGAGGTTGAGAGGGTTGGGGGATAAAAATTTGAGTAAGAGCAGTAGAGATACTTTTGATGACTTGGGAGCTAGCAGGGTCTCAAAATGAAGGGGCTTCCTTACCCACATGGGGTTTTCTCCTTTTTAAGGAGAGGAGGGGATTATATGAGAGGGTTCAGAGCAATCTTTTTCAATTGGTGGATAATCTAACTCGAAACATACATTTTTAGTTCATGGGTCTTCTAGCTTAGATTTGTTGGATAAAGGTTCGAAGGGATTGTTTGAAACTTCAACCATTGTCACTTTGTTGGATGTGGGACCAACTTTTGAAAATATAGCAACAAATTTCTTTGGAGATTGCCAAACACTTAAGGGGTGATTCTCCCCCAAAGGAGAGGGTTTTCTCTTGCAATCTTTAGCAAAGTGGTTGTATTCATGGCAAAGTTTACAATAGTCACAAATTCTACTCATGGTCTAGAATCTAAAGATGGGTCTAGTCTCTATTTTTCAAGGTTATTTTCTTTGGAAGTCATTTTTCTAAATCAACTTCCACATAAATTATCATGCACACAAATTGCTTGTTGTTTGGCTTAGAGCTATCCAAAAAAATTCCAAGGGAGTTTCCTATTGAGATGAGGCTATCAACCTCCCAACAAGGAAGAGGAAGGTGAGGGAAGCAGACCCAGAAAAGAAAAATTGATGGGATCTTTGCCTCTGGGTCAAAGTCAAGGGTCCATTTTTTTATGTAGAGGCCTCTCAAGCCCATAAAGTATGGCCCATTTCTAAATATCGAATCCTTACCTTCCTTACAGTTGAATAACAAAATGAAAACCCCTCTACCACTAGTAAAAAAGTTAATAGGGCCTAAGACAAGCCTTGCCCAAGTTTTCTCAATCCAACCTTCAATAGTCTTGGGAGAGGGACACATACCTATGAACTTCCCTACCAAACCTCTTTCTGCAAGAGTGAGAATTTTGGCTCAAATTTTTTTGGAAGGAAGCTCCGTTGTAGTAGCATTTTCAATTCTCTTGACAAATTTTGAGGATGCCTGCGATGCTTTTGTCTTTTTCCCCCATCCTTGAATAAGTGTGTTGAAAGCAGAGTCCACAGAGTCGTCTCCTAAGCCCATTATGATGCCCTATGACATGGTTTGGCTTGAAAACATGAGATCAAAGTCTCAACGAATTCAGTGGGATTTGAAAAATCGGAGCGCAGGAAGTTGCAGAGCATCTACACATACATGAGATGTTAAGCATGAGCAACATCGTGAATAACAACCTCAAGTTGTTGTGAGAGAATAATTAGGAGTGATGTAATGAAATCCATAATGTACTAGGACAATGTCAAGTACAAATACCGTGTTTATGATTGTTTTTAACAAATACTATGCTTCAAACCTTACTAGAGAGAATGAGAGAAGGGATGGTACTTCTAAGAAGTTAAATATGATTTATGGAACAATTCTGCTAGACAAAGTTTTTCAACCATATAATAATAATCCATTGGAGCAACAACAATTCAATTCCAATTCCTTGAATAATGAGCTTATAACAATTTACTTGAATGAGAACACAAACATGCGTATAGCCATTGTAAACAAGTCTCATCTAGGTATGTAAGTCAGTATGCCCAATTTTAATTTTTAAATTTTAGAGTTAATAGATAAGAGTAAATTTTAAGTGTTTACCTTGTTTATGTCATATGCAGTAAGGGAAATTTGATGAAACTTTTCCATCCATGGAAATTAAAGTTTAGTTTTTTTATCAATTAATTAATTATAATTTATTTATTTATTTATTTTGGAGATAAAGAATGTATTGTCATGTTGAAATTAATGTTATTACTTTTAGTTATTGCTTCAATAAAAGGAAGGTTGGTGTGCTTGGCTCAAATGTTGGTAATAGGTTAAGTTGTGGAGCTTGATTGCTAGCATTTGAACTTTAAATGAGCATTTTTTTAAACTACCTTTCATAAATGTTGTGTAAATAGTGTGATCGGACAAAAAACACCAATATACTACCTTGATATTAAATTAAAACATTTTTCTAAAATATTTGAGCAATGCAGTTCCTCGCCTTGGAGATGATTTGATTGAATTTTTAGGGAGTTATGCATGTTGCAAAACATCCACTAGCATTAATTCCATTCAACATGAGGTTGAAGATGCACATAGGGTGGAATTTTACTATGTTGGATGCCAAAGCCATGGATTTGCAATGCTTCAACATTGATATTTCTCGTTCATACAAACATGTACCCATTGTGCTCCTAGATGCCTCATCATTAGCATGGAGCTTAGATCGTAGTAAGGTGCTAGCTTTATGATCAATGAGTTCATAGGACTTGTTGAGGAGAACACTTGCATAATTGTTACAATTACATATTGTCAATTGAAGGACACTATAGTGGTAGATATCTCCTAGTGTACAAAGATAATAAGATCTTTGGGAGAATGGTCGAAAATGTTCAAGCACATAGAAAATAAAATGAAGAAATGAGATTGGAGATTGAAAAAGGGGAAAAAAGGTATGGAAATTAGCCACTAGCTTTGCTCACAAAATTCAATTAGATGAAAAGATCTTTCAAAAGTCATATCAAGCTAGTATAATTGCTCATTGATTAATTTGCTAGATTGAAAGACCTTTCTACCTCAATTATTTTTGCCCTCTTACCCATATTTGCATTTTATTGTCTTTTCCTCTACCTTGTTGATCACTTTGATCTTCCCCATATAAACGAGTATATGGTTTTAAGGCCACTAATTTGTGGCTAGGAAAAACGGGTAGCACCTATTGGATCAAGATGGGCTAGGAATAAGGCTTAGGTTAGACCAAGATTGGTTAGGAAGAAGGCTTAGGTTAGAGGCACATTCTTCTACTGTAATTCGCTATATGTATTCTCCATGCAATGTGTATTCTCAATTATCAAACCTCAGATTTTTGAAGTTGGCTGCACATAAGAACACCTCAAGGGTTATGAACCGAGGAAGGATAGGACCAATTAAAAAAACCTACCGAATCCTGTGAAGTTTTGTAACTTCAATTTTCAATAAAAAGTTCTAAATTTGTTCAAATCTCATTGAGTACAATGCCCTGTGGTGGCAGCTAGAGGGGCGGATTCCCCTTTCAGTCTGCTCTTGCTAAAATCATAGGAACTTAGTATACCCCACTTGCAGGTGATTGGTTATGCTCTTGGTGTTATAGTGGCAGCTATGAGGTTTGATCCTTGGTCTCCCATAGATTAGGCCTGGCAGTTACCGATTCACCACATGGTTAAAAAAGTAAAAATAAAAAGTTCTAAATTAGTAATAAAAATCATGAAGGACAAGGGCCTGCAATACCCAAATAAAAGCAAAGGTCAAAGATCTGGAGGGCAGGGTCATCCTCGGTACAACCAAAGCTCGCCCTTTTCAGATGCATCTAGAAGGACAAGGGCCTGCAATACCCAAATAAAAGCAAAGGTCAAAGATATGGAGGGCAGGGTCATCCTCGGTACAACCAAAGCTCGCCCTTTTTCAGATGCATCTATGACTTGTCAATTTTCTTGGTTCACAACTTAATGCCGAGGGTTCAACCATATACATCCAAATAAATAGAGCCGGAACCTCCCTCGTGAAGCGTGATGTTCAGGGCAGGACAGGGCCAGTGGAAAGGAAGGTGACCTCAACCTGAAAATTAATGGCTTCCTTTATATCGTTATGCGACGTGTCTGGTCTACAGACAGACTAGGTTACAGGCCGTAGCCTACCATGGTACTGGATGATATGGTAATTCCTGTTTCCCGGCCATTTTCACAAAAGGCTTCGTACAATACATTCAAATCAAATCAGATCAGAATGGGGGAAGGTTACAGTTGGCCGGATTTAATACCGCCTCTGATCGAGAAAGAAGAATTTAAGAACCGAATTGAAGTAGAAATTGTTGCCATGAATTCTGCATATAAAAGGCAGAGTGGCCTTAATTGGCAAGCCAGAGGATGAACCAGAAGATATGGAGGTGGGCATGAACGAAATGTGGTCTGAGTTTGCAGGCGGCCATGGAAGCTACCGTGGTCTTGTGGGTGTGGGAATAATAGTGGTTTCTCTGGCAGTGGCAGTCCTATTTTTGAAGAGTAGGCCTCCGAAGAAGCATCTGCCTCCAGGGCCCAGGGGATGGCCTCTTGTTGGGAACCTGTTTCAGGTTGTATTCTCTGGGAAACCCTTCATGTATGTGATTCGAGACCTGAGAGAGAAGTTCGGCCCAATTTTCACCCTCAAAATGGGGCAGAAGACTATGATAATCATCACCTGCCCGGAGGTAGCACACGAGGCCCTAATCGAAAATGGGGCACTCTTCGCCAGCAGGCCGCCTGATACCCCAACAAAGATGTTCTTCAGCGAGAACAAGTGCTCTGTAAATTCGGCCTTGTATGGCTCTGTGTGGCGAACCCTGCGCCGGAACATGGTGTCTGAGTTGCTAACCCCCTCACGCATGAAGGATTTCAGCTGGATTCGCGATTGGGCCATCGAGCGGCTCATCCAGAGGCTGGAAGCCGAGGCAGGGAAAAACCAGGGGACTGTGCGTGTGTTGACCAATGTGCGGTTCTCAATTTTCAGCATTCTGCTCTGTATGTGCTTCGGGAAGCAACTGGAAGAAGACATTATTACCCATGTGGACGAGATTATGAAGGAAATTTTGCTGATTATAGAGCCCCAAATACACGATTTCTTGCCCATTCTCAGGCCGCTGTTCGCCAGACAATGGAAGCACATCAGGAAGTGGCGGCAGATCCAGATGGAGAGCATTCTCCCGCTCATCAATGCCCGCCGCGCGGTTGTGAAACAGGGGCTTCATACCCAGCCCGGGTCCCCTGATGGCGCCAATGCATATATTGACTCGCTGATGAAGCTAGAGCTGCCGGAAGGGCGAGGGAAGCCCACTGATGAAGAATTAGTGACCCTTTGTTCCGAGCTCCTGACCGCCGGAACTGACACAACGGCTACTACCTTGGAATGGGCAATGCTTCGCATGGTGATGCATCAAGATATTCAAGAAACGCTCTATCAAGAGATCTGCAATGTCGTGGGTGACAGGAAAGTGGAGGACAAGGACATTGACAACCTTCCATACTTGAACGCCGTGGTGAAGGAGACCCTGCGACGACACCCTCCGGGTCACTTCGTCCTGTCACACTCAGTCACAGAGGACTGCAAGCTCAGGGGCTACGACATTCCCTACGGATGCAATGTGGAGATTTACACGGCATGGATGTCGTTTGATCCGAGCATTTGGCCGGATCCCATGACTTTCAATCCCCAGCGATTCCTGGACCCGAATAACGAAGTAGATATCACGGGCAACAAGCAGGTGAAGATGATGCCCTTTGGGGTGGGCCGGAGGATTTGCCCCGCCCTAGGGCTGGGGACCCTGCACATCAATCTTATTTTGGCCCGCATGGTGCAGGCCTTTCACTGGTCCTGCCGGGAAGGTGAGACTCTCGATCTCTCTGAGAAGTTTGCGTTTACTGTCGTAATGACGAATCCGCTCCAGGCATGCATTAAGGAAAGAGGAGCTCGTATTGGCCAGTAGGGTCGAAATCCTAAATTGCTATTAGTGTCGTATTGGCCAGTAGGGTCGAAATCCTAAATTGCTATTAGTGTCGTATTGGCCAGTAGGGTCGAAATCCTAAATTGCCATTAATGTCTGTTTCAATTATGCTCATATTAGCCAGTTGCTATCTATGTCTATTTCATATATCTTATATCTCCAACATTATCAGAGCGAGAAGCATCAGCTGCAGTTGCAGGTCGAGATCAAAAGAGTTTTCTATTTGATCTGGTCGAAGGTCAGACCCTAAATTGATATCATTGTGTTGCAGGTCAGACTCTAAATTGCTACCAATGTCTAGCTCAGATATATTATATGTATGTATGATCATGAATGAAGATAAGATTTGTCTGTTTATTATTATTAGATGAATGAATGAAAGAAAATGTTAATACCTAAATCAATTCATCCTGCAGTGGGTCTTTAGTGTAAATGTCACACACTGCGTTGAATGTAACATAAAAGTAGTTTTATTCTATTTTTTAAATGTATATAATATGAAAATTTAATGAATATAGTCGATAAATATATGATTGAAATATACCATCAAATATATTTTGCAATTACATATCTCCTCCCGAGAATGACATTTAACCATATTAAGAGAAATAAATATTTTGATTCAATATTATATTGGTATATCTCTGGTAGATAATCACATTTGTATATTTCAAACAGCGGAAGAGAATATGTAAAGAGGAAAAGGTTAAATTTTGATTATATGTAAATGTATCCGAAAAATAATTATTTGTTTAAAACAAGCAGTTTAGTGTGTTCAATTCAAAATAGAAATTATGCTTTAGAAAAAATTGCATAAGTCAATGTTAAATTAATTAATAAGCAAATAGAATCCTATAATCTTGCTTTTACATCTTATTCATATTTTTTATTCTCATCTTTTTTAATGCAAATGCTTGTTTAAATTATGGTGGGAAGTAATTGATGGTAAATATATTATTTACCCAAATATGAACTATTTTTAAACATTTTAATTTTGGATGGTTTTCTTATTAAGTTTTAAGAATAAAAAATTCACTACACAACTATTTGAAAATCATGGATGAATACTACAACAATATCCAAAATTTTTATGATAAAACATGTGAGACACTTATTCACATTGCATTATATTGTGCAAAGGTGTAACAAGACCTTAAAGTTATGGTTCAATCAAATATTTGAAAAATACTTTTTTAATAATATTGAAATCAAGGGATAGTTCAATTGGTTGAGTTCCCATTGCTAAGTGCCTTGCCAATCGGGAGGTCATGAGGTCAATCCCATTGCTAAGTGTCTTGCCAATCGGGAGGGCATGAGGTCAAATCTCTTTGATGCCTTTGAGCTTAGGCATTGCTAGTTTGGTTGGCTTTGAGGTCAAATCTCTTCGATGCCCTTGGGCTTAGGCTTTGTTAGTTTGGTTGGTGGGCATATCCCTTCGGGTTGATCTCGCTGGATTTTCTTGTGAATGTAGCAGCGAATTAAACATTATAAATTGCATTGGTCAATGATAAACTCATAGTGGTCAATCAGAAAATGGATTGCTAAAATCCTGTCTTGGTAGGAATTAATAAGACTAATGTCCTTCACGTGACAAGATGCAAGCATGTCATCAAAAATGGAATTGAGTTTTGAGCAAATATTGAGTGTAGATATAATGAGTTGTGTAAATTTTAAATCAAAATTAAAAGTTTTTCTTAAAGCATTGATAAATAGTTTAAATAGTTATGCAAACCAATAACAATGTGTGTTTGGAAAGATAAACTATGTGTAAACCACTATTAAGGTAAAATACTTATAACATATCAAATGTATTACAAATTTGTCTACTTGCCAAATGTATTGGAGAGTAAGTTATTTACCATGTTGAAATTTGAAACAGGGGAAGGGAGCGACTTTCTTACACAAGCAACACAATCCATGAGAGATAAACATGTTCTCGAGGGGATTTGAACGATAGTGGGGGAATAACAATATACCTACTTTACTATCCAACCAAAGTCCCCATTAACAACAAGACACAACTTTTACAAAATTTGTGCAAATTTAATTAATATTTCATGATTAAAGAAGTTTTGTGGCTTGTAGTCAATGAGAATTATTCATACGGATGATTTTACAACAATCCATCATATAACATCAATGTTGCCATATGAACTTTTTCTTATATAAATAGTTGTAAGGTAATAAATAGCCTATAGGTGGTAAGGATGCTTATACCATTGGCAAGAGGAACAAATAGTAAATAACATAACACTTTGACTAGCATCATATATTGCTAGTCTAGACAAAGTCATGTTGTTAATGAATGTTCATTTCTCTCAACTATGACCAATAACATTTTTTATGGTTTTTCAAGCGTTGGAGAATTTGCAATATAGATTTAATGTATCAAAGATCTACAAGCGAATGAATTGAAGTGTTTTTGTTTAAAAGAAATGTTGTAGTTTAAAAAAATATATTAAAAGAATTTTTCAAAAGTAGAAGAGAAACAATTTATATGCAATGAATTTGAAAAGAGGTGAACGCTAATATACAAACAAAAGAAAACCTACATATGCACTGAACAATATTCATCTAGTATTCCATAAACGGCCAACACTATTGGACAAAGTGCACCCCTCTTCCCAGATAACACCATCTGAAACAAAAGTAAAAAATATTATATTCTTTAGCATCATTCAATCCCATTTTGGACGGAGAGTCAATTGTCCCATTTGCTTCCCTGTAAATATGTTCAATGTCAAAACTCCGAAAAGTTTGTGCGAGTGCACCAATTCGATCTCGCCATCCTCTTAGATTTGGAGGATCAAAAGCTGTGTTGCCTAGAATGCCATCAATGATAGCCTTAGAATCAGTATAGACATGGATGTTCTAGATTTGTTTTCCTTTGCAAACCAGAGAAGGCCCCACGAAACCACCATCTTCGCCCCGAAATTTGTGCCTATTGTTATCACTCGGGTTTTTTCCAAAAGCTGTAAGAAAGGGAATAATGTTGAGGTAACCACAGACCAATCTTTTAGATACAGAGTCTAGTCAATCTGTATCCAGAGAGGGCTCTCTCTTTATGATTTAATGTTGTTTTGAAAGGTATTAAGCTAGTTATGAAGTTCAAGGGTTTTGTTTGGGTTTGGGTGGTGAGATTCAATAGAGCAGTGAGGTAAAACAGAACAGTTTAGTCCATTGGGCATGATGGAGTCAAAGAAACAGGGTTTCTGGATTTAGTTTCTTAACAGAGGATGGCTTCACAGAGCAAGGTAGTCAAACAGGGAACAAAATAAAGAGTTTGAAAGCATATGGAATGGGCTCAAATGGGTGAAGGGTAGTTAAGAATCCTTCAACATATTAAAAGAGGGAAAAATGGATGATTATTGATAAGGAACAGTTAAGAATTTTTTATCAAATAATCAACATGAAAGAATCAGGAAACATGAGCAATTAAGAATTCATTGTTTATTCTAATTTTGAAGAAAACACAGAAAATAATAAATACTGAATACAGAGTGCAATCAAACAAATTCTGAAATTAACCTTATTCTTTATCATTTAGATTATGAAACACAGATGATATAGTAAACCAGAAAATTGTAAAACACAAGATATAGGGGACTTATTGATCCGAAGGTTGATTCAAGAATTCTGTGACAAGTCCTTCGCTTCAATTCTTCATCTAGTAGGCCAGACAACAGTTGGTTCCAACAGCTTTGTATTTCAAAATATTCAGTATTATAGCAGAGTCTAAGAAATCCACACACCATAGAGCCTTCAATACTCCAATGGAGGGGGTATTTATACAACAAAATATGTGCCACCTATATCTCATAACAACTGTGAGATAATATCTAGGTTTAACCTAGAATAATTTACAAGTGAAATAGAAACCGCTAACTGATGTTTGTGCTGGAGGCAGGGCTTTAGGGTTCGGCTTGCAGCGGTCTTCTGTAGTAGCTCTGCGCCGACTGCCTGTCTTAATTGATGCATTAATTCTGATCTGATACACTTTAATGCTCGTCTGATACTCTTTAATGCTGTTCTGCTTTGTCTTTAATGTTGAACTGATACATTTTGACTTCTCTTGAACCTTGTTCATTGTTGTCTGATATTTATCTCAAAATTGCCCATTTTCCAAAGATAACAACGCAGCTATGGAAAAACCCTGTTGGTGGGACGTTAAGCTTGTTCTGTGCCTTCCAATTCCTTTCCTTTAGACTTATTGTAGCTTGTATGCTAACTTCCTGCGGAGATTGCTGAGAAGCCCTGGTATTGATGCGCTGATAGCCATGTATTGAGACAACTCACAGGGCCCTGTGTCAAAAGAGGAGGAAACCATACACTGGAGGGTCGATCGACAAGCGGAGGAGCTCGTCGATGGAGTCTTTTTCTGGTTTGGAGGCGGTCGAGAATGAACTTCGAACATAGTAGATATCATGCCCGGAGCGTTGTTCGCAGAGAAACATAAAAAAATGACTTTTTTCTCTTTTATTTGACAAAACGGAGTTTTGGTGGGAATGTTTGATTTAGAGGATGGATGATGTCAGCATAAGTACGGGGTAGGTGACGTCGCTGGTGATGTGGCAGTGACATCAGCAAAGGACAGCTGACGTCAGCAGAGGGCGGTGGTAAGCGGTTTTGCCTGCACTGCTTTTGGGGTTGGGCGGTTTCGGGCCGGGGAGGAGCGAGCAGGTTAAACAGGGGACGCGTAGCAGAGTACGGGCGCCAAAACCACCCTGTCCCCGCGATTTAATGTTCGACGATGGAGGGGGTCGTGAAATGATCGTCGACCGTTGGATGGTGGAGCAGGGATCAGATGGTGGACGCTCTGTGGAGATGGCAGGGCTATAAGCAGTGGGCTCGGTCATAATAAAACAATGTTTTAATGCATCAACGTTGTTTTCATTGGTTCGGGGCTTGGTTTTAATTAACCCGGGCGGCTAATTAACCCATCACTGCGCGTGGTGGGGAGGTTATTAACAAGTTTCAATTAAACTCGTTAATCCCTTCTTAAACAGTGATATATGATCATAATCGACCGAGGCGGGGATATTTAAAACACTGGGGTTTTTATTATATATACATATTACGGGAAGGGTAATATTTTACATGGGATTTATATAATAAGAGTTAGAAATTAATATGAATTTCGAAATGAAAGCGCTAAGCCAATGTTAAAAAGCTTAGGCTAGAACTAAAAAAAGGGTTTTCATGGAGAATTTTGCCATTTTCCTAAGTACAACGGGGTTTTACTCAGGGAAATGTTATGAAATGGAATGAGTGGATTATTAAGAACAGATTCTTAATATTTGAGGGGGGGAAATTAGTAAGAGATTTGAAGGGGAGTTAGTTATGTAATCTGCCTCGCTTGAGTTGCTCCATGAGTAATGTCTGCTTTGGCACTTGTGATAGGAGTGAAAGTTAACACATTGAGAGACATGGTTCATCACAAGTATCATTCTGCAACACCAATCTACCTACCCTGCCTACTTTTCCTAGCATTTTTTCCTTCTTTATTTGGGTGCACTTAGACTAGCAAACCCTCATCAACTTTTTCTTTTCTTTGCATGGTAAGCCTACCTAAGTCTGCACTTATTACTTCCAAGGGCTCAGATTAAACAATTGAACTCATTTGCTTCTCTACCTATCTACTTATCTGTCAAGTTTAAACAATTTGGTCAGATTTTATTCTCTATCTCTAAAACATGAAATTCAAACATGAACCAGTCAAGATTAAGCTGTTTGGCTATTAATCAATTGTGGCATAAAGTTCAACAAGCTGCACACAATGCTTTATTTATAGAAAATGAAAAAGTAGTGGCATTTTGGACTTGCACACTTTCCTGGTATTTTTTTATTTGGGGTTCATTTTTTCACTTTTTTGATCATTTTTTTATTTTTACCTTTTGATTTTGCTTTTAGGGGATACCCTTTTTACATTTTTTTTTTAATATGAAAAACCTTTGCAACAAGAAAAAGGATGAACATATTACAGAGCTCAACAAGTCAATCATGAAATATGACACCTATTGGTATAGAAGTATAACAGTGGTTCCACTTGGGGATGGCTTCCCTGGTGGAAAGTCAAGAACAACAGGTCAGATGGCCTTCTGCATAACTTTACTGTATTCTGAAATCTTCCTTTGCTAGTTGCTTTATTTTATATATGACAACGCACTTGTGAAAATTAGGGCCTTCTCTTCGGGCTCCAACTGCAGCAAGTTACTATCCAATCCAAACTGTGACATTATCAAGGATATAATATTTACATGTTAGAGTCAAAATTCATTAAAAAACTGGATCAAAGTAATGTTTCAGCATTCGACCGTTCACTGGTCCTTCTTCTGTTTCTGCACCATCCAGGGTCTTCAAAAAGTAAGTATTGTTCCCTTGCAATACCTGGATGATAAATGGCCCTTTCCACATGAAGTCAAACTTCCCATGTTTTCCTTTGTCTTCTCTCCTGGAATCCCACCTTAGAACTTTTTTTTCAATGTAGAAGTCTTCTGCTTTGGTCCTTTTATCAAATATTTTCTTGAGTTTTTCTTGTAACACTTGAGATCTTTGGTGCACTTTTTCTCTGGTTTGCTGCAAATGGATGGTCTGATTTATTCTCCTTTGAATGCCATTGGGTTCCACCTGAGCTTCTTGCAGTAATTTCATTACAGGAACTCCTAGTGATGAAGGAAACACAACCCCCATGTCATAGACTAACTCATAAGGGCTAGTTCCAATAGATCTTTTTGTAGTAAGTTTGTCTGCCCATAGTGCATTTGTAAGCTTTTTGTGCCATTTTTTCTTATTCTCTTCCAATAATTTCTTAATAATATTAATCAGGCTTTTATTGGAAGACTCAGCTAGACCATTACCTTAAGGGTAATAGGCTGTGGAATAGCCCAAAGTGATATGGTATTTGTTACAAAAATTTATCAGTTTTTGGATTTGAAGGCAGTAACATTATCAGTTATGATCTTTTCAGGACAACCAAACCTAGACAAGATGTTGGTTTCTAAGAATCCTATAATCACTGTATCATTGGCTTGTCTAAAATGGATGGCTTCTATCCATTTGGTGAAATAGTCTGTGGCAGTAAGAATCCATTTATGTTGGCCAGAAGAGGGAGGGTGTATTTTTCCAATGAAGTCCAAACCCCATTGTTGAAAAGACTTTTTAGTAGAAATTGGTCTCAAGGGTAAGGGTAACAGTTTCCTTTTGCCTTCAAAAATCTGGCATTTGTGGCAAGCAATGAAAAACTTCTTTACATCAGCGAACAAGGTTGGCCAGTAAAATCCAGCCCTTAGGATTTTGTCTGCAGTTGATTTCCAGTAGAGATGTCCACCGCAGTCCCCTGCATGAAATTCTTTGAGAACCTTGTCAGCTTCATCTTTTATTAAACAATTCAATAAAATACATTCATGATTTTTCCAAAAAAGAGCACCATCTAAAATACAGAATTTTGAAGCTTTCATCTTTAAAACCTCTTCTTTGTTCTAGATAACCCTGGAGGAGCCTGCAGGTTTAATAATACATGAGTTATATCAGCATACCAAGGTGATTCTAAGAAGCCCTGGCTGATTTGTGGAGTCGCCATCTCTTGTTCATTATCTAGTTCATTAATATCCAGGGCTTGAAAGTTTGTTTCAGTCATGAGTTTAGCCAATCCCTGTCCTTTTATCAGCTTTGCAGGTTTTATTTCAATATCATACTCCAATATTTTAGCTATCCATTTACCCCATTTGCCTTCAGTTCCATCCTGAGTCATGATATCTTTGACAACAGAGTTTGGTACATAAGCTACTACATCGGAGTACAGTATATAGACTCTGAAGTCTTGAATGGCTTTCATAAGTGCAAAAGCATGTTTTTTCATGATCTTGTAATTCAGCGGTGCACCTCTAAGTGCTTTACTGAAAAAGGCTATGGGTTTTTTACATCCTTGATCATCTTTTTGCAGTGAAACAACTGCTATAGTGTGTTCTGATGCAAATGAGAAAATTATGAAGTCTCTATTGAACTTTGGACTTGTGAAGACTGGTGTTCTGGTCAAAGCCAATTTAATTTCTTCAAATGCTTGTTTGGCTTCTATTGTCCATTTAACCTTTGAATCCTTTTTTAACATGTTGTTCAGCAGTCTAATTAATTCAGCCAGATTAGATATCAATCTTCTCAAAAAGTTAATCTTCCCTAAGAAATCTTGAAGTTTTTTGACATTTCTGGGGTGGGGTATTTGCAGAATAGCTTCTATTCTAGCAGGATCAATTCTGATGCCATCTTTGGAGATGATGTGGCCTAACAGTTTGCCTTCTTCTAGACCAAACAAGACTTTTTAGGATTTAATGAAATATCATACTCTCTGCATTTTAAAAACACTTGTCTCAAATGATCTAAATGTTGCTGATCTGATCTAGAAAACATAGTGAGGTCATCTAGATATACAACCAGAAAATTGTGAATCTCTTTGGCAAAAGCTATGTCCATTGCTCGTTGAAAGGTTGCCCCTGCATTCTTAAGTCCGAAAGACATATTAACATATTTGAATGTACCCCATGGTGCTGTAAATGCAGTGTTTTTTTGGTCATCAGGATGAACCAAAATCTGATTAAAACCTGCAAACCCATCCAAAAGTGAAATCCTAGAAAAATCTACTACTTTTTGTAAAATATGATCCATTTTAGATAAAGGGTAATTGTCCTTCAAAGAAACCTTGTTTATATTTCTTAAGTCAACACATAATCTGATTTCTCTTGTTTTCTTCTTGGTAGGCACTAAATTAGACACTCATTCTGAAAATCTGATTGGAGCAATTATCCATGCATCATGCATTCATTTGATTTCTTTTTCAATTAAAGGAAGCAGTACAGGGTTGATTCTTCTGAGCTTTTGTTTAAATGGTTTTTGATTTTCCTTGAGGGTATTGTATGTTGAATTACAGAGGTGTCATAAGATTTCAGGTCTTCATAGCTCCAAGCAAAAACATCCTGGAATTCTTTGATCAATTCAACATACTTAAGTTTTTTATCAGGGGGCAAAGATTTGGACAATTTTATCATTTTTGGATTGCCTTCAGTTCCTATGTTGTAGTCTTCAATCTCTGTTTTTGGAGGTTCTATCTGAGGTTTCTTTGGAATGTCATTGAAATCAAAGAGATATTCCAAAGGAGTTAATCCTTTGAGCAAATGATTGTCTTTCAAATTGATAATTTCAGATTATCCTTCAATAATCTCATCAACATCTGTTTCTATTTGATTTGTTGGATCAAATTCACTAATTGTATCTCCATCAACTTTAGTGCTAGAAAATCCCTCTTCTAGGTTTAAAAATTGTTGATCTGAATATCACTGTCAAACACTTACTAGTTCTTCACATTATCAGGTATGGATGGTCTGTGTCTAATTTCTGTTGTGAATTGAGGATTTGGTTCAAATGGTAATTTACAGGTGCTGGAAAACATTGCTAGGCTATGAGCTTGTAAGTTATGTTTTCTTGGGATTTTGGCAAGCTGAGTTTCCAAAAATGTATTGAGGATATCTATAGTTGTCCCTCTATATTTTCTCAATCTAAGATCATTTGTCAAGAACTTCTATTTTATCTGTTGAATGATTAAATCAGAATCCCCTAAGACTGACACTCTAGTTGCTCCCAATTTCTTGACCAGTTTAAGACCTAGAAATAGAGCTTCATATTCAGCCATATTATTAGTGCACCTAAAGTTTAACCTGTAGGCATGACCTTCAGCATGATTGTTTTCAAGATTGTGCACCCAAACTCCTGCCCCTGCTCCTAATTTATTCACAGAACCATCAAATTCTAAGTACCAAAGGATTTCCTGCTTATAATTAGTATATGGAGCTTCGGGGATTTGTTTAAAATGGAGATCTGGTTTTTCAGTTTCTTCTGGTTTATCTGATGTTTCTTGACTTTCAAAAATTTCTTGGATTCGAACACTAGATTTTTCATTTGCAATTTTTTCTGTTTTATCTGTTAAACCTTTCATTTCATGTGGGGGACCAATTTCAGCATTGTAAAGGATAAAAGAATCCATATCTAAATGTACTGAGTAGATAGGGAAATTTTGAAGTTTCTCTTGACTACTTACTACATATTTCATTAAGGTTTCTCTGTATAGTCTCTTGGGTTGACCAAACATTGAAATAGTAGCGTAAGACATGTCTAATTGTAGAGATCCTTGAAGCTTTACACCCCAAGATCTAGACAATAACATACCATACTTCGGTGGAATATCAGCTACTACTATGTCCATTAAGATGATTTTAGCAGGATATTAGACTAGTGACACACATAAGTCTTTGATTAAACCCAAACATTTGACCTGACTTGAATCAAAAGAAAAAAGGTCTTTATATGGCCTAGTGATGTCAATGTCAAGTCTCTCCATTACAGATTTAGGCATTAAGTTATGAGAAACCCCTGAATCAAACATGGCATTATGAAGTATTTTATCATGTATGTTCAAACCTACATAGAAAGAAGGAACTTCTTCCTCTGCTATTTTTCCGTTTACCTCAGGGCCAAATATCAATTCACGCTGGTCATCAAAAAGGTTTACTGAATCTTCTTTCACAGAAATTTTGAGTGATCTGCTGATTTGACTTCTATAGACATCGTGTTTAGCGAATTCTAATAATGGAACAACTATCTTTAGTTTACCTACTTCTGTCTCAAGATTGAAAGGTTTTTCGGTCTGAGTTCTTGTAATTTGGACAGTTGAATTTTCTGCGTTTTTATCTTCTTCAGGACTGGGATTATGGGCTGAAATTTTTTCCAAATCAAGTTCTGGAGGCTCTCATACTTTTTCTTTAGCATGAATAGCAGTGGAAGGTTGTTTGTTAGGTGGTTGGTTATCTGATACATCTTCAACAATTTGGTTATCAGGGTTAGGATCTGTTCTAGAAAAAATATGTACATGGGGGTTACTGACCTCACTTTTGCTGGGCTGTTTGGTATCTTTCTGTTTACTAGTTTCAGGGATATCTATTCTTCTGCTCCTCGGATTTTATTGTTTGTGGACTTTATAAATGGCTGTATCATATCCCTCCCTAAAGTCAAATGATTCACCTGACTGAGTTTGGAATTTTTTAAGGATGTGAGCTTCTTGATCCTCTTGGGTCAAGAAAACTTGTTGTTTATTGCTGAGTCCCATCAGATTAATTTGAGTGTCTTCTGTTGGTTCATCAGAGGTTGAGGCTTCAACATAATTTTGAAATGGGGGCCTAATATTTTGGTCAAGCCCTGTCTTTCCAGTGTTAGGATTTTGGTTCTTCCTGAAATTTGGATTTCCCCCAGTGTTGGTTGGTTGACCATTCCAAGGGGATTTTCTTTCAATTGTTTCTACTCTATCTCCAAGTCTATCCATTCCCTTAATAATAGCATCTAATTTCTGTTCAAAGGTAGAAGGTTCTTCTTTGAAAGGTGTTCTCCTTTCAGCTTTGGCTCTAGACTGTTTAGATATCAGGTTGGCCTCAACACTGACAGCTATACTCTGCATCTCTTCTAAGTTTCGAGGAGCTCTTTCCCTAAGTTGTTATGCCATATCAGAATCAAATGCATTAGGAAATTTGATCAAGGTCAAATCTGGAGGAGGTCTAAGATTTTAAGGAATAGCATTGTAGACATTATTAAATCTGGTATAGTAATCTTGGACAGTTTCTTGTGTGCCTCTTCTTAGGTTTTCATACTCTGATAAAATGTGGAGAGGATCTTCCTTATTTTCCGATCTGTTCAAGAATGTTTGATAAAGAGCTTGTGGGTCATTGATACTGTTTGCAGGGAGGGCTCTAAACCAAGTTCTAACATGTCCAGTTAAACTTTGAACAAATACTTTCATTCTAACATCATCATCATCAATCTCATAAATTTCAAAATAGTTGGTCATTTTATTGGTATGTTGTTGAGCTGTGTAAGTGCTAGTACCTTCAAAAGAGGGGATTTTACTTTGATAGTCTTGAGGCATAGCCCCTGGATTGGCAGGTAAGTTTAGGGGAGTATATCGGTTTGCCATGGTTGCAAAAATAGATGTGACAAATAGAGGAGTAGGGATAACAATGGGAATGTGTGTTGTAGATGGAGGAGTGAAAAAGGTAGTTTGAGGTGTTGATGGTGAATTTGGAGAAACTGTAGTAATCACAGAAAGGTTTGGTGTTCTCTGAGAGGTAAGTTCAGATTGAATGGAGTTCTGCAAATGTTTGTCCAGGTGTAAAGTAACATAATTTTCTTGGCTCTCTTGTCTTCTAAGCATCCTACGAATCAGATTAGGATTTTCAAACACAGGTGGGGGATTAGGATCAGGGTTTGATCTGGTGTAATGAATATTTTCTGAACCCAGTTTCTAGGTATGTTTTTGGTTTTTTCTTGAAATAAATTTGACAATACAACTTTAACAGTATCTTCTAGGAGGTTTTAGATGTGGGAATTTTGAACTTCCTTCAGACTTATTTAAAAAGAGGAACTGATCAAGTATTTGAAACCAACTGTTCAATACATAAACTAGACCAGAGATAAACTGAAGCAGCATTCATTTACTTCTGCAATTGCAAGGCAAAAGCATTTCAAAGGCTACCTGGCTAACTTTAGGCTCCATATGTAGCTTATGAAATAAATAATAGTAACAAACAATTATTCAGTTCCCCAGTGGAGTCGCCAATGATGTTATCACTCAGGGTTTTCCCAAAAGTTGTAAGAAAGGGAATAATGTCAAGGTAACCACAGACCAATCTTTTAGATACAGAATCTAGCCAATCTGTATCCAGATAGGGCTCTTTCTTTATGATTTATCTTTGTTTTGAAAGGTATTAGGCTAGTTATGAAGTTCAAGGGTTCTGTTTGGGTTTGGGTGGTGAGATTCAATAGAGCAGTGAGGTAAAACAGAACAGTTCAGTCCATTGGGCATGATGGAGTCAAAGAAACAGACTTTCTGGATTTGATTTCTTAACAGAGGATGGCTTCACAGAGCAAGGTAGTCAAACAGGGAACAAAATAAAGAGTTTGAAAGCAGATGGAATGGGCTCAAATGGGTGAAGGGCAGTTAAGAATCCTTCAACATATTGAAAGAGAGAAAAATGTTTGATTATTGATAAGGAGCAGTTAAGAATTTTTTATCAAATAATCAACATGAAAGAATCAGGAAATAGGAGCAATTAAGAATTAACTGTTTATTCTAATTCCGAAGAAAACACAAAGAATAATAAAGACAAAATACAGAGTGCAATCAAGCATATTCTAAAATTAACCTTTTTCTTTATCATTCAGATTATGAAACACAGATGATATAGTAAACCAGAAAACTGTAAAACACAAAATATAGGGGACTTATTGATCCGGAGGTTGATTCAAGAATTCTGTGACAAGTCCTCTGCTTCAATTTTTCATACAGTAGGCTAGACAATAGTTGGTTCCAACAGCTTTATATTCCAAAATATTCAGTATTACAGCAGAGTCTAAGAAATCCACACACCACAAACCCTTCAATACTCCAATGGAGAGGGTATTTATACAACAAAATATGTGCCACCTATATCTCATAACAGCTGTGAGATAATATCTAGGTTTAACCTAAAATAATTTACAAGTGAAATAGAAACAACTAACTGATGTTTGTGCTGGAGGCAGGGCTTTAGGGTTCGGCTTGCAGCGGTCTTTTGTAGTAGCTCTACGCCAACTGCCTGTCTTAATTGATGCATTAATTCTGATTTGATACACTTTAATGCTCGTCTGATACTCTTTAATGCTGCTCTGCTTTGCCTTTAATGCTGAACTGATACACTTTGACTTCTCTTGAACCATGTTCATCGCTGTCTGATATTTATCCCAAAATTTCTCTTTTACCAAAGATAACAGCGCAACTATGGAAAAACACCTATTGTTGGGACGTTAAGCTTGTTCTGCGCCTTCCAATTCCTTTCCTTTAGACTTATTGTAGCTGGTATGCTAACTTCCTGTGGAGATTGCTGAGAAGTCCTGGTATTGATGCGCTGATAGCCATGTATTGAGAAAACTCACAGGTACCTGTGTCAAAAGAGGAGGAAATCGTACACTGGAGGGTCGGTTGACAGACGGAGGAGCTCGTCGATGGAGTCTTTTTCTGGTCTGAAGGCGGTCAAGAATGAATTTCAAATACGGTAGATATCATGCCCAGAGCGCTGTTCACAGAGAAACATAAAAAAAATGATTTTTTTTCCCTTTTATTTGACAAAACGGAGTTTTGGCGGGAATGTTTGATTTGGAGGATGGATGAAGTCAGCAGAAGTACGAGGCAGGTGACGTGGCGGTGACATCAGAAAAGGACAACTGACATCAGCGGATGACATCAGCAGAGGGCGGTGGTAAGTGGTTTTGCCTGCACTGCTTTTGGGGCTGGGCAGTTTCGGGCCGGGGAGGAGCAAGCAGGTTAAACAGGTAACGCATGGCAGAGTATGGGCGCCAAAACCACCCTGTCCCCGCGAGTTAACGTTCAGCGATGGAGGGGGTCGCGAAATGATCGTCGACCGTTGGATGGTGGAGCGGGGATCGGATGGCGGACGCTTTGTGGAGATGGCAGGACTATAAGCAGTGGGCCCGTCATAATAAACAATGTTTTAATGCATCGGGCTTGTTTTCATTGGTTTGAGGCTTGGTTTTAATTAACCCGGGCGGCTAATTAACCCATGACTGCGTGCGGTGGGGAGGTTATTAACAAGTTTCAATTAAACTCGTTAATCCCTGCTTAAACAATGATATATGATCATAATCGACCGGGGCGGGGATATTTAAAATATTGGGGTTTTTATTATATATACATATTACGAGAAGGGTAATATTTTACATGGGATTTATATAATAAGAGTTAGAAATTAATATGAATTTCGAAATGAAAGTGCTAAGCCAATGTTAAAAAACTTAGGCTAGAACTAAAAAAAGGGTTTTCATGGAGAATTTTTGCCATTTTCCTAAGTACAACAGGGTTTTACTCAGGGAAATGTTATGAAATTGAATGAGTGACTTATTAAGAATAGATTATTAATATTTGAGGGGGGAAATTAGTAAGAGATTGGGGAAAAGTATGAAGGGGAGTTAGTTATGTAATCTGCCTCGCTTGAGCTACTCCATGAGTAATGTCCGCTTTGGCACTTGTGATAGGAGTGAAAGTTAACACATTGAGAGACATGATTCATCACAAGTATCATTCTGCAACACCAATCTACCTACCCTGCCTACTTTGCCTAGCATTTTTTCCTTCTTTCTTTAGGTGCACTTAGACTAGAAAACCCTCATCAACTTTTTCTTTTCTTTGCATGGTAAGCTTACCTAAGTCTGCACTTATTACTTCCAAGGGCTCAGATTAAACAGTTGAGCTCCTTTGCTTCTCTACCTATCTACTTATCTGCCAAGTTTAAACAGTTTGGTCAGATTTTATTCTCTATCTCTAAAACATGAAATTCAAACATGAACTGACCAAGATTAAGTTGTTTGGCCATTCATCGGTTGTGGCATAAAATTCAACAAGCTGCACACAATGCTTTATTTACAAAAAATGAAAAAGTAGTGGCATTTTGGACTTGCACACTTTCCTGGTCTTTCTTTATTTGGGGTTCATTTTTTTTTTTTTTTTTTTTTTTTTCACTTTTTTGACCATTTTTTCTTTTTACCCTTTGATTTTTCTTTTAGGGCATACCCTCTTTACATTATATATATATATATATATATATATATATTATTTATTTATTTATTTATTTATTTTTATTTTTTTTTTTTAATTTTAATTTTAATTTTTCATTTTTAATATGGAAAATCTTTGCAACAAGGAAAATGATGAACATATTACAGAGCTCAACAAATCGATCATGAAATATGACACCTATTAGTATAGGAGTATAACACCTATCCCCCCAAACCAATGCAATTTATAGTAAGAGTTACCATTGATGCGGAGCCATGCTCCACAACTACATCTCCCCAGTTGTGCTGCACCATCAAAAAATCCCGCCGACAAGATAATCAAAGGGTGCAAATATCTCCTCGACTAATCCTTGGAAGTCATCACATGTGGTTCCATATACTCCAACCTAATAAGAAATTTTGAGAAAAGCATGTAAACACTAACTTGAAGCCCACGAAAAATGAGGTGATTTCGAGCCTTCCAGTTTTCCTAGATTACAAACAACGGGATGCATCTATGTATACCATGCATGACCAGGCCCCACCGCAAACATTGCTCCAATGGAGTGAATTGTCTTAATGTGATTTTGAAAAAGGAAAGAGTCATATACCAAATACAGAGAGCGATGCTCCAGAAAAGATAAAGATACAAAACAGAGTCAAAATCACCACCACATAAGGGACAACCATCCGAGTCCTTGAAAACCACGCTTACAAAGATTGTCACATGTTAAAATTTTGTTTTTCCACACAAACCAAATGAAAATAATGATCTTTAGAGGGGAATTCAATCTCCAAATAGCCTAGAACCATGGTGCCGATATAGAATCTTGTATAAGGTGCATGAAATGTTTATAATTCTCCACAACCACCACATAACCTTTCTTGAGAGTCCCAACCCATGAAAGGGAATCACCTCTCGCTTTCCTGCGAAGACCAACTCTTTTAAGTGTAGTGACATAATTGTTCCAATCCAAGGCCATTTGCCCAGACAGTCCAATATGTGCCGCCTCTTTCCAACTCGGAAGGGAACCATTTCAACCACTGATTACTTGATCCAATAGAAAGATACCTCTTTGGTGAAGAGTCACCACTGTGTTAAGAGTTTAGTTTTGCACCATCAAACAACCGAAGACCATGACTAGGAGATTTACATTCTCTGAAACCCTATGCACGAAGCCCGCTTGACTTAACAAGGTTATAAATTTTTAGGGAACTGGACTTAACAAGATTATAAATTTCTAATGAACCATTCGTTCTTCAAAAAAACCTTATGGATCCATGAGATGACAATGGTTATAGTTAATAATGGTAATGGTAACATTGATTGATTTTTTATACAATGACATTTTATAGAGTAAATTCTTTAGCAACTCTTTAATGAAATTTATAGTAATACATAGTCTATGATGCATATATCATTGATTTAAATGTTTGGATTCTGGTTTTTTTTACGGATTATCATATAATTTATTGTTTAATTGAATATATGGATGAATATAAAAATTATTCTAAAGGGCAAGGGAAAGGCTTTAGTAATAATTGTGCTTCTAATTAGCGGGCATAAATGCACCCATGAGTCAGACCATTCAAACAGTGAAAAATATTTTTCGTGCTCTGTTGTGCCAATAGAGATGGAGCTCTCTTAGAAAAATTAGGATATGGCTTTATCCTCAGTTGTCACTGATAAATATGTAGGCTGAGTAGATGTTTTTTAGGAGAAAGGGAAAAAAAACTTATTCTGAGGTGTGATAGCAGATATGATGTAAATGTTCTAAGTATCTCTGGTTTTAAGATGTAATTTGTGTTTCACATTTAATAAATTTCAATTTACAAAAAAAAATGTAAAACTATGCACATTGTTCTAGCATATAATTTCATTTGTAATATTTATGATTGAAAACAATTTTTAAGAGGTTTTTTGAAATTTTTTATATTATAATTTTCCATTTCAATTTTTTTAAATATTAAAAAATTAATATATTTAATTATTGAGTCGAGAGGCTCATTCTACAGCCAGTACGATGTGTAAGCATGTACGCCTGTCATCAAAGTTGAAATTTTGCTCATATCGGCCCAAATAAAAAATATTAAAAATCTGAAGAAAAAAACAAAACAAAAAAAAACAAAAAAAAAAAAACAAAAACAAAACTATACAAAACATTTAAATAATGTTGACTCATAAAAAAAATGCACGTGAAAAAATTGGACCCATCTAAGCTTATGTTAAATCCGTATTTAAGATAGATCTATACTAGTTTATAAGATATATACTTGCTAGTTTGTAAGATGTATACTTGCATTTTTTTTCCAATTGAATTGTTTATGCATACCGTCCCAGACCTTCGCTAAAGCATTGTGAACTACCAGGACAAATGACATGAGACTTCCTTAGCATTCGAACGTTGCGTGAAGGTGTCGATGAAGGCATCGATCAACAGAATGAAATTCCTCGCCTAACATAGTAAAGAATAATAATGTCTCCAACCCTGATGTTTTTGGCACAGCTCTTGGGGACTTGGTCTCCAAATTGTCAGCTGAAGCAACATATGGGTCTTCATGGAATCGATATGCTTTTGGAATAACTAAGGTTTCCTTCTTTCCAAAGATTTATGCAAACATAGACTTTAACTGTAAATATGAGACATTATTTTGGAAAAACCACGAAGAGAAATTTAAAGTGTTGACTTTATTATAAGCATCATGAAATAATATTAGATAAAGGGCATTATTTTTAAGGAAATTTGAAAATAAAAAATAAATTATCAAAATATTAGAGATATTATAAGAATATTTTATAAAGTTATTTATTGGATATTTATGAAATGTAGATTATGACGTTTTTGTGGAGTTTATTTTCTATTTTCTACTAGGTTTGAAGTTCAAATTTCATATGAAGGAGTTGAGGATATAAACCACCTTTGGGGAAATTAAACTATCCCAAAAGATTATCAAGTTCAACCTAAATTGATCTCTTCCATCTAACATCAGAACCCATGTCTACCTAAACTCAACTTAATTTTAAAAAATTAAAACAACAAACATTTATGAATTAAATAGATGGAAAAAATACGATGATAATGCTAGAATATTATTCTTTTAAAAATTCTTGACAAGTCTTATATTTAAAGTAAACTTTCATTATTATGTTAATTAAAAGTATTTTGTTAATTTCTTTTATTACTATTGTTATTATTGTTATGTAAATTTGAAAAGTGTTTTAAATCTAAAATTTAATCTATTATTTTAATTTTGCTTTAATAATTTTTATAAATATCATTAATTGATGAACTTTATATTTTACTAATTCAAATTTGTACTTAACTACTTTCATAAATAATTTTTAAATTCTATTACTTTGCGTTGGGCTAATTCTAATTTGCACTTATACTTTGCCATTATTACTTCACTTAAATTCAAATTTGTACAATGAAAGTTCCCACCTAGTTATTAACTACTTTCATAAATAATTTATAAATTCTATTACTTTGTGCTTTCTAATTTAAATTTACACTTATTCTTAACCACTTTTAATTTGCTAATTCAAATTTGCACTTAACCACTTTCATTTAACATGTTTTGTATATAGTTGACAATGATATTAATTAACTACTATTATTTGGCCAATTCAAATTTTAACAATGAAAGTTTGCACCTAATCCTTAACTACTTTCATAAATAATTTATAAATTCTATTGTCTGTAGGTGGTATCATAATTGGCAAAAAGCATGTTGTCCAGTCCTTGTGAATCCAAGTGATTGGAAGTTCAATCCCTCGACATATTTTAGCAAAATTAATTAGAGGAGTAATAACTTTGTGTGAATTTGGATTGTGGAAGTAGTTGTGACAATTAGATTGAAATTGAAGTTGATAGTTTGGAAGTGATGGTGACTCTTTGGTAAATTAGACATGTAACCTTGAATATATGCTAATTCTTTTGATCACAAATTTGTATTGTGAAAGTAGTTGGGGAAGTGATGGTGATGCTTTGATGAAAACCAATGTTAGTAGTTTGGAAATAATGGTGGTTTTCTTGTGAATTGCATGTGTAGTATTGAATACATATGAATTTTTAAATGTAGTTTTCAACTTTTCATATTTGTCTTTTGGATATGAAATACCATAATGAAACTATTATTTGCGCAAGATTTAATGATGTTATGAGTAACATATGAGAATCTATATGATTAATATGTAACTTTTGATGTGTAAAATTTGTAACATTTTTTCAAATTTTATATAACACAATTCATTATTCCTGCAATAAATACAAGTTGAGATGATGTTTCGAGTAATATATGGAAATTTACATGATTAAAATATAATTTTTTATGTTCAAACTGGAATGTTTGGAGCCGAGTTCTAAACTTTATATGACACAAAATCAAGTTGAGATAACAATGTTTGAGAAATATATGGAAGATTACATGACTAATATGTAATTATGATCTACAAATTTTGCAACATTTGAAATAGAGTTTTAAGTTCCAAACAACGCAAAGTTGTATGATAAAAAAATTTGATTAAATGGTTTACTATAACAAACACTTTAAAAGACAAGCTGTATGATAATGAAGGCTAAGTACATTGTTGTTAAATGTGAATTTTAATATGCAATTTTTATAAAGAAATGTAATTTTTAATATGCAAAACTTGTAACATAGTGCATAGAGAACCCTATGCTCTATATAACACAGTTCATGATATAAAAAATGATCAAATTGTTTATTATGACTAATGGTGCCACACTAGTTTGTGAATTTTGAGAACACTTTAATCATAATACTAAAAAATCCTACATCTTTTAAAATATTTCTTCTTAGATTCGAAAATTGAGAATCAATAATTATTCCTTGTAATATATTTTATATATGCTTCTATTAAGCAATTAGAGAATTTTGGTAACATTGACTAACTATTAAATATTAAGTTCTTAGAAAGTGTGTTATGACTTTTGATCATGTTAGTAGTGGAAGAGGGGGCAAATTTTTAACGTGGTGTGCGATGCATTTTTTTAATTTGGTATTTAAGATTTAGTCCTTAAAAGAGAAGAGAAAAAAATATTAAATATGCTTAGAAGGTATATTAAGGACTTTAATAATGGGGTTTACTTGGAGATGTTAGTCCTTCTTGATTGGGTTATAAGAAGGAGCAAATCTTTGAGCTCTCTGTGTTGTATTTTTGTAATTTGTAATGTAAAAGGGGTAAAATATGATGTGACTTAATGGATGGATTTGGGTCACTTTAAATGCATATAAATTTTATTTATTGAAATACACTATATTTTATGTAATTGCTTTGAATAGAAAATGATTCAACATAGATAAAGTTACTATGCCTAAATCTAATAATGTTGTTTTTGATTGGAAAGGATGGAAATAAAATCAATTTGACAAAAAATCCAAAACCATTTCATGAATTTTGCACAATAAACTTACCTGTAATGAAAGATACAAAATTTTAAAATCACCAAAAATATAGACCTATGTATACAAATGAGAAAAAATATACACCATAATAAAGAATATCATTTCTTATAATTTTAGTCCAATGTATAACATCTTTTCACAAGCTTTACACTATCTTTGGCCAAGTCCTCCATCACAAAGGGTTTATAATATTCATTATTCAACTAATTTTTTCATTAAATTCTTATAGCACATTGCTAAGGCAACTTTTATTGAAGCCCATTATCCCCACATTAGTGAATATTAAACAAAACCCTTGTGGTCTTCTAGTTAACATAGATAAGACTCAAAATGTCCCTAGGGTCTCTAATGGAGTTCTCTAATTTAACAACAAATCAAATTAAAAGCGCATACATGTCAATTTCAAACTATCTCATAGATATAAATGGTTAAAAATTCAATCTAGGCCATAATTTAATTATTAAAAATATACCACAATGTATTTTACTGTGATTATAGAGGGAGTGAGAACTCTACCTACTCAGCTCAATGCCAACAAAAAGAGGGTTATGAATGTGCGTTAAGATCAATTTTATTTTCTGAAATCCTATCTTTTGAAACGATGTCAAAAAATAATTAAATAACTAAGTTATCTTTATAGACACACCAAATATACATTTATGTAAGGCTTTTAAAGGAAATCATATTATTTTCCCATTTTATTTTTTGAGTATGAAAAAGAATTGCTTCAAAACATGCAATATAACCTCACTAGGAAATGTGAGATGATCATGAGCTCATAACATTATGGATTGGGTTCTTTCAAATTTAGACCATGGTTCACATTAGTGTCCCACAAACAGGATCCATTGTTGTCTAGGGGAGAGATGTCTAATGTTCTGCAGGGACCAGTAATTGTTATAGTACCGGTCCCACCATGAGGGATGTGCAACCAATATTTAAACAAAAATAAATAACATTATGTTAGGCCCCTATACTACTAGTGTAACCCCTTATTGTTATTAGTACAACCCCCTTATTATATTGATGTACCCATGTAGTGCCCATATTGTTACTATTGTGCCCCATAGAAGCCCACTATTGTTATTATTGTGCCCTTACATTATTATTGTTATGTTGGCTCTGATTATATTATGACCCCTTAGACTCCTATATATATAAAGGAGGTCTTTTCATTTGTATAATCAAAGAATTGTTCATTTGTGTAATGTAAAGGAGGTTGCCCCCTCAAAGAGGCTGAATTCTAAGGCGTTCAACTATCTTTTCTATCTTTTTGTGAGCTGGTTTCATAACATTTGGTATCAGAGCTTTGAATTCGAGGGTTTTGCTGCTCCAAACAGGTCATTGTGGAATTTGCGCTTATAACTTTTTTTCTGCAACGTTTCAAACGCTAAAAAAAAAACCCCATTTGGACCGAAATCACACTGAACCTCAGGTCCAAATTTCAGAGCTTTTCACACTACATTTTCGGATATATGATCTGAGGAAGTTGGTGTTTTTGGAGACTCCTGAATTACATTCCAAACAGGTGACCTGGGGAAAATCTTCATAACTTTCTCTCTCAGCATCGGATTGAAATTTCGTAAGAAGGTACAGAAAGAGGACAGATTGTAGTTTCTTGTATATACTTTTTAGAGAAAAAGGTCAAAACAGTGACACATGGCACGTTGTACAAGTTCGCTCTCCTGAACTAGTCTATAATCAGGTCATTGTGGGAGATTTGACATAACTCTTCCTTGGAGAATCCAATTTGGATTAGACTAGTGGCATTGGAAAGAGGACACAGAGGGCTATTTCAATTCACAATTTCAGAACTTAAAGATCCGAAAGTACAGAGTTACAGTCATTTCAAGATCGAGCTCCTAAAATCAAGAAAAAGCAAGATGAGGAAGTTTGATGGCAAGGATCCGGTAAATTGGATACTTCAGATGGAGCAATATTTTGATCTACATGATGTACCACTATTACAAAAGGTATGTATTGCATCTTCATATTTAGAACTGGATCAATTTTTATGGTATAAAGGGCTTTGTTCTCGTAAACAACTTGTTATGTGGTCAATTTTCACGGAGGAAATAATAACACATTATGAGGATACAAAGAGCAACACCTTCTTTAGAGCAACACCTCAACAATTGGAAAGAGTAAAAGGGCTTTGTGACATAGTGGAAAGTAAAATTATGGCAACCAGGAAGTCTACTCCTCACAACTATAAATATGGAAGTGTTGTTTCTCCTAGCCTTCCACAACCTACAAGGGTTACACCACAACAATTGGAAGAAAAAAGAGAAAAAGGGCTTTGCTACAATTGTGATATAAAATGCACTAAAGGTCATAAGTGTGTTGAGAAGAAATTATTTTACATAGAGTATGAAGAGGAGGAAGAAAAGGATCAAGAAACATCAAAAGAAGAGGATATACACCAAGACCCAACCCCAGAGAAAGAAGAAATGAATCAAACCATATCTTGTAAAGCATTGGCAAGAATTACCACTCCTCAAACTCTCAAGATAGAAGGACATTTCAAGAAGAAAAAGGTGCAAGAAGTGAAAGATCACATTTAGAAAGAAGAAATGAATCCAACCATATCTTGTAATTCATTTGTCGGAATTACCACTCCTCAAACTATCAAGATAGAAGGACATATCAAGAACAAAAATGTTCAAGAAGTGAAAGATCACATCGAGCATCAAGAAATGAATCTGACCATATCTTGTAAAGGATTGGAAGAAATTACCACTCCTCAAACTCTAAATATAGAAGGACATATCAAGAAGAAAAAGGTTAAAGCAGTGAAAGATCACATCGAGCATCAACAAGAAGTTCTCCAACTTTTAAAGGATAACGCCACTTTGGTGCAAAATCGAATGAAACAACAAGTAGATCAACATCATAGTGAAAAATGTTTTGATGTAGGTGATTGGGTATTTTTACTGCTACATCTCAAGTAAGCTATTTATGAGAAGGAAATGCTGGCAATACTACATGCACTTAAAAAATGGCGACCTTAACAAATAGGAAGACACTTCAAGGTAAAAATGGATCATGATAGTCTTAAATACTTTTTAGAAAAACTATTATCTTTAGAAGAACATAAAAAATGTGTCACAAATATGTTGGGTTATGACTTTGACATCATCTATAGAAAATGGAAGAAAAATTTTGTTGCAGATGCACTCTCAAGAAAGGATGAGGATGTGGAAGCATTGTTTTGTGCTATTTCTATTATCCAACCAGATTGGATAAACGAAGCAAGGGATGAATGGAAGAATGATGAAGAAGTATGGCCACTTATTCAAAAATTGCAAAAGATCCCAATTCAAACAATATTGCCAGAAATTGAAGAGGAAGGAAAAATCATATTGGAACCTAGAGCAGTCACAGAAACAAGAACCCGACAGCTACAAAATCGATCAATTTCAGAGTATCTCATCAAGTGGAAGAACTTACATGCTGAAGATTCCACATGGGAGGACAAGAATTTTATACATAAGCATCAAGAACTACTCAAGCGTTGAGGACAACACTTTTTGAAGGAGAGGGGCATGTTAGGCCCCTATACTACTAGTGTAACCCCTTATTGTTATTAGTGCAACCCCCTTATTATATTGATGTACCCATGTAGTGCCCATATTGTTACTATTGTGCCCCATAGAAGCCCACTATTGTTATTATTGTGCCCTTACATTATTATTGTTATGTTGGCTCTGATTATATTATGACCCCTTAGACTCCTATATATAGAAAGGAGGTCTTTTCATTTGTATCATCAAAGAATTGCTCATTTGTGTAATGTAAAGGAGGTTGCCCCCTCGAAGAGGTTGAATTCTAAGGCATTCAACTATCTTTTCTATCTTTTTTTGAGCTAGTTTCATAACACATTAAGTGCAAATATATTTTAATTTATGTCCAAAATTTCCCAAAACATTGATTGGGCCCATAACTGTCCATAAATAGTCTTTTAAGTATCAACAGTACAAATCATCTTGTCCCAACTAAAAAACAAATAAAACCACAAATCCTTCCAAAATGATCTATTCCAGAACTGCAAAGTAGTAGTCATTTCAACCCCCACTTATCTAAACTGAAGCTATGTATCCAAAATGCATATTCATACTTGCACATAATAAAAGTTAATGTATGTCAGCCATAACTAATGTGTTATTCAACATTTAAACTCACTATGTCCAATAAATGACACCCAACCCAATAACTTCAATAAATGAAACCCAACCCAACCCATTCTATTTCCCATAACAATAACAACTTCCCAGTCATTGGATCACATCCAAATCAATCCAGATCACACATTCAAAATGAATCCATTGCAATCCATGTCAATCCTTGCCACCATTTAAATTCAAGTGCAAAAAGCTATAAAATAAGTTCAACCATTGTTGAAGTTGCATGTTCAACATTCAAACTATTCACTAGCCCTGGAGACAAACCATCACAGAATATTTCATAGTATATTTTGGTTAGTTATTTTAGTTACAACACAATTTTATTACTGTTTTATTTTCATTACTCACCATTTTTATTTCAGTTTTCTTATAGTTTTATTTTCATGAAAATATATTTTTTTTCTATTTTTCTATATTCTGAGTCATTTGCAAGTTGATTGGAATAAAAAAAGTAAACCTTTCTCAACTAAAAAAAAATCACTAATGAGCGATCTGAACATTTAGGAACATGATTGTTGCTTTTCACCTACATACTTCTAAATATTTCGTTGGATTTTGTGTATTTTTCACAAGCAATTCTATAGATGACAACTGATGAAGATCAATATTTCAGCACAACAAATTTAATGAAAAATGACAAATATATTGACATAGACAAATATGACAAGGTGTAGGAGAAAGAGTAATGAGACTAAAATGTGTGTCCATCCACAGAAATATTATAAAAATATGACACACCCATAATGCAGAGTATTGGCTAGTATGGCTACCTACAGATGAAAAAGAACAGAACTTGTTTCTAGTTGAACATCAATCCTTTTCTACAGTAAAAATTCCAAGCGGGAAGGACTTCATATAAAGTTCTACACATTCATCCCAAAGCCAAAACAATGTCATAAAAAGTAGTTCCTCAATCAGAATTAATTGGAAAATGAGCCTCCTAGCTCCAATTTAAGAACAACTAGATGACCACCTGAATTAACAAGGAGAATCCACAACAAATTTTCCAAAAGGTTGTCTAGGCTTTAGCATAAATTGATGACATGCAGAAATAAACAATGGAAAAGAATTTAGTGATAAATTACAACAGTTCCTTGCTCAACTGGCTATCTGTGACATAAACTTGGAATGGAAAAAATAGATATAGAAATTCCTTTATGCTTCCCTTTCTTCTAGGCTTTAGCATAAATGGATGACATGCGGAAATAAACAGTGGCAAAGAATTTAGCGATAAATGACAACAGTTCCTTTCTCAACTAGCTATCATTGACATAAACTTGGAATGGAAAAAATAGATGTAGAAACTCCTTTATGCTTCCCTTTCTTCTAATACTTGTCATATTTGTTAGACATGAAACCAATCTAGATGAAAGTTAGATTAAATTTCTAGGGAATAAGATGAAGATAATCGTTGTTTTTTCATTCTCTTATTTTTGTCATTTCTCTCAGTTGCATTTGAAGAGGAAATTTCTATCAATTGTTTTGCCTTGCAACATTTTCATAATCACTATGTTTCTCTATGACCTACTTACCTACTTAGCATTCAAATGCTCAAGATACTTCATCTATATTTTAGATTTTCTTAAATCCACATTAGCCTTCCCTTCATCAACTGCGACATATTTTCTGATAGCATTTCTGCCTCTACCTTGTCCATCATTTTGTGGAACATCCACTCAAATCAATTTCCAAACTTCATTTTTATCCTTTTAACTAAATTTTTAACATTTACATTAATTATTTAGGATGTATGTGAGTGTTTCCAACCTTGTCAGACTTGAAATGGAGAAAGAAGAATTCCATATCCAATTCAAAATTCAACAAACTTCATAGTTTTCAAGATTCAAGTATTGGTGGATTGCAATTTTTTTTTATCATGTATGATGGTATGGGATTGGCATAATCAAAATCACCAAACCCCTTATGTACCTTGTTGTTGGTGGTGGTGATTGTTGAACTCCAATTCCAACCTGTATAAGCACCTAACTATCATGACAATGCACCTTACTGGTTTTTATTTTTTTCCCAAGACAACATGTTTATAAAAAAGAACTAGACCAGATCAACATCTTCACCAGAAAAGGGACCAAGTGTCACTTTTAAAGTTGAAATTCCTCCTAGAGCTTCCTTCACGCCTGAAGAGTGTTATTTATAGGAATAACAATATTAACAAACTGAGAACCATTCCCACAATAGGAGAATCACTAACCATTACTAAGGCAAGCCTAGAGCTTCTATTGAGCTACTAAATTCCTTTAGCAAGACAAGCCTACAACTTCCTTCATGCCTGGAGATTGTGATGATTAGGAATAACAATAATGACAAACATGAGGCTAAACAATTTAATTGAAACAATAGTAAGTAGGCAAAATCAACATCTTATCTATAGGAATAAAAATATTGACAAACTTAGAACCATTCCCACATTAAATTTGATAAACTCATAACCATTCCCACAACAGTAGAATCACTAACCATTACTACAGAAATCCTAGAGCTTCTATTGAGCTGCTAAATTCCTTTAGCAAGGAAAGCCTGCAACTCCTTGTGGAGATTGTGATGATTATGAATAATAATAATGACAAACATGAGGCTAAACAATTTAAGTCAAACAACAATAACTAAACCAGATCAACAACTTATCTATAGGAATAACAATATTGACAAACTCATAACCATTCCCATAATAGGAGAATCACTAACCATTACTAAGGCAAGCCTAGAGCTTCTATTGAGATGCTAAACTCCTTTAGCAAGGAAAGCCTACAAATTCCTTCATGCTTGGAGATTTTTATGATTAGGAATAACAATATTGACAAACATGAGGCTAAACAATTTAAGTCAAACAATAGTTTATAAAAAACAACTAGACCATATCAACATCTTAACCAAAAAAGGAACCAAGTGTCACTTTTTTTAGTTGAAATTCCTCCTATAACGCATAAAACATTTTATCCAAAATATATATTGATATAATTGAAGACATACAAAAAATTCTAGGTCAATATCAACACACTAGTAGTAGTTTTCCAAGTGCAAATATAGTTGAAGAAAGGAGATTTTGGGGTAAGTCCAATTTCCCCTTTCATTTACATTTTTTGATCCTGAGGCCTATGGGTTATGGGCCCACAAACCTATCGGAAGCATTCATTTGAGGCTTTAAGCCTTAAAACCCAACCACACCACTTTATCAGGATTTCCTTTAAAAACCGAGACCACATCTCTTTAACGCAATACAAAGAAATACACAGGAAACACAGGAAACCCAACTCAAAACCCTTAAGGCCAGACTTCAAAAATTATAAGCCCACATCTATAATTATCGACGGGTTTGCTCTCAGACCATCGCCTTCCCACTGTCCTTCTATATCTCTGATCTCCTCCGTCCATTTCTTCTCCGATCCAACGGCTATCAACGCATCGCTTAATCGCATTCCATCGCGCTGTCCGCTGACCCTTCACCTCTGCAATTAAATCATGGCTGTCGATCTAGACTTGATCTGACGGTTGACGTTACATCCAATCAATGAAACTAATCATTGACCTTGCGCCATAGATCCAACCCTCATTTGATCCAATGCTCCACAACAATTTCGGGTGAGCAACGTGCACAAGGATTAACCGCCCGAAAAGCGGTTTCCTCTCTCCTCCTTGCTGCTACGTGTCCTCCGCTAAGTGGAATCGGGTGCTCAACCAAATTACCACTTACCACTTGTGAACTCGACCGAAATACCACCTTTGGTTGTGAAACCACTTCTTTCGCGAGTTAACTTTTGCGCTCTTCTGCCATGCGATGACCATTGATTTCTTCCATTGGACGGTACTTGCTCACTTTGGGCTTAGCTCAAGTTTTATCAGGTTTTCCTCTATTCCGCTTGGACTTAGAATTTTAACCCAGTTTCTCTGCCATTTCTCTGTTACACACGACATCACTCTATACAATAGTTAACTCAATATCTTTGGATCGCCATCGATCCTACAGTGATCGATGGTCGATCAACATGCTTACCACACAGGACTTCAAGCCATTAACGCATATATACACAGATAACTCAAAAGGAATTATTACTTAAACACACACGAAATCCACACAACACGCATCTATTCATTATACACAGTATGATTACATACTAAAGCATTTCAGCCTTAGTCATAGTTCTCCTCTCGGCTACATTGTGAATACTCTATGCTTACACAAATTCTATGATTCGCTCTCTATATCTCTTACTCTGTCTGTCTCACGATATATATAGAACACGCAGGTTCATCATTTACAGAAATATTGGATCGGATCACTGAAAGGATCCGATCAATCCTCTCCTTGATTTCCTATAACAAATCACTAACAACTCCCTAATATTTCTACATGCATACATATGGCAGATTACATTTAATTAAGCCTCCTAGAGACTTATCGCTTCCATCAAACTAGCTTTATTATAACAGAAATTTCCCCTGTTTAGCTTCGATGGTCCACGTCCTCTCGTTCTCCGCTTTGGATTCCTCCTTTAATTATGATTGCTCGGATGCTCCTGCATCAGACTCCTGAGGCACAAAAATTTATGACCTTTTGGACATATGCTTCTCCTTGTCCTTAACAATTATACCCACTTCTCAGTGGAATTGCTTTCATGATCTTTTGTGAGCTGCAACCAACCTTTGAAGTAACAGTATTCCTCTGCTACATGATACCTCACCAAGCTTTCTCCTCTGAGCTTAGTCTTTTGGCATCCTTCTAGTTCTCTTCTCTGGAACCAATTGAGCACACCTTGCTCTAGGTTGTTGCAAGTCTTCTCACCTTCCGTTGTTGTTCGCTGCAGGATAATAAAGACCATAACTCTCTAGTCTTCACACAACTGTACCTCCTTGTCTTTCTTCTTGCACTCTTCTTCCTTCTCGCAGGAAATCCTTTCCCTGCTCTGATACCAAATGATGAAAGGAGATTTTGGGGTAAGGCCAATTTCCCCTTTCATTTACATTTTTCGATCCTGAGCCTTGTGGGTTATGGGCCCACAAACCTATCAGAAGCGTTCAATTGAGGCTTTAAGCCTTAAAACCCGACCACAACACTTTATCAGGTTTTCCTTTAAAAACTGAGACCACATCTCTTTAACGTAATACAAAAGAATACACGGGAAACACAGGAAACCTGACTCGAAACCCTTAAGACCGAACTTCAAAAACTATAAGCCCGCATCTATAATTATCGGTGGATCCGCTCTCGGTCCATCGTCTTCCTGTTATCCTTCTATATCTCCGATTTTTGATCGGCTGATCTCCGCCGTTAATTTCTTCTCCGATCCAATGGCTATCGGCGCATCGCTTAATCGCATTCCATCGCGCTGTTCGCCGACCCTTCACCTTTGCGATTAAATCGCGACCGTCGATCTGGACTCGATCTGACGATTGATGTTACATCCGATCAACGAAACTAATCATTGACCCTGCGCCGTAGATCCAACCCTCATTTGATCCAATGGTCCACAACAATTTCGGGTGAGCAATGTGCACAAGGATTAACCGCCCAAAAAGTGGTTTCCTCTCTCCTCCTCGCTGCTACGTGTCCTCCGTTAAGTGGAATCGGGTGGCCAACCGAATTACCACTTACCACTTGTGACCTCACCTGAAATACCACCTTCGGTTGCGAAACCACTTCTTTCGAGAGTTAACTTCTGCGCTCTTCCACCATGCGATAACCGTTGATTTCTTCCATTGGACGGTACTCGCTCACTTCGGGTTTAGCTCAAGTTTTATCGGGTTTTCCTCTGTTCCGCTTGGACTTAGCGTTTTAACCCAGTTTCTCTGCTATTTCTCTGTTACACACGACATCACTCTATACAATAGTTAACTCAATATCTTTGGATCGCCATCGATCCTACAGTGATCAATGGTCGATCCTACAATGACCGATGCTCGATCAACATGCTTACCACACTGGACTTCAAGCCATTAACGCATATATACACAGATAACTCAAAAGGCATTATTACTTAAACACACACGGAATCCACACAACACACATCTATTCATTATACACAGTATGTTTACATCCTAAGGCATTTTAGCCTTATTCACAGTTCTCCTCTCGACCACATTGTGAATACTCTATGCTTACACAAATTCTATGATTCGCTCTCTATATCTCTTACTCTGTCTGTCTCACGATATATATAGAACACGCAGTTTCATCGTTTACAGAAATATTGGATCGGATCACTGAAAGGATCCGATCAATCCTCTCCTTGATTTCCTCTAACAAATCACTAACAACTCCCTAATCTTTCTACATGCATACATATGGAAGATTACATTTAATTAAGCCTCCTAGAGACTTATCGCTTCCATCAAACTAGTTCTATTATAACAGAAATTTCCCCTGTTTAGTTTCGATGGTCCACGTCCTCTCGTTCTCCGCTTTGGATTCCTCCTTTAATTATGAGTTCTCGGATGCTCCTGCATCAATAATCATGGTGTTTTAAGTGTAAAAACAAGTTATCAAGAAAACAATCATTGATATATTTGAAGACGTATACTGAATTCCTTCTGTAGATTTGATTTTTCAAGGATACTGTAAAAAAGGCATATGTATGAAAATTTCTTACGCTATTACTAACATACATGTTGATAATTGCATGTAATAAAGCAAAAATACTATTGGCTTGTATGAAAGCATAATTTCAATTATCCTTAACTAAATGCATGCAATAATTATGCATGTAGTTGCATCTATGCCAAGAGTTAGTTATGTTGCTCGTACAAGGAGAAGTGGCAGGCGAGTGACCAGGGGTGCCCAACTGTGATGTCCTTCATCAGATGAGGATAGGACAAGTGATGTGAATATTAACAATGCTCCCATCAATGTTGTTGAGAATGATGATGCGACTGACTGTTGTTGTCACACCATCATCCACAGAAACACCATCAACGACAGTCCAAGTGGCAAGCTCAACTAAAAATATCAGCACTATAAGAGGTTGGAAAAAGAATACATGTTAGTTGCAATTGACGACATAGAGTTTAATGGGTATTCAGTTCGGGCATATGCAAAAAAACATGGTATTCCTCCCTCATCAATACATTATTGGATAAATGGGCTCACTCATACAAAATGTAGAGGGCCTCTTATAGTTATGACTGAAGACGAGGAGGCCATGGTGGTTGAGTGGTGTAAAGAGATGGCCCAATTGGGACATGGGATAGAGTTGATACAACTCAAATTTAGAGTTGCTGAAATTTGTGTTGGGAGGCCAAACCCATTCAAAGATGGGTTTCCTGGTAAATCATGGTGGTTTGGGTTAAAAAAAAGCATCCAAACCTTGTATTACGTACAACTGAGGGCCTTGACAGAGATAGAGCATTAAATTTGCACCCTACATTTGTATGTAAGTTCTATGACACTCTTTCTAGTGCATACAATAAGCATTCTTATGGTGCATACCATATATGAAATTGTGATGAAACAAGTTTACAAGCATAAAGAAATTGTGGCATGCGGGTAATTTCCAAGAGAGGGAGTTGAAACATGCCAAATATTTTTCCTAAGAGCGTGGAGTGGATAAATATTCTATGCTCTGTCAATGCAATTGGTGCTTCAATCCCAGGATTTTATCTATTCAAAGGTAAAAATCCACTGAAAAACTATATACAAAATTGTGAACCAGGTGCATGCATGGATGCACATCCCCATGCATTGATGACCTAAAGAACTTTTTTTTTAATTTCCTTTGCCACTTTGTTGCATCTGCACCAGGTGGTGTCTCACCTAATAACAAACACCTATTGATATTAGATGGCCATGGAAGCCACATTGCTGTACAAACAATTGAAGAAGCAAACAATTTGGGCATCGACCTGTTAACATTGCCTGCTCATACCACTCATAAATTGTAACCCCTTAATATTCAGTGTGTTTGGCCCTTTCAAGGACTATTTCAGGTCAGAGCGTGTTGCATGGATGGCAAAGAATCCCAGGGTTGAGGTGAAAAGGTTCGAGCTAGCATAACTTGCAAGTAAAGTGTTTAAAAGGGCTCTAACACCATCAAATATCAAGGTTGGCTTTAGGAGGACTGGAATCTGGCCATTGAATTATGATGCTCTTATGCATGATACTGGTTGTAGCCAGGTGTTTCATGTGGATGGTCAAGAAGAAGGGCATGTCCAAACATGTGTTGAAGTGCAAGAAGAAGTAGATGAACATGATGATGTGGTTGCAACTGGTAATATGATTTCCCTCTCTCAAACACACTTGTGATGATGATGAACATTCATGTGAAACACAATATAATCATGAACCAATTGACAGTAACATTGAGGTTGTTCTACCAACTGAAACACATGGAAATTTTGTTGCTGATATTGTTAATGACATTGTTGAACATGAAATTGACAATGACGATGTAGTTGAAAATGACATTGTTGATATTGAACTAGGAAGCAACAAAGACAAATCGACATTTCCAAGCCAAGTAACCCCACCATCATGGCTGGCAGAAGCCATGATTAATTTGAACAAGAACGTGTCTCAAGAACCAATGAACATGCATTCACAACCATCAAAATTGAACAATGAAATTGTTCATTTTTTTGTGGACAATAGATCAATGGAAGAAGATAGTGCACATAATGAGGCATCGGATGAAGAGAACAATATAGTTCAATTAGTTGTCTCGAATACTAAAAGGCAAGTGCCAAGCAATGGCATGCAGGTGGGAGGGGTGGAGAAGTTACGTGGTCGGTTCTTAGAGCTACCAGTAGAGAGAGTGTCAATGAAAAAAAGGCAAGGAACACCAGGTAGTCTTCGTTTGGGCTGAAGTTCACAGTTACTCACCTCATAAGACTTTATAAACCTATTAGTTGAGTCTAAAAAAAAAGAGAAATTTGAAATTCATGAATTAAAACAGAAAAATAAGGATTTAGCCAAGGAGAAGAAGGTAGTAAGGATTGTTGTAGCACAACGTAGAGCAGATGAAAAGCTTGAAAGAGAGAAAGTAAGGCAATAGAATGACCATAAAAAACAAATGGCAATACAGGAAAAGGAAGCAAGAAAGGCTAAACAAATGATTGAAAAAGAACAAGGGATGACCGATATGGTTAACAATGATGCAAGCACAACTGATGAAACCAGGATTATGCCAAACACATTGGACAATATTGTAGATAATACACCATTATCCCGAGACCTCATAAACATTCAAGTCCCTCACTATAAAAATGGGGGTTTACCCACTTTCTTTATTCCTACGAGAGTAGGTGTCAATTCTGTGTATCCTCATCACACACCTCCACTTAATGCAAGGGTTAGTAGCGCAAGTGTGAGGTATGGGTACTCAATTCCTCCATGGTTGGAAGGGGAAAAGTGGATTCAATCATATTGCAGCAATCCACCACATCTTGGTCAACTCTTTTTAGGTAGGCCAAGGCTACTTGGTTGAAGAAGGCAACTAAGGGAGTTTTGGCACTAAAGATTCTCAAGGCCATAGAGAATAGGGGTGTAATATGTTTTTGGTTGTAACCACATTATGATGTGGATTTTGGATGGATTGTCTCTTTTTCTTGTCACACGAAGATTTTTTCTTACAACCTAGGTTGTTTCATTTCATATTGTTTGCGGCATTGTAACCAAAATCCATTTTAGAAGGAACATCTATAGTCTATTATAATGGAGAAATCTTGCCTGAGAATGCATATGGGATTTTTCATTATGCCTCTACACACCAAATGATTTACAAAAAAATTATAATTGAGATGTTAATTAAAAGACAAACAAGTGAATAATGAAATCTTGAACATGTCACTTGTTTTAATATGAAAAATCCATAAAACAGTGAACAATAAAAGTACTTAACCTCACAAATAGAGTGCATGTGTGGTGAAGCATCAATAAGCCAAATAAAGCATCAATAAGCCAAGAGAATAATTAAATGAAAGACGAGTAAATACTGAAATAAACAAGCATCAACTGAGTTGTTAATTAAATGATAAAGCATCAACTGAGTTGTTAATTAAATGACAAATGAGTGAATAATAAAATATTGAACAAGTCATTTATTTTAATATGAAAATTCCATAAAACAGTGAACAGTAGAAGTACCTAACCTCACACCTTGTATCAAGCCTCATTTACTGTAAGTTAAGTTAGAAGACAAACATAGTGCATGTGCGGTGAAGCATCAACAAGCCAAGAGAATAATTAAATGAAAAACAATGAAATCAACAAGCATCAACTGAGTTGTTAATTAAATGACAAACGAGTGAATAATGAAATCTTGAACAAGTCACTTGTTTTAATATGAAAATTCCATAAAACAGTGAATAGTAAAAGTACCTAACCTCACACCTCATATAGAAGACAAATAAAGTGCATGTGAAATGAAGCATCAACAAGACAAGAGAATAATTAAATGATAAACGAGTGAATAATGAAATCTTGTGCCACGCTCAATGCCTAATAATCAACCAGTAACCAAGAGTGACTTTTAATTCTAAAACAACAAGAACCTTTCCATCTTCTTCATCAAGTTTATCATAAACTGCCTTTATTGTTGCCAAATCATCCTTAATTTGTAGGTCTTCTTGAAATGACACAATTGGATCATCCAAATATACTACAACCACCAAATGAGGTTATGTCAAGGATGTCTTTAGATTGTAAAAATCCAAAGCACTATAAAATTTAAGAAATCCAATCAGTGTTCTGGGAAAACTAGGAAGGTTATCCAAAGAGGATTTAATTGTCTCCACTGCAACCTTAAGTATGTCAGAGAGATGTCAATAAGAAATAAATATAATGGCAAAATTGGAGGTTGGAATATATATTTTGTTGGTGCAACAAATTCCACATTTCCATTAGAAACCTTTGGAAGATCATTTGCACCACTGTCACACTCTACTACACATAGTTGTTTGGTGGAATCATGTCTTGAAAATGAAATGTTGTATTGAAAATACCTCATACCCCATCAACTATCCATTCAATAATATCAATTTTCCTTAAAATGTGAAGTTATTGGAATGTATGCTTAACTATTTTTTCCATATGCTTTTTCTCTGCATTAGTAAGTTCAATCCTTACTTCAAATAATGCATATTCGTAGCTACTTTCTATCTCCCATGCAATCAATTTGCTTTCCCAACCTAAGGCTTTCTAAAGCAAAAACAATGAGCTATCTACCTCAAGCCCAAGAGGTGACCCAATTATCTAGAAGGCGCTTCCTTATAATTCTTAAGTTCGGGATTGCATTTATTTCCCTTAATGTGGCATTAGGTGACATCAAGAGACAAATGGGAAATTGAGAAAATCTATGTAATGCTTCTTCAAAATAATCAACATTCACATTAAAATGAAAGTTGGTAAGCTCAAAGTCAGTAAATGTGTTTGAATGCCTCTAATGCTTTGTAAGATACTACATATAACTATCTTCCAAAGGGTATTTCTCACTTATATAGAACAACATATAATCAATACATAGCCATTAAATGATCTAATTAATACATTCATAGATGCAATAGTCTGAACAACATCAAATAAACCATGAGAAGATTCTTTTCCAACCACTACAATTTTCCATCATGCCATTTACGCAGGTTTACTAGGTTATTGACAACATACATTCACTAGGAATCACTCTAAAAAATTACTCTAAAAACCAGATCATTACTGTTGTGCCAGAAACAAAGCAAGACAAACAAAACCCATGAATAACCAGTTACCCACAAAGCATAAAACATGTATGAAATAATTATATCACTCTAAAAACCAGAGCATTATTGTTGTACCAGAAACAGAGCAAGACAAATAAGACCCATGAATAACCAGTTTACCACAAAGCATAAAACACTTTTGAAATAAATTTATCACTCTAAAAACTAGAATATTGTTGTTTTGCCGGAAGCAAAGTAAGACAAACAAGACCCATGAATAAGCATAAACCCTGTCGAAACCTAAACCCATGAATAACCATAAATGTTGTTGACCTCTAAACCCATGAATAACCATAAACGTTTCCAACCCCTAAACCCATGAATAACCATAAACCCTACCAAACCCTACCATAAACCCTGCAACAAGAGCTAAATTCCCAACAACAAATTCAAGTGTTGAAAAACACAGAGTGGCTGGTAGGATTTAGAATCCTACCGAAGAGCCGCAGAAGCCACCACCATGTCCAAACGTTGCCCTAAACCTCGCCATACCTCTTCTGCGACAACCATACAAATTACTTGCAGCAAAAACTTGCAAACATGGAGAGAAATTAGCATTTGGAAAAAAACCCAAAAACAATTTACAGCAAAATACAAAAAAAAACCATGAATTTAAAGACTTACTGGAATGGACCTTGAAACCTGCATATCGACCACCGAACTTGCTCGAATCTCTCACTTACTACTTCACAAACAATAGGCCGCGAGGATGAAACAACAACAAGCGTATTTGTAAACCCCCGACGAAGCATAACGAACAACCACAGAGTCGTTGGTTAACCCCCCACGAAGCAGAACGAACAACCACATAGCCATTGTTTAACCCCCCTCGAAACAGGTAAAGCAACCACAAGCGTCGCCCTAAATGAGAAACAAACCTCTGCAAACAATAATGACAGGTGAGCAGTGCTAGAATGGCGCACCAGGTGAACCAGTACTAGAGTCGAGAGGAACCATCTTCGGTGGAGCACACTACCCACACACAGGGCTCGAATAAGATGGCACAGGGTGGCAAAGACATGCCACAAAACGAGCCAAAGGAAACCCTAAAAGAAGGTTTTAAGGCGAAATTTAATGCATTCACCAGCCATAACATGTGGCACTAACCAATTGATGATGCCCTTTGGGGTGGGTCGGAGGATTTACCCCGCCCTAGGGCTGGGGACCCTACACATCAATATTATTTTGGCTCGCATGGTGCAGGCCTTTCACTGGTCTTGCCGGGAAGGTGAGACTCTCGACCTCTCTGAGAAGTTTGTGTTTACTGTTGTAATGATGAATCCGCTCTAGGCATGCATTAAGAAAATTGGAGCTCATATTGGCCAGTAGGGTCGAAATCCTAAATTTCTTTTAGTGTCGTATTGGCTAGTAGGGTCGAAATCCTAAATTGCCATTAGTGTATGTTTTAATTGTGCTCATATTAGCCACAAGAGTTAACTCAATCGGTCAAATTAGTGCCTCGCCAATTGGGAGGTCATAGGGTCAATTCCCAAAAGCTCTTGGGGTCAAGTCAGTAAATAGGCCAAGGGGTGTGATCCCCTTCGGATGGGATCCACCCTAGTGTTGAATAGTGGACGTAGCGGCTACCTAGTGACCATGGGTATCCGTGAACCACATGTGAAAAAAAAAGAAAGAAAAAAAAATTATGCTCATATTACCCAATTTCTATCAATGTGTATTTCATATATGTTATATCTCCAACATCATCAGATCTAGAAGCATCAACTGCAGTTGCAGGTCGAGATCAAGATAGTTTTCTATTTGATCTGGTCGAAGGTTAGACGCTAAATTGATATCAATGTGTTGCAGGTCAGACCCTAAATTGCTACCAATGTCTATCTCAGATATATTATATGTATGTATGATCGTGAATGAAGATAAGATTTGTCTGTTTATTATTATTAGATGTATGGATGAATGAAAATGTCAATACTTAAATCAATTCATCCTGCAGTGGGTCTTTAGTGTAAATGTCACACACTGTGTTGAATATCACATAAAAGTAGTTTTATTCTATATTTTAAATGTATATAATATCAAAATTTAATGAATATATTCAATAAATATATGATTGAAATATACCATCAAATATATGTTGCAATTGCAAATCTGCTCCCGAGAATGACATTTAACCATATTAAGAGAAATAAATATTTTCATTCAATATTACATTGGGATAATTATATTGGTATATCCCAAGTAGATAATTACATTGGTATATCTCAGGAAAGGAATATGGAAGAGGAAAATGTTAAATTTTGATTATATGTAAATGGATTGAATGAAAAAATAATTATTTGTTTAAAACAAGTAGTTTAGTGTGTTCAATTCAAATTAGAAATTGTGCTCTAGAAAAAAATTCATTAGTCAATGCTAAGTTAATTAATAGGCAAATAGAATCCTATAATCTTGCTTTTACATCTTATTCACATTTTTTTATTCTCATCTTTTTTTAATGCAAATGCTTGTTTAAATTATGGTGGGAAGTAATTGATGGTAAATATATTATTTACCTAAGTATGAACTATTTTTAAACATTTTGATTTTGGATGGTTTTCTTACTATGTTTTAAGAATAAAAAAATCACTACACAAATATTTGAAAATCATGGATGAATATTGCAACAATATCCAAAAATTTTAGGATAAAATATGTGAGACACTTATTCACATTGCATTAGGAGAAAGAAAGAAATTATTTTAACGTCCACGAGGCTAAAGATAGCCTATGGGACAGACTACTTCTTCATCTGCTTGATGTATTCGACCCTTTTTATGTGAAGCTTCAAAATAAATGCTCCCAGCTTCTCGACAAACACCTCACTAAATAGATTATCCCAAGAGCTAGCTGCTAGCATTTCTGCATAATTTTCCTTGTTTACTTTGAAGGCCTCACATTCTAAAATGAAATGTTTTTCTGTTTCCACTTTTTGGGAAGAACAAAAAATGCATACTCTTTCCTCCAACAATTCTTTTGGCCTTTTCCAGCGCCCTGTTTCACAATGGAGTTGATGGGAATTAGTCCTTAACTAAGCAATGGGAAATAGTCATGAATGGTTTTTAATGCAAATGCTTGTTTAAATTATGATGGGAAGTAATTGATGGTAAATATATTATTTACTTAAGTATGAACTATTTTTAAACATTTCAATTTTGGATGGTTTTCTTACTAAGTTTTGAGAATAAAAAAATCACTACACGAATATTTGAAAATCATGGTTGAATATTGCAACAATATCCAAAAAATTTAGGATAAAATATGTGAGACACTTATTCACATTGCATTAGAAGAAAGAAAGAAAGAAATCATTTTAACGTCCATGAGGCTAAAGATAGCCTATGGGACATATTTCTTCTTCATCTGCTTGATGTATTCGACCCTTTTTCTGTGAAGCTTCAAAATAAATGCTCCCATCTTCTCGACAAACCCCTCGCTAAATAGATTATCCCAAGAGCTAGCTACTAACATATCTTCATAATTTTCCCAGTTTACTTTAAAGGCCTCACATTCTAAAATGAAATGTTTTTCTGTTTCCACTTTTCCTGAAGAACAAAAAATGCATACTCTTTCCTCCAACACTTCTTTTGGCCTTTTCCAACGCCCTGCTTCACAACGGAGTTGATGGGAATTAGTCCTTAACTAAGCAGTAAAATTTTTTGTCTCCAAGAGATATTGGCCTCTATGTATGCTTTTGGTTGATGACTATGAGTGGGATTAAACACTTCAATATAGTACTTTTTCTTTCTTCCTAGCTCCTTATCCCATGTAATCTTGTGGAACTTTTCTATAACAAAAGCTTTTATCTCTTTGTTGTTTATGGGAGACACGTTCAAGAAAATACCCCATTTACTAAACCATTTGTTATTTTGTTGCATCCAAGTATTTTTCCTCTTGCATAATCTGTCATTAAGCACCATAGCAATTGCTTCAATAGGAACAGTCCTTGTTTCACTTAACAATATAGCATAAGGAATTGCAATTTTAATCTTGAATTTGTTTGTAATCAAATGCTTCTGAATTTTCTCAATTTGTCTCCACTGCATGTCGGATGTACTGTTAGCCCATAGTTCACAACCATATAGAATCACCGAAATCACTAGAAGCCCAAAAAGAGTTTGAGTGGTTTTCCAGTCCCATAACTCTGCCTTTCTACACCTATTTTGAAAAACATAAAATGCTTTCCAACCCCCCATAGTTCTTTTCTTTCTAAAACTATTCCAGCTTAGATTTTTGTTGAAGTCAATTCCGAGATATTTGTAATCCGCAACTTCTTCTAGAATGTTGCCTTCAAAGTAGAACTTATGTTGGTTATGTTTTCTTTTCTTTGAGAAAACCACTACTTTCATTTTGTTCATATTGACTTGCATCCCCACACTTCTAAAAAAGTGCTCAAGGGATAGTAAGTTCTCTTGCAAACCAAGAGCCGATTTAGCAAGCAATAATGGTTATCCACATACAAAAGAAGCCTTATAACAAACTTGTGCAAAGGTGTAATAAGACCTTCAAGTTATGGTTCAATCAAATATTTGAAAAATAGTTTTATAATAATATTGAAACCAAGGGATAGTTCAATTGCTTAAGCTCCCATTGCTAAGTACCTTGCCAATTGGGAGGTCATGAGGTCAAATCTCTTCGATGCCCTTGGGCTTAGGGTTTGCTAGTTTGGTTGGCGGGTAGATCCCTTCGAGTTGATCTGCCTGGATTTTCTCATGAATGTAGTAGCCACCCAGTGTCCATGAATCACATTGAAAAAAATATTTATTTTTCAAAATTAAACATTATAAATTGCATTGGTCAATGATAAAATCATAGTGGTCATTGGGAAAATGGATTGCTAGAATCTTTTCTTGGTAGGAACTAATAAGGCCAATGTCCTTCACGTGACAAGATGCAGTCATGTCATCAAAAATGGAATTAAGTCTTGAGAAAATATTGAGTGTAGATATAATGAGTTGTGTAAATTCTAAATCAAACTTAAAAGTTTTTCTTAAAGCATTGATAAATAGTTTAAATAGTTCTGCAAACCAATAACAATGTGTGTTTGGAAAGATAAACTATGTGTAGACCACTATTAAGGTAAAATACTTATAATAACATATCAAATGTATTGCAAATTTGTTTACTTGCCAAATGTATTGGAGAGCAAGTTATTTACCATGTTGAAATTTGAAACACGGGAAGGGAACGACCTTCTTACACAAGCAACACAATCCATGAGAGGTAAACATGTTCTTGAGGGGATTTGAACAATAGTGGGGGAATAACAATATACCTACTTTACTAACCAACCAAAGTCCCCATTAACAACAAGACACAACTTTTACAAAATTTGTGCAATTTTAATTAATATTTCAAGATTTAGGAAGTTTTGTGACTGTAGTCATTGAGAATTATTCATAGGGATGATTTTACAACAATCAATCATATAATATCAATGTTACCATATAAACTTTTTCTTATATAAATAGTTGTAAAGTAATAGCCCATAGGTGATAAGGATGCTTACACCATTTGCAAGAAGATCCAATAGTAAATATTATATTGCTAGTCTATACAAAGTCATATTGTTAATGAATGTTCATTTCTCTCAGCTATGACCAATAACAATTTTTATATTTTTTTGAGCATCGGAAAATTTGCAATATAGATTTAATGTATCAAAGATCTACAAGCGAACGAGATGGAAAATAATTTATATGCAATGAATTTGAAAAGAGGTGAATGGTGATTCTAATTTTGGACGTGCATCAAAAACCATACCATCCATTTACCAACTCATATAACACAAATCCAAGTTAGCTTTCAAAGAGAGTAGCCAAAAAACATACTCAATATTTTTATTAGGCATAGAATGTGAAATAATCTCTTATAACTCTATTCATTAAAAGGCTGAAACATTAAAAGAAAGATAAATTGTATTCATGGTGGACTCCAGAGTTACCAAATCCAAGCATACTAAGGGAAAAAAGTTCGAAAATTCTGGGGTTTCATTTGGTTCCTCGAATAATACATTGATTCGAAGTTTAGTATCGTAGGTGGTAATGCGGTTAGCCAAAAGCCTTTCCACACTAAAAAAGAGGTCGCCCCGAGATATTGGGTGTGACGCAAGTGCCTTTGGTTTGTGTGCTATAGAAGGCTCACTCAACATCACACAACCCCATTAGTGGGAAGGCAAATGTCTTTAATTATTTATAAAATTATCATTGACCTTTAAAACCTTTTTTTTTGTTGAAGGAAAAAAACAAAACTAGATTTTATTAAGAGAACAAACACTGAGTTACATTTTGTGTTTGTTATTTATACAATATTGTTTTTGATCTATTAGCGAGAGCCATCATGTCTTTGAATATGATGATCTCGTTTCTAATCCATAAATATTTTGAAAAAACATCTACCAAAAAAACAAAAATAGAACAAAAAAAAGAATAAAGACATCTAAAAAGGTCAAGTAATATACAAACAAAAGAAAACCTACATATGCACTGAAAAATATTGATCTAGTATGTAAAATATAGCTACTAACAGCCCAAAGATCATCAATACCAAATATTTCACATTCAGAACTTAATATGTTGTTTAAGATGACATACCTTGACTAACAGCGGAAGATGTAATGGCTGCCATCTTCTGTCTTCTGTCTTCTTCTCAGAACTGTCTTCTGTCTTCTGTCTTCTTCTCAGAATTCGGTTTCTCTCCTCTTGCCCTCACTTCCTTTATGTGTTTCTTGATGGAGAAGAATACAACTCTTGTGTGGGAGAGAGAGGACCCAATCCTTTATATATTATTTAACTCTAATCTGGTACGTCCATCATATACCAATTCAACGCGTAAGATCTAATGCTTTAGATTAGAAACTACTTTAAGATAAGATCTAAATGCTTTAAGATTAGATCGGGTCACATTAAGATTAGAAACTGCTTTAACGTTAAAAGCATTTGCTGTTTCCAATAGCAGATTTCTAACATTCTCCCACTTGACCCGACTATTCATAATATTAAGTGTTGAACATCATACCATGATAAATTGCTGAGAGTTATGGCGGTTGTGCACTATTAATTCAATGCATTCCCTTCCATATACTACAATACCAGCAATCCATCAATTCATACTCATAATTTATATAAAACAGCATAATGGTCGACATAATGTCTTATATCATAATGATTAAACATAATATCTTTATAAGACTCTTTCTTGTTTAAAATTACATAAAATACGTACTACTACATTAAAACAAGAGACACATAATTGTATATCAGAAACACATAAAAGAGCTCAGAATGTCACACATCAATTATTATTAATACAACCAAGACCCATTCTTTGAACATGTTCCTTAAATTGTTTTGGTTGTAACCCTTTCGTCAAAGGGTCTGCAATCATAAGTTCTGTCCTGATGTGCATGATTGACACTCTTTGTTTCTGGACCTCATCTTTCACAACAAGATACTTCAGTTCTATATGTTTGGCACCTTTAGAGTACTTGTCGTTCTTTGAGAAAAATACTGCTGCAGAGTTATCACAATAAATTTTCAGCGGCTTGCTAATGGTGTTGACAACCGCAAGTCCTGAAATAAAGTTCCGCAACCATAATGCATGAATTGTGGCTTCAAAACATGCCACAAATTCTGCCTCCATAGTGGATGAAGCAACGATAGTCTGTTTCGCACTTTTCCATGATATGGCGCCTTGAGCAAACATAAACAGGTAACCAAAAGTCGATTTTCTAGTATCGATGCATCCAGCAAAATCTGAATCGCTATATCCAATCACCTCTGATTCATTGGATCTTCTATACATGAGCATGTAATCTTTCGTGCCTTGTAAGTACCTCAAAACTTTCTTTGCAGCTTGCCAATGTTCCCTTCCTGGATTACTTTGATACCTCCCTAACATACCGACCGCAAAGCTGATATCCGGTCTAGTACAGGTTTGAGCATACATTAGGCTACCAACAACAGATGCATATGGAATTGATTCCATTTCCTTTCGTTCAACATCATTCTTAGGACATTGCATGAGATTGAATTTATCACCTTTCTGTACAGGAACTGTTCCAGGTGAACACTTACTCATTCCAAATCTCTCTAGAATCCTTTCGACATATCCTTTCTGAGACAATCCCAATATTCCTTGTGATCGATCACGGAATATTTCTATTCCAATCACATAGGATGCCTCTCCCATATCTTTCATTTCAAAGTTTGTTGAGAGAAATTCCTTAGTCTCATGCAATATACTTAAATTATTTGCAGCAAGCAAGATGTCATCAACATAAAGGACCAGATAAATAAACTTGCTCCCATTGATCTTTTGGTATATACAGTGATCAACCGTATTTTCCTTAAAACCAAAAGATGTAATAATGGTATTGAACTTAATATACCATTGTCGGGATGCTTGTTTAAGCCCTTATATTGACTTCTTAAGTTTACACACCAATTGTTCTTTACCTTCTACAGAAAAACCCTCAGGTTGATCCATATAAACATCCTCATCAAGATCTCCATTCAGAAAGGCTGTTTTCACATCCATTTGATGCAACTCCAAATCATAATGAGCTACTAATGCCATTATTATTCTTAGTGAGTCCTTTTTCGAAACAGGAGAAAATGTCTCCTTGTAATCAACACCATCTTTCTGAGTGTAACCCTTAGCAACAAGTCTAGCTTTATACCGTTCGATATTACCACTAGAGTCGTGTTTGGTTTTAAAAACCCATTTGCATCCGACTCTTTTACAGCCATGTGGTAACTCAACGAGATCCCAAACTTCATTATGTTGCATGGATTTCATTTCTTCTTTCATGGCATTAATCCATTCCTTTGACTCTTTACTTTGTACAGCATGTGAAAACGAAACTGGGTCCTTATTGATTCCAATATCATAATCTGATTCTTGCATATAAACCACATAATCATTAGAAATAGCTGACCTTCGATTTCTTTGAGGTCTTCTTAATGCTACTTGTTGTGGTTCATGCATATCAGTATTATGTAAGTCATTTCCTTCAGGAAGTACTTCTTCATTTATATGTTGTTCATTATCATCATGCTGTTCTACAACAGCTGGAACAACACTTGGAGTAATAGTAGATGGAGGAACTATTCTAGGCAATGTAACATTTACCCTTGTTTCCTTTATTTCTACTATTTCTCTTCTAGTACTCCCACTGATTTCACCATTCTCAATGAATCTTGCATTACCAGTTTCTACAATTCTTGGACTATGATTAGGACAGTAAAACACATACCCTTTAGATTTCTTAGGGTAACCTAAAAAATACCCACTGATCGTTCGAGAATCTAATTTCTTTTCATGTGGATTATAAATTCTCGCTTCCGCTGGACAACCCCAAACATGCAGGTGTCTTAAGCTAGGTTTCCTGTTAGTCCATAACTCAAAAGGAGTCTTTTGAACAGCTTTACTAGGAACCCTATTCAACAAATAATTAGCGGTTTTGAGAGCATACGACCACAAATTCTTAGGTAGTGTAGAATCTGACATCATACTCCTAATCATATCCATTAACGTCCTATTGCGCCTTTCTGCTACACCATTTTGCTGTGGTGTACCTGGCATTGTGTATTGCGCACATATGCCATGACTTTCGAGGAATTTTGCAAATGGACCTGGACACTGGCCTGACTCATTATATTTACCATAATATTCACCACCTCTATCAGACCTTATGATTTTCACCTTTTTATCTAATTGCCTCTCAAATTCCTTTACAAACGTCTCAAGGACATTCACAGATTGAGATTTTTCATGAAGCAAATAGACATAACCATAACGGGAAAAATCGTCAATGAAAGTGATGAAATACTTTTCTCCATTAAAGGCTGGAGTGTCCATAGGTCCGCAAATATCAGTGTGTATTATTTCAAGAAGCTGGCTGCTTCTAGTGGCTCCTTTCTTATTATGTTTGGTTTGTTTACCTTTAATACAATCCACACATAATTCTAGATCACTAAAGTCCAAATCTGACAAAATTTCATTACTTACTAATCTCATCATTCTTTCTTTGGATATATGACCTAGTCGTTTATGCCACAAGAAAGCAGAATTTTCATTCAACCTGCTACGTTTACATCCAACATTATTTACTACATTCAACAAGGAATTCGCATAAGTGTCATTCAGTTTCAATTTATATAACCATCAATTAGAATACCAGAACCAACATTATCAGTATTCTTATATAAATCAAAACAACCAGATCCAATCATACATCTAAAACCAAAAATATCCAATTTACTTGCGGAAATAAGGTTTCTAGATAATGAAGGTACATAAAGGGTACTGTATAAGTCTAATACATATCCACTTTCTAGAATTAGACGATAAGTCCCAATGCCTTCAATTGAAGATTTCATTCCGTTTCCCATAAAGAGAAAACGATCTTCATTTGGATTTATGGTTCGGATCGTAAGAAATCCCTGCATATTGTTGGAAACATGAGTTGTAGCACCAGTATCAAGCCACCATGTATTAATAGGAACTTCAACTAAATTTGATTCAAAACATACGAAAGATAGATAACCTGCAAATCAAAAATGAAATAACTATAAGCTCATAACTAACGCGATTCAGATGTAGACATAATAGTATAATATAGCACTCCTTTGGGTAGATACTATCTTATACTTAACATAATTAAATACCAAAACATAAGTAGGTAATAAATATATTCAATTAAATAGAACTGACATCTTTGGATGATCAATATTTATTTAATCAAAATATCTATCAAACCTCATCATGTCAACTAGTTATAGAACAAGACTTTCCTTTGGGTAAGTTCTCAGGTTCTATCATTAGTGACGCCAGTTTTTAATTGGTATTATTATAACTGGCAATTTCTATCAATAATCATTATGTCACTTATGCACTAAATGATTATTCTGATTTTGACCACTTTGGTGATTAACAAAATCATAAATCTCATGTGCATAAATAATTTATAACACATACCTTATGCAAAACAATCAGTCATAGAGCAATTACTTTTATGCCCAAATTTCAAACGTCAATCGAAACTGTAACTTTCCTACAGGAGTTCTACTCAACTTTTGCAAGCGAGAAAATTTTAGTAATGAACAGGCCACGCCTCCCAGTCATACGACGTACACAGTTGCCCTGTGATCCCCTTTATCAAAATGTTTCTGACCAATCCCATATGTCAGGTCTAATCCCATATTGGAAAGCTTCTAAAAAGCGTGCAAGCGAGTGTCAATTTTGAAGCTTTACCGTATAGGCATCGTATACGATTCGGACGTTTCGTATTTGGGATTTTCGCCCTTTGTCCACGCAAAGATTCAGCGTTTCAATTTCAATTGGGCGTTACATTTTAAAATTGGAATCGACACGGTTTGTTTCAAAGCCATCACAATAATATTAATCATAAACCAAGAATAACATCCATGACACCCAAAATTATTTTATTTAGGAGGGAAGATCCTAGAAGCTTATGACATAACTTTCGAAACAAGCATATACTGATCAGTCATTGTGGCTTTCGAGCATTCACCAAACAATAATGAAGGAAATGGAGTATGGGGTTTTATGTGCATGCAGCTTTAATGGAACCGGACAGGCTATACAGCGAAGTGAACCACAGAAACGGCTAGCCATCGGGATTCATAATTTTGTGGGATTTGGAGTCGTATTTTAATACGCGCCCCTATTGTTCTTATAATAATTATAGCGATGACCTTGATTTGTATAAGTGCCAGTCGTAAGTCTCTTGGTCAAAAGAAAAAATTCAACACGTTACAGCCACTAAATCGCGGCCTAATATCTTCGAGAAGTGAAATGGGTTCATTCGAAAACCTAGAGGTAAGCTCTTAACCCCTTTTGTGAAGCATGCACAAGACTTGGTTAACAACGAAAGGATGCAAACAGGGGTCAATAGGCGCATAGTCAAAGGACTTATGAATGCGTGATCATTTCATGAAACCCCCACAGTTTCCCGAAGGCTCAATCACATGAGTAAAGCACAGAACAGATCAATTGCAATCATAGGAAATATTCAGTTATTGATTGTGGCTCTGATACCAAATGTAAAATATAGCTACTAACAGCCCAAAGATCATCAATACCAAATATTTCACATTCAGAACTTAATATGTTGTTTAAGATGACATACCTTGACTAACAGCGGAAGATGTAATGGCTGCCATCTTCTGTCTTCTTCTCAGAACTGTCTTCTGTCTTCTGTCTTCTTCTCAGAATTCGGTTTCTCTCCTCTTGCCCTCACTTCCTTTATGTGTTTATTGATGGAGAAGAATACAACTCTTGTGTGGGAGAGAGAGGACCCAATCCTTTATATATCATTTAACTCTAATCTGGTACGTCCATCATATACCAATTCAACGCTTAAGATCTAATGCTTTAGATTAGAAACTGCTTTAAGATAAGATCTAAATGCTTTAAGATTAGATCGGGTCACATTAAGATTAGAAACTGCTTTAACGTTAAAAGCATTTGCTGTTTCCAATAGCAGATTTCTAACATAGTATTCCAGCAACGACCAACACTATGGGACAACAGTGCACCCCTCCTCCCGAATAACACCATCTAAAACAAAAGTAAAACAATATTATATCCTTTAGCATCATTCAATCCCATTTTGGACAAAGAGTCAACCGTCCCATTTGATTCCCTGTAAATATGTTAAATGTCAAAACTCAGAAAAGTTTGTGAGTGCACCAATTCGATCTCGCCATCCTCTGAGATCTAGACGATCAAAAGCCATGTTGCCCAGAATGCCATCATTGATAGTCTTAGAATCACCATAGACATGGATGTTCTAGATTTGTTTTTCCTTTGCAAACTAGAGAAGGAGCCACAAAGCCACCATCTCAAACCTGAAATTTGTGTGTCTCCCCAAACCAATGCAACTTATAGTAAGAGTTACCATTGATGCAGAGCCATGCTCCACAACTCCATCTCCCCAGTTGTGTTGCACCGTCAAAAAATCCCGCCAACAAGATAATCTGAGGGTGCAAATATCTCCTCGACTGATCCTTGGAAGTCATCATATGTGGTTCCATATACTCCAACCTAATAAGAACTTTTGAGCAAATCATGTAAACACTAACTTGAAGCCCATGAAAAATGAGGTGATTTCGGGGCTTCTAGATTTCCTAGATCACAAATAGCAGGATACATTTATGTATACCATGCCTAACCAGGCCCCACCGCAAACACTGCTCCAATGGAGTGAATTGCCTGAACGTGATTTTGAAAAAGGAAAGAGTCATATGCCAAATATGGACAACGATGCTATAGAAAATAAAAAGATGCAAAACAGATTCAAAATCACCACTGCATAAGGGACAACCATTCGGGACCTTGAAAACCACGTTTACAAAGATTGTCCCATGTTAAAATTTTGTTTTTCCACACCAACCAAATGAAAATAATGATCTTCAGAGGGGCATTCAATCTCCAAATAGCTTGAAACCATGGTGTCGATATAGAATCTTGTGTTAGGTGCGTGATATGTTTATAATTCTCCGCAACCACCACAGAACCTTTCCTGAGAGTCTCAGCGCATGAAAGGGAATCACCTTTCGCATTCCTACAAAGACCAACTCTTTTAAGTGTAGTGACATAATTGTTCCATTCCAAAGCCATTTGCCTAGACAGTGCAATATGTGCCACCTCTTTCCAATGTTAGCCTCACTTTCATAATAAAACACTTATAAATCCAAAATTATAATTAAATAAATTAAATCTTGAGAATTAGGAGTTAATTCCTCAAACAAGGGAGTTTAGTTAGGATGAAAGATTCTCTCCAACTAGTTCTCCTAGATTACTGTTTGGTTGAGAAATTTGCTCAACCATAGTGTCCAAGATAGATGTATTATCTTGAGACAAACTTACTCATGTATTTATTTGTACTATTATCATTATTTGTACATTAGATTGCATCATGAGAGGAATACAATGAGACTAAGGCCTTTTACGCCATTTCTATGTCTCTAGTATTTTTTTTTGTCTTAATTTTGTTTAATATCTTACCTGTGGTATTGGAGCAAAGTGAACGATTGGGAACGACATTTTTATGTTTGAGCTTGGCTAAAGTCATTGGTGAAGTGTCATGGCCTTGGTCCAACCATGATTTGATTGCCTCACACTCGTATGAGTGTCCATCTTCAGCGATATAAGGGTCGTCCATAATGTTCCAACTGATCGGACAACGAAAACCCTCGGGAACTTGAATGAATCGCTTAGGCGAAGATTCGAGCTTGTTGACAGAGTCAAGAATTTTCTCTAAATTTTGCATTCCCTGTTGAAGGGTTATCCTTCCGCTTTTGATCGTGTATTCTAAAGCGATCTCAGCGAGTTTCCTCGCTTGTTCCAGCGGCCATATTGCATCCTCTTCCACTACATACTTGAACTCCCCCCCTTCCTCTTCAGCAAGCGCTACACTCACACGTTCGACTAGTATTTTGTACATCGACTCAGTTGCGGGCTTCCCGACTAGAAGCTCCAGGATGAGTACTCCGAATCAGTAAACATCTGACTCAGGAGTAAGGTATTGTAGCTGAGAACGATCAGAAATGAGACGAACGAGCCCGAATCACTGATTTTTCTGCCAACATAAATGAACGAAAGGACACGCTGCTATGACCCCTGATCCTGACAGAATTGCGAAGAGGTATTTTTTTTGCTTTTTGTTGTTGTAGCAGGCAATATATGAGTTGTTAAAAGTTTTATCGATTATAGTGTAGGAGCAGTGCCTCCTGTCATCCGAGCGATGGACAGCACATACCCATATTGTAGTGCTATGTGAACATAGAACATTGTACGTTTCTATTTCTTGGAAAGGTGTGGAACCAGGGTATGCACACAGAAAAACTAATCGAGTAGTTTTAATGGAATAATTCCAAGACATTGGCATCTTTCTTGTGAACTTTGAAGGATGTGCTGATTTGGAACGTATTTACTGCAAACATTTAATATTCCTGGTTTAAAGGTGTAAATATCTCAGAACTGTAATCATTGAGTTTGCCCGGTTTAAAGATGGAAAGATTTCAGAGCCGGAAAAGGTAAATCAAGCAGCTAAAAGATTTTTATAGTTAAATAAACCCTGTATGGACAGATGGCATAGGCTTTGTAAGAGTATCAGATGGGTACCTTACAGAGTATTTATCATAAACTGTAGAGGAAGATGAGCGCATTGTGATATCAAAGAGACTTTGTAAAGGAAAGTTCAGAACATACCAGAAAAATCTTTAAAGAAACTCAAAACTTGGAACGCTCAAAAGGTCATAAATCGTCGGAACGCTGGAGTTAAAAGGCTCACTTCAAATATCAATTTGAGGACCACGAGATCATCATATGGAAGAGTTTTGAGTGATTCAGAGTTTCCAAACGCTTGGAGTCCAGAGATTACTCACCTCTTCAGTTTCTCAGGTCTCGAGTTCAAACTTGACGGGTTAGCTTGAAGTTTTTCAAAGCTCAAACAACCAAAAGCTTTCTATGTTTCTGGTATATTTCTTCTTATGAGATGTTGGCTTCCGAGATGGTGACAGTTTGAACAAGTCTGCAGAATGTTGAGGCAAGTTTAAAAGTTGTTTAAAAAGTTTTCCAAAGTTTTTTTTTTTAAAGGGTTGTAGTCAAAGTTGAAAGGGTCATAGTTTTCCAAAGTTAAAAGTCCTAATATTTTAAGAAGCGTGGAGAATATAGGAGGGATGAATGGCTTTCAAAAAAAGGAAACCTTTAATAACTTTTTATAAAGTAACTTGATAAAAATCATTACATTATTTTGAAGAAAAGCATGATCATAAATTCCTTTTAAAGAGTAAATTTTAAAAACTTATTGTTGTAATTCGAAGTAATATTTTATTTTGAGAGTGATTGAGTCAGTGCAGGTAGTTTTTGAAGACATTTTGCTTCCAAAGTTTGCAAGTGTGACATTCTCATTGAGAAGTTTCCACGACAAAATTTTGACATTGAAGAATGATGTACTCCAGTAATTAATAAAATCATACTTTTTGTGGTGCTTGTGTCCTAGATACACCCGAAATTGAGTAAGGGGATCTTAGGTACACCGTGTGTAATGAATGCATGTGCATGACTTGTGTTCAGATTATCAAAACGCTCGCTTTGTATTATGCTTAAACAACTACATGCAAATAAGCAAGATTAAGTATAAGAACGTTTAATCAAGCTTAAGTACACAAGCACAAAGCGTCACATCATCAACTTGATAAGATGATCTTCCAAGCAAACACATTATCATGTAATCAAAGCAATCAAGTTAAGGATGCTACAAAATCAAGCATTTCAAGCCAAGACGACATCAACATCATCAACACTTTTTGTATCACTTGCAGATAAAAAAAAATTCACTGAATTGTATGGGTGCATTCTCGGTTGTAATCGACACCTTAATTTGATAAGGTGTATACATTAAGTCAAGTAAATCTTCAACTGTGTCATCAAGATTGAACTTGTCATTTGTCTCTTGGATGCATTTTCGACAGTGTTCGACACCCTTCCTTTTTTTAAAATCAACACATTCAGTGAGTACATTCAAGAAAGCACAAAGTGTCAGTAATCAATCAAGAAAGTTCAAGCAAGCCATCTAGTAAGCAATCATCATCAAACGAGTGTGAATTCTAGTATTCTATTCTTCAAGTGAGCATCAAATCAAGCCAGTGTTTAATGCAAGTGAAATAAGCAATAAATCAAGGGAGCGTGTCATTCAAACAACAAAGCAAGCGAGTGTGTCATTCAAACAACCAAGCAAGCGAGCGTGTCAAAATCAAGTGCGAAAGTTCAAAGCACGACATCTACAACAAACGAGCCAGTGTGAAGTTGATTGAAGCATTCACAAAGTGTCAGTGAAGCATTCAAGCAAAGCAATTGTCATCAAGCGAGTGTGAAATCAAGAGTTCAAGCAACCAAGTTATAAAACTCTAGCAAGTGTTTAAAGCATCAGCAATAAGCAACAGTACAAGCAAGCTTGAATTCAAAGTGAGCAAGCTAACATGGCGACACACATTCAACTGTCCCAAATTCTTAACAATTTGATTTTATCATCAGCTGGCGACATGGTGAACATCAGCAAAACAACTCTTGCTGATATTCAAGTGCATCTTCAACATGCACATGAAATGATTAAGTTCTTTCAACTGGAGTCACAACTACAAAGAACTGAGTTGCTAGTGAAGAGTGATGCTTCCAAGTCTTTGAACAATACAAATACAACCGATGATTCCATGTCACTGATCCAACCCACTTCAAGTGTCGATGTGGTCCCTGGTCCAGTTCAACCTTCTTCCAAACCAGTCATCAAGCCATGGGAAGAAATCCAAAGTAACAGAAATCGACGAGCCTTACGATACGTCAAAGATGACGTCAACTTACATATCCCAGATTATTCAAGGCCCATTAATTTTGTCAGTGCAGGGTTTCTTGCACAAATCACATTGGCTAATTCCAAGAAAATTGAAGATAAACAGAAATACACACAAATTGAAGTTGCAGTCAAATCAAAATGTCTTCATTGTCAAAGAACCGGTCATCTGGAAGATCAGTGTTTTGATCTCCATTCTTGTCACCATTGTGGCAAGTCAAATCATTCAACAACACAATGCAATCAATAAAAATCGACTAGATTGAAGATCAATTATTCATGGATTGATCCCTGGGAATGGTCATCCACGGTTAGAATATTGTATAAGTTTTACAATCAAATTCACTCACACATATTGCAGTCAACAGTAAAAATGAAGATGGTACTCTCGTGCAGTTGAACGGGGGAGTACACCAGCGAAACACTCCTACACCTGAAGTGGGGGGAGTTCAAAAATCATTTGAAGAAGATTGTCTCTCCTTTCAGCTGACAAAGGGGGGAAAATGTCAATGAAATTGCCAGTGGTTGTCAGGCTGAAAGTCTCGACAACATCAGCAAAGCAGCCAGTGAGCATTTTCATTAGCGAGTGAGTATCAACAAATTCGACAGTGGGCAATCAGCAACAAAGTCAACAATGACTAGTTTTCAAACACAGGAAAAGCAACAGTGAGTTGTTTTTCAACGTCATCAACCAGTGGGCAATCACCATCAGCAGATTCGCCAATGTGTGTTCTTAAACTTTTGTCAGTGGACAAACAAATATGCCAATGGGCGTTCATCAAATTTTTTCAGTGGACACAGGATGCTGATTTCAAGCAAAGGATAGTTGGATCCTTTTGCAGATTGGCACGTGATGCAGTTTTCAAGCGACATTCAGAGATGAATCAGACATGCAGTTGACTCATGGTCTCTTTATATTGCAATTTCTTCAGCATCCAGCATTGGCAGTTTTTCAGGCAAATGTTTTTTGAGGATCAACTTGAGAACTTGGAAGAGGGTTCTTTGTTCTTATTTTGGATTTATCATTGGGGGGGGAATGTTAGCCTCACTCTCATAATAGAACAATTATAAATCCAAAATTATAATTAAATAAATCAAATCTTGAGAATTAGGAGTTAGTTCCTCAAACTAGGGAGTTTAGTTAGGATGAAAGATTCTCTCCAACTAGTTCTCATAGATTAGTGTTTGGTTGAGAAATTTTCTCAACCATAGTGTCCAAGATAGACGTATTATCTTGAGACAAACTTCCTCGTGTATTTATTTGTACTATTATCATTATTTGTACATTAGATTGCATCATGAGAGGAATACAGTGAGGCTGACGCCTTTTCCACCATTTCTATGTCTCTGGTATTTTTTTTATGTGTGTTAATTTTGTTTAGTATCCGACATCCAAGTCGGAAGGGAACCATTCCAACCACTGACTATTTGATCCAATAGAAAGATACCTCTTTGGTGAAGAGCCAGGGCCGTGTTAAGAGTTTAGTTTTGCACCATCAAACAACCGAAGACCATGACTAGGAGATTTAGATTCTCTAAAACCCTATGCACGAAGCCTGCTTGTCTTAACAGGGTTATAAATTTTTAGGGAACTAGAATTAACAAGATTATAAATTTCTAATGAACCATTCATTCTTCAAAAAAAATTCTGGATCCATGAGATGACAATGGTTATAGTTAATAATGGTAATGGTAACATTGATTGATTTTTTATACAATGCAATTTCATAGAGTAAATTGTTTAGCGAGTCTTTAATGAAATTTATAGTAACACATAGTCTACGATGCATATATCATTGACTTAAATGTTTTGATTTTGATTTTTATATTGAGTAGCATATAATTTATTGTTTAATTGAATAATTTTTATATTCAATACAAATTTGTTTTTCATCCATATATAACATTGGTTTTCATCAAAGCATCACCATCACTTCCCCAACTACTTTCACAATACAAATTTGTGATAAAAAAATTAGCATATATTCAAAGTTACATGTCTAATTTACCAAAAATCCACCATCATTTCCAAACCATCAACTTCAATTTCAATCAAATTGTCACAACTACTTCCACAATCCAAATTCACACAAAGTTATTACTCCTCTAATTCAGATTGCTAAAATATGTCGGGGATTGAAATTCTAATCACTTGGGTTCACAAGGACCTGCCAACATGCTTTTTGCCAATTATGATACCACTTGTAGACAATAGAATCTATAAATTATTTATGAAAGTAGTTAAGGATTAGGTGCAAACTTTCATTGTTAAAATTTGAATTAGCCAAATAATAGTAGCTAATTAATATCATTGTCAACTATATACAAAACATGTTAAATGAAAGTGGTTAAGTGCAATTTTGAATTAGCAAAGTAAAAGTGGTTAAGTGCAATTTTGAATTAGCAAAGTAAAAGTGGTTAAGTGCAAATTTGAATTAGCAAATTAAAAGTGGTTAAGAATAAGTATAAATTTAAATTAAAAAGCACAAAGTAATAGAATTTATAAATGGAGTTGTCTATAATGCGACTTTTTGAAGATTCCGGTGACGGAATCCGGCGAAGAAATTGAGGTCAAATCTTGATTTCTTGCAGTTAAAATGGTTTTTTAACTGCATATTTGGATTCAGCACCCTGAAAAACCCCTGGGACGCTTTCATTGTGTAGAAACTAGCTATCAAACTTGCGATTCCAATAATTCCTGCCGGATTTCGACCGGAAAAATCCGCCGGAAAGGCTTTCAAAAAGTCGCGTTATAGACAACTCCTTTATAAATTACTTATGAAAGTAGTTAATAATTAGGTGGGAACTTTCATTGTGCAAATTTGAATTTAAGTGAAGTAATAATAGCTAAGTATAAGTGCAAATTAGAATTATCCAACACAAAGTGATAGAATTTAAAAAATATTTATGAAAGTAGTTAAGTACAAATTTGAATTAGTAAAATATAAATTTCATCAATTAATGATACTTACAAAAAGTATTAAAACGAAATTAAAATAATACATTAAATTTTAGATTTAAAACACATTTCAAATTTACCTAACAACGATAACAATAGTAATAAAAGGAATTAACAAAATACTTTTAATTTACTTAATAATGAAAAATTACTTTAAATCTAACACTTGTTAAGAATTTTTAAAAGAATAATATTCTAGCACTATCATGGTATTTTTTCCATTTATTTAATTCAAAATGTTTGTTGTTTTAGTTTTTTAAAATTAAGTTGAGTTCAGGTAGACACGAGTTCTAATGTTGGATGGAAGAGATTAAGTTAGGTTAACTTGATAGTCTTTTAGGATAGTTTAATTTCCTCAAAGATGGTTTATATCCTCAACTCCTCCCTGTGATTCTATCCTAAACCCTTTCCTATGAAATTTGAACTTCAAACTCAGTAAAAAATAGAAAATACACGCCACAAAAACGTCCTAATATGCATTTCATAAATATCCCATAAATAACTTTATAAGATATTCTCATAATATCTCTAATATTTCGATAATTTATTTTTTATTTTCAAATTTCCTTAAAACTAATGCCTTTTATCTAATATTATGATGCTCATAATAAAGTTAACACTTTAAATTTCTCTTCCTGGGTTTTCCAAAATAATGTCTCTTATTTATACTTAAGTCTATGCTGGCATAAATCTCTGGAAAGAAGGAAACCTTAGTTATTCCAGAAGCATATCAATTCCATGAAGATACACATGCTACTTTCGCTGACAATTTGGAGAACAAGTCCCCAACAGCTATGCCAAAACATCAGGGTTGGAGACATAAACATCAGGGTTGGAGACATTATTATTATTTACTATATTAGGCGAGAATTTCATTGTGTTGATGGATCCAATTTCTGTTGGTGATTTTCTTGTAAATTGCATGCGTAATATTGAATACATATGAATGTTTAAATGTAGTTTTCATATTTGTCTTTTGGATATGAAATATCATAATGAAACTATTATTTGCACAAAATATAATGATGTTATGAGTAACATATGAGAATCTACATGATTAATATGTAACTTTTGATGTGTAAAATTTGTAATATTTTTTGAAATTTTATATAACACAATTCATTATTCCTACAATAAATGCAAGTTGAGATGATGTTTCGAGTAATATATGGAAATTTACATGATTAATATATAACTTTTTATGTTCAAACCAGAACATTTGGAGTCGAGTTCTAAACTTTATATGACACAAAATCAAGTTGAGATAACAACGTTTGAGCGATATATGGAAGATTACATGACTATTATGTAATTATGATCTACAAATTTTGTAACATTTGAAATAGAGTTTTAAATTCCAAACAACGCAAAGTTGTATGATTAAAAATTTTGATTAAATTGTTTACTATAACTAACACTTAAAAAACAAGTTGTATGATAATAAAGACTAAGTATATTGTCATTAAAATGTGAATTTTAATATGCAACCTTTATCAAGAAATGTAATTTTTAATATGAAAAACTTGTAACATAGTACATAGAGAAACTTATGCTATATATAACACAGTTCATGATATAAAAAATATCAAATTGTTTATTATGACTAATAGTGCCACACTAGTTTGTGAATTTTGAGAACACTAGTTTGTGAATTTTGAGAACACGTTAATCACAATACTAAAAACTCCTACATCTTTTAAAATATTTCTTCTTAGATTAAAAAATTGAGAATCAATGATTATTCCTTGTAATATATTTTAAATATGCTTCTATTAAGGAACTGAAGAATTTTGGTAACATTGACTAACTATTAAATATTAAGTTCTTAGAAAGTGTGTTATGACTTTTGATCATGTTAGTAGTGAAAGAGGGGGTAAATTTTTAACGTGACGTGGGATGCATTTTTTAAATTTGGTATTTAAGATTTAGTTCTTAATAGAGAAGAGAAAAAATATTAAATATGCTTAGAAGGTATATTAAGGACTTTAATAATGGGGTTTACTTGGAGATGTTTGTCCTTCTAGATTGGGTTATATGAAGGAGCAAATATTTGAGCTCTCTATGTTGTATTTTTGTAATTTGTAATGTAAAAGGGGCAAAATATGATGTGACTTAGTGGATGGATTTGGGTCACTTTAAATGCATATATATTTTTTTTATTGAAATACACTATATTTTATGTAATTTCTTTGAATAGAAAATGATTTCAACATAGATAAAGTTACTATGCCTAAATCTAATAATTTTGTTTTTGATTGGAAAGGATGGAAATAAAATCAATTTGACAAAAAATCCAAAACCATTTCATGAATTTTGCACAATAAACTTACATGTAACCAAAGATATAATTTTTTTAAGTCACCAAAAATATAGGCCTATGTATACAAATGAGAAAAACTATACACCATAATATAGAATATCATTTCTTATAATTTTAGTCCAATGTGTAAAATCTTTTCACAAGTTTTACACTATCTTTGGCCAAGTCCTCCAATAAACTCACAAAGTGTTTATAATATTCATTATTCAACTAATTTTTTCATTAAATTCTTATAGCACATTGCTAAGGCAACTTTTATTGAAGCCCATTATCCCCACATTAGTGAATATTAAACAAAACCCCCATGGTCTTCTAGTTAACATAGATAAGACTCAAAATGTCCCTAGGGTCTCTAAGGGAGTTCTCTAATTTAACAACAAATCAAATTAAAAGCACATACATGCCAATTTCAAACTATCTCATAGATATAAATGGTTAAAAATTCAATCTAGGCCATAATTTAATTATTAAAAATAGACCATAATGTATTTTATTGTGATTATAGAGAGAGTGAGAACTCTACCTACTCAGCTCAATGCCAACAAAAATAGGGTTATAAATGTGTTTTAAGATTAATTTTCTTTTCTAAAATCCTATATTTTGAAACGGTGTCAAAAAAGAATTAAACAACTAAGTTATCTCTATAGACACACTAAATATACATTTATGTAAGACTTTTAAAGGAAATCATATTATTTTCCCATTTTATTTGTTGAGTATGAAAAAAAATCACTTCAAAACATGCAATATAACCTCACTAGGAAATGTGAGATGATCATGAGCTCATAACATTATGGATTGTGTTCTTTCAAATTTAGACCATGGTTCACATTAGTGTCCAACAAACAGGATCCATTGTAGTCTATGGGAGAGATGTCTAATGTTCTGCAGGGACCAGTAATTGTTATAGTACCGGTCCCACCATGAGAGATGTACAACCAATATTTAAATAAAAATAAATAACATTAAGTGCAAATATATTTTAATTTATGTCCAAAATTTCCTAAAACATTGATTGGGCCCACAACTATCCATAAATAGTCTTTTAAGTATCAACAGTACAAATCATCTTGTCCCAACTAGAAAACAAATAAAAACACAAATCCTTGCAAAATTATATATTCTAGAAGTACAAAGTAGCAGCCACTTCAACCCCCACTGATCTTAACTGAAGCTATGTATCCCAAATGCATATTCATACCTGCACATAATAAAAGTTAATGTATTTCAGTCATAATTGATGTGTTATTCAACATTTAAACCCACTGTGTTCAATAAATGACACCCAACCCAATAACTTCAATAAATGAAACCCAACCCAACCCATTCTATTTCCCATAACAATAACAAATTCCAAGTCATTGGATCACATCCAAAACAATCTAGATCACACATTCAAAATGAAGTCATTACAATCCATGTCAATCCTTGCCACCATTTAAATTCAAGTGCAAAAGACTATAAAATAAGTTCAACCACTGTTGAAGTTGCATGTTCAACATTCAAACTATTCACCAGCCCTGGAGACAAACCATCACATAATATTTTACAGTATATTCAAGTTATTTATTTTAGTTACAACACAATTTTATTATAGTTTAATTTTCATTTCTCACAGTTTTTATTTCAGGATTATTATAGTTTTATTTTCATGAAAATATATATTTTTTCTATTTTTATATATTCTAAGTCATTTGCAAGTTGACTGGAAAATCATTTCTGAGCCTTGAGTCAAGTTTGATTGGTGAGCCAAAACAAGTCCGAGGCCAAATCAAGTCTAGTAAATTTATACAAATGTTAGTTCTTTGTTGTATAAAAGATGGAATACAAAAAGTAAACCTTTAAAAAAAAATAAAAAAATAGAATAAAATAAAATAAAAATAAAATAAAATAAAAAATTATATATATATATATATATATATATATATATATATATATATATATATATATATATATATATATATATATATATATAATATATAGACACACTAATCACTAATGAGTGATCTGAACATTTAGGAACATGATTGTTGCATTTCACCTACATACTTCTAAATATTTCATTGGATTTTGTGTATTTTTCACAAGCAATTCTATAGATGACCACTCATGAAGATCAATATTTCATCGCAACAAATTTAATGAAAAATGAAAAATATATTGACATAGACAAATAGGACAAGGTGTAGGAGAAAGAGTAATGACACTAAAATGTGTGTCCATCCACAAAAATATTATAAAAATATGACACACCCATAATGCAGAGTACTGGCTAGTATGGCTACCTACATATGAAAAAGAACAAAACTTGTTTCTAGTTGAACATCAATCCTTTTCTACTGTAAAAATTCCAAGTGGGAAGGACTTCATATAAAGTTCTACACATTCCTCCCAAAGTCAAAACAATGTCATAAAAAGTAGTTCCTCAATCAGAATTAATTGGAAAATGAGCCTCCTAGCTCCAATTTAAGAACAATTAGATGACCACCTGAATTAACAAGGAGAATCCACAACAAATTTTCCAAAACGTTTTCTAGGCTTTAGCATAAATTGATGAGACGCATAAATAAACAGTGGCCAAGAATTTAGCGATAAATGACAACAGTTCCTTGCTCAACTGGCTATCTGTGACATAAACTTGGAATGAAAAAAATAGACGTAGAAATTCCTTTATGCTTCCCTTTCTTCCAGGCTTTAGCATAAATTGATGACATGTGAAAATAAACAGTGGCAAAGAATTTAGCGATAAATGACAATAGTTCCTTGCTCAACTGGCTATGAGTGACATAAACTTGGAATGGAAAAAATAGACGTAGAAACTCCTTTATGCTTCCCTTTCTTCTAATACTTGTCATATTTGTTGAGACATGAAACCAATCTAGATGAAAGTTAGATTAAATTTCTAGTGAATAAGATGAAGATCATCATCGTTTTTTCATTCTCTTATTTTTGTCATTTCTCTCAGTTGCATTTGAAGAGGAAATTTCTATCAATTGTTTTCCCTTGCAACATTTTCATAATCACTATGTTTCTATATAACCTACTTACCTACTTAGAATTCAAATTCTCAAGATACTTCATCTATCCTTTAGATTTTCTTAAACCCACATTATCCTTCCCTTCATCAACTGTGACATATTTTCTGATAGCATCCTCTCCCTCTACCTTGTCCATCATTTTGTGGAACATCCACTCAAATCAATCTCCAAACTTCCTTTTTATCCTTTTAACTAAATTTTTAACATTTCCATTAATTATTTTAGGATGTCTGTGAGTGTTTCCAACCTTGTCAAACTTGAAATGGAGAAAGAAGAATTCCATATCCAATTCAAAATTCAGCAAACATTACAATTTTCAAGATTTAAGAAGAATTCCATATCAAATTCAAAATTCAGCTACCTACATATGATGGTATGCGATTGGCATAATCAAAATCACCAAACCCCTTATGTACCTTGATGTTGGTGGTGGTGATTTTTGAACTCTTATTCCAACTTGTATAAGCACCTAACTATCGTGACAATGCACCTTACTGGTTTTTATTTTTTTCCCAAGACAACTTGTTTACAAAAAGGAACTATACCAGATCAACATCTTCACCAGAAAAGGAACCAGGTGTCACTTTTTTAGTTGAAATTCCTCCTAGAGCTTCCTTCATGCCTGAAGAGTGTTATCTATAGGAATAACAATATTGACAAACTCAGAACCATTCCCACAATAGGAGAATCACTAACCATTACTAAGGCAAGCCTAGAGCTTCTATTGAGCTGCTAAATTCCTTTAGCAAGGCAAGCCTACAACTTCCTTCATGCCTGGAGATTGTGATGATTAGGAATAACAATAATGAAAAACATGAGGCTAAAAAATTTAATTCAAACAACAGTAACTAGACCAGATCAACATCTTATCTATAGGAATAACAATATTGACAAACTTAGAACCATTCCCACAATAAATTTGACAAACTCATAACCATTCCCACAATAAATTTGGCAAACTCATAACCATTCCCACAATAAATTTGACAAACTCATAACCATTCCCACAATAAATTTAACAAGCTCATAACCATTCCCATAACAGGAGAATCACTAACCATTACTAAGGCAAGCCTAGAGCTTCTATTGAGATGCAAAATTCCTTTAACAAGGCAATCCTACAAATTCATTCATGCCTGGATATTTTTATGATTAAGAATAACAATATTGACAAACATGAGGCTAAACAATTTAAGTCAAACAATAGTTTATAAAAAAGAACTAGACCATATCAACATATTAACCAAAAAAGGAACTAGGTGTCACCTTTTTTAGTTGAAATTCCTCCTATAACGCATAAAACATTTTATCCAAAACATATATTGATATAATTGAAGACATACAACAAATTCTAGGTCAATTTCAACACACTGGCAGTAGTTTTCCAAGTGCAAATATAGTCATGGTATTTTAAGTGTAAAAGAAAGTTATCCAAAAAACAATCATTGATATATTTGAAGACATATAACAAATTCCTTCTGTAGATTTGATTTTTCAAGGATACTGTAAAAAAGGCATATGTATGAAAATTTGTTAAGCTGCTACTAACATACATGTTGATAATTGCCTGTAATAAAGAAAAAATACTATTAGCTTGTATGAAAGCATAATTTCAATTATTATTAACTAAATGCATGCAATAATTATGCAGGTAGTTGCATCTATGGCAAGAGTTAGTTATGTTGCTCGTACAAGGAGAAGTGGCAGGTGAGTGACCAAGGGTGCCCAATTGTGATGCCCTTCATCAGATGAGGATAGGACAAGTGATGTGAATGTCAACAATGCTCCCATCAATGTTGTTGAGAATGACGATGTGACTGACTGATGTTCTCATGCCATCAGCCACGGAGCCACCATCAACGATAGTCCAAGGGGCAAGCTCAACTAAAAATATCGGCACTATAAGAGGTTGGAAAAATAAGACATGTTAGTTGCAATTGACAACATAGAGTTTAATGGATATTCAGTTTGGGCATGTGCAAAAAAACATGGTATTCCTCCCTCATCAATACATTATTGGATAAATGGGCTCACTCATACAAAACGTAGAGGGCCTCTTATAGTTATGACTGAAGAGGAGGAGGCCATGGTGGTTGAGTGGTGTAAAGAGATGGCCCGATTGGGACATGGGCTAGAATTGATACAACTCAAATCCACAGTTACTCAAATCTGTCTAGGGAGGCCAAACCCATTCAAAGATGGGTTTCCTAGAAAATCATGGTGGTTTGGGTTAAAAAAAAAGCATCCAAACCTTGTATTACGTACAACTGATGGCCTTGATAGAGATAGAGCATTAAATTTGCGCCCTACAGTTGTATGTAAGTTCTATGACACTCTTTCTAGTTCATACGATAAGAATTCTTATGGTGCATACCATATATGAAACTGTGATGAAACAAGTTTACAAGCATGAAGAAATTGTGGCATGCGGGTAATTGCCAAGAGAGGGAGCTGAAATGTGCCAAAGATTTTTCCTAAGAGTGGGGAGTGGATAACTATTCTATATTGTGTCAATGCAATTGGTGCTTCAATCCCAGGATTTTATCTATTCAAAGGTAAAAATCCATTGAAAAACTATATAAAAAATTGTGAACCAGGTGCATGCATGGATGACCTAAAGAACTTTTTTTAAAGTGCTTTATCACTTTGTTGCATCTGTACCAGGTGGTGTCTCACCTAATAACAAACACCTATTGGTATTAGATGGCCATGGAAGCCACATTGTTGTACAAACAATTGAGGAAGAAAACAATTTGGGCATCGACCTGCTAACATTGCCTGCTCATACCACTCATAGATTGCAACCCCTTAATATTAGTGTGTTTGGCCCTTTCAAGGACTATTTCAGGTCAGAGCGTGTTGCATGGATGGAAAAGAATTCTGGGGTCGAGGTGAAAATGTTCGAGCTAGCATAACTTGCAAGTAAAGCGTTTAAAAGGGCTCTAACACCATTAAATATCAAGGCTGGCTTTAGGAGGACTAGAATCTGTCCACTGAATTATGATGCTCTTATGGATGAAGTTGGTTGTAGCTAGGTGTTTCATGTGGATGTTCAAGAAGAAGGGCATGTCAAAACATGTGTTGAAGTGGAAGAACAAGTAGATGAACATGATGATGTGGTTGCAGCTGGTAATATGATTTCCCTCTCTCAAACACACTTATATGGTGATGATGATGAAAATTCATGTGAAACACAATATAATCATGAACCAATTGATAGTAACATGGAGGTCGTTCTACCAACTGAATCACATGGAAATTTTGTTGCTGATATTGTTAATGACATTGTTGAACATGCAATTGACAATGACGATGTAGTTGAAAATGACATTGTTGATATTGCACTAGGAAGCAACAATGACCAATTGACATTTCCAAGCCAAGTAACCCCACCATCATGGTTGGTAGAAGTCATGATTAATTTGAACAAAGAAAGTGTCTCAAGAACCAATGAACAAACCATGAACATGCATTCGCAACTAGCAAAATTGAGCAATGAAATCGTTCATCTTTTTGTGGACAATAGATCAATGGAAGAAGATAGTGCACATAATGAGGCATCCGATGAAGAGAACAATATAGTTCAATTAGTTGTCTCAATTGACAATGATGATGTAGTTGAAAATGACATTGTTGATATTGCACTAGGAAGCAACAATGACCAATTCACATTTCCAAGCCAAGTAACCCCACCATCATGGTTGGTAGAAGTCATGATTAATTTGAACAAAGAAAGTGTCTCAAGAACCAATGAACAAACCATGAACATGCATTTGCAACTAATAAAATTGAGCAATGAAATTGTTCATTTTTTTGTGGACAATAGATCAATGGAAGAAGATAGTGCACATAATGAGGCATCAAATGAAGAGAACAATATAGTCCAATTAGTTGTCTCATATACTAAAAGGCAAGTGCCAAGCAATGGCATGCAGATGGGAGGTGTGGAGAAGTTACTTGGTTGGTTCCTGGAGCTACCAGTAGAGAGAGTGTCATTGAAAAAAAATCAAGGAACACTAGGTAGTCTTCCTTTGGGCCAAAGTTCACAGTTACTCACCTCATAAGACATTATAAAACTATTCTTTGAGTCTGAAAAAAAAAAAGAAATTTGAAATTCAGGAATTAAAATATAAAAAGAAGGATTTAGCTAAGGAGAAGAAGGCAGCAAGGATTGTTGTAGTACAACGTAGAGCAGATGAAAGGCTTGAAAGAGAGAAAGTAAGACAAGAGAAGGACCATAAAAAACAAATGGAAATATAGGAAAAGGAAGCAAGAAAGGCTAAACAAATGCTTGAAAAAGAACAAGGGATGGCCGATATGGTTAACAATGATGCAAGCACAACTGATGAAACTAGGATTATGTCAAACACATTGGACAATATTGCAAATAATACACCATTATTCCAAGACCTCATAAACATTCAAGTCCCTCACTATAAAAATGGGGGTTTACCCACTTGCTTTATTCCTATGAGAGTAGGTGTCAATTTTATGTATGCTCATCACACACCTCCACTTAATGCAAGGGTTAGTAGCATAAGTGTGAGGTATGGGTACTCAATTCCTCCATGGTTGGAAGGGGAAAATTGGATTCAATCATATTGCAGCAATCCACCACATCCTGGTCAACTCTTTTTAGGTAGGCTGATGGAGGAGCATTCATCTCACAATTTCATTATATTCTAGTTAACTTAGGGGGTCTTGTGTTTTCAAGGAAGTTGGATTCCTATGTATCAAATTAATGTAGTTATTAATGTTTTGAGTGATTGGAATAGGAATTAATTAGATATTGTGAGGATATTGTTAAATGATCTCGAATGTAGGAGAACGTGAGTGATGATGAGTGATTAGTGGGGATTGAGAGATTTGGAAATCAATTGTAAGTCTTAGATTAGGAATTGGTTTCATGATTTTGGGGATTAAAGAGGATTCTTAGGGATTACTGGAGTCAAAAGTGGACTTAGAGGATATTCAGGATTTAGTTCAGTAGATTAAGGATCTGAACCAGAATTGGTTAACGAAACCTTTTGTATAAATGTAAGCCTTAAAGGCATAGAGTCAGTTAGTCAAGCAGTCAGTTAGTCAATCAGTCAGTTAGAGATTAGATAGGTTTTGACTATAAGCCTACAACAAGAAAGGAAAGGCCACTGATATTGAAAATTAGGGCGAGAAAGAAATTCCTATGTAAATGTTGTTTATTAATACAGATAACTCGATTTCTGAGTTTGTGTGGTGTGTATTGAGTAACTGAATTATAGACTGTGTGTGGACTAGAGTAATTCTGCGTAACATAGGTTGTAGGTGTGAAAAATCAGAGAAGAAGTGCAGAGAAGAGTGTTATGGTTTTACATACAAACAATGTTGGAGAAAACCTTCAATGTTACAGTGAAGGTATAACTATAAGGGTTCCTAAAACCTAAGGATTTATGAAGGAAGCATAAAGGCGCAAAGAAACAAAGTAACATAGTGGAGATCGAGATCAAAACAAGTGAAGTCTGTAAGATGAGAATACATGGGCACAAAGCCGAATGGGATATTACACAGTAAGAAACAAAAGAACGTAACAGTGCACAGGAACCATTGGATCAGTCAAATCAATGGACGAGATTGTGTGCAATAGACGACTAAGATTTAGTCGCGCAAAATAAATTCAAGAAGATGAATGGCAGAGATTAACACCACGTGTTAGTAGAAGGACAGAGCGGTCTTGAAAAGACGGGAAGTGGTATCTCGCGCACCCTAAAGGTGGGAAGCGGTATTCCTAAATTTCAAGCGATTAACCCTAGCGGTTGACACGTAGCATAGGAAAACCAGTTTTCTCTCATGCTCATGACTTGATATCGGTCGTGCACCATTTCATGCGAGATTGCACGATAGTCGTTGGATCGAGCGGGATTGATCAACGGTGGAGATCAGCCAAGCTAGTTGGCGAGCAGATGACGCGATAGTCGTTGGATCGAGCGGGGTTGATCAACGGTGGAGATTGGCCAAGCTAGTTGGCGAGTGGACGACGCGATAGTCGTTGGATTGGACAAGACAATTCAACAGTGGAGAGTTGAAGCACAGGTTGAGCATTGGTATATGCGAAAAGGTTTGAAGAATGGCGGAAAGGTAAGGTTTAAGTATGGGTTATGAAATATTTCTATTATACAAGAGTTATAATAGAAATAAGTGGGATTAATGGTTTATGGTAAATTTTGATAGCTTCTGCTTAGATATTCAATTAAAAGACTTAAAATTTGGTTTAAGAGGGTTTCACCATTGATATTGGTATTCATCTTGGGACATGACAGAGACATAGTGTGACATGCAATTTTATTTGCATACTGTGGGTATATGCGGTTTAGGTTGCATCATTATGGTATATGCAGCTTAGGCTGACATCATAGGCCAAGGCTACTTGGCTGAAGCAGGCAACTAAGGGAGTTTTGGCACTAAAGATTCTCAAGGCCATAAAGAATAGGGGTGTCATATGTTTTTGGTTGTAACCACATTATAATTTGGATTTTGGATGGATTGTCTCTTTTTCTTGTCACAAGAAGATTTTTGCTTACAACCTAGGTTGTTTTATCATATTGTTTGCGACATTGTAACCAAAATCCATTTTAGAAGGAACAACTATAGTTTACTATAATGGAGAAATCTTACCTGAGAATGCAAATGGGATTTTTCATTATACCTCTACACACCAAATGATTTACAACAAATTTATAATTGAGATGTTAATTAAAAGACAAAAAAGTGAATAATGAAATCTTGAACATGTCACTTTTTTTAATATGAAAATTCCATAAAACAGAGAACAATAAAAGAACCTAACCTCACACCTCGTATGAAACCTTATTTACCGTAAGTTAACTAAGAAGACAAACAAAGTGCATGTGTGGTGAAGTATCAACAAGCCAAATAAAACATCAATAAGCCAAGAGAATAATTAAATGAAAAACGAGTGAATACTGAAATAAACAAGCATCATCTCAATTGTCAATTAAATGATAAAGCATCAACAAGCATCAACTGAGTTGTTAATTAAATGACAAATGAGTGAATAATGAAATATTGAACAAGTCATTTATTTTAAAATGGAAAGTCCATAAAACAATGAACACTAAAAGTACCTAACATCACACCTCGTATCAAACCTCATTTACTATAAGTTAAGTTAGAAGACAAAGATAGTGCATGTGCGGTGAAGCATCAACAAGCCAAGAGAATAATTAAATGACAAACAAGTGAATAATGAAATCAACAAGCATCAACCGAGTTGTTAATCAAATGGTAAAGAGTCAACAAGCATCAACTGAGTTGTTAATTAAATGAAAAACAAGTGAATAATGAAATCTTGAACAAGTCACTTGTTTTAATATGAAAATTCCATAAAACAAGAACAGTAAAAGTACCTAACCTCACACCTCATATAAAAGACAAACAAAGTGCATGTGCAGTGAAGCATCAAAAAGCCAAGAGAATAATTAAATGATAAATGAGTGAACAATGAAATCTTGTGCCATGCTCAATGCCTAGTAACCAAGAGTAACTTTTAATTCTAAAACAACAAGAACCTTTCCATATTCTTCATCAAGTTTATCATAAACTGCCTTTATTGTTTCCAAATCATCCTTAATCTGTAGATCTTCTTGAAATGACAAAATTGTATCATCCAAATATACTACAACCACCAAATGAGGTTATGTCAAGGATGTCATTAGATTGTAAAAATCCAAAGCACTATGAAATTTAACAAATCCAATCAGTGTACTGGGAAAACTAGGAAGGTTATCCAAAGAGGATTTAATTGTCTCCACTGCAACCTTAAGTATGTCAGAGAGATGTCAATAAGAAATAAATATAATGGAAAAATTTGAGGTTGGAATATATATTTTTATGGTGCAACAAATTCAACATTTCCCTTAGAAATCTTTGGAAGCTCGTCTGCACCACTGTCACACTCTACCACGCATAGTTGTTTGGTGGAATCATGTCTTGAAAATGAAATGTTGTATTGAAAATACCTCATACCTCATCAACTATCCATTCAATAATATCAATTTTCCTTAAAATGTGAAGTTATTGGAATGTATACTTAACTATTTTTTCCATATGCTCTTTCCCTGCATTAGTAAGTTCAATCCTTACTTCAAATAATGCATATTCGTAGCTACTTTCTATCTCCCATGCAATCAATTTGCTTTCCCAACCTAAGGCTTTCTGAAGCAAAAACAATGAACTATCTACCTCAAGCCCAAGAGGTGACCCAGTTATCTAGAAGGCACTTCCTTATAATTCTTAAGTTTGGGATTGTATTTATTTCCCTTGATGTGGCATCAGGTGACATCAAGAGACAAATGAAAAATTGAGAAAATCTATGTAATGCTTCTTCAAAATAATCAACATTCACATCAAAATGAAAGTTGGTAAGCTCAAAGTCAAAAAATGTGTTTGAATGCCTCTGATGCTTTGTAAGATACTACATATAACTATCTTCCAAAGGGTATTTCTCACTTATATAGAACAACATATAATCTATACATAGTCATTAAATGATCTAATTGATACATTCATAGATGCAATAGTCTGGACATCATCCAATAAACCATAAGAAGATTCTTTTCCAACCACTACAATTGTCCATCATGTCATTTAGGCAGGTTTACTAGGTTATTGACAACATACATTCGCTAGGAATCACTCTAAAAAATTACTCTAAAAAATAGATCATTACTGTTGTGCCAGAAACAAAGCAAGACAAACAAAACCCATGAATAACCAGTTACTTACAAAGCATAAAACATGTATGAAATAATTATATCAATCTAAAAACCAGACCATTATTGTTGTATCGAAACAGAGCAAGACAAATAAGACCCATGAATAACCAGTTTATCACAAAGCATAAAACGTTTTTGAAATAATTTTATCACTCTAAAAACTAGAGCATTGTTGTTGTGCCGGAAATAGAGAAAGACAAACAAGACCCATGAATAAACATAAACCTTGCCAAAACCTAAACCCATAAATAATCATAAACCTTGCCGACCCCTAAACCCATGAATAACCATAAACCCTACCGAACCCTACCATAAACCCTGCAACAAGAGCTAAATTCCCAACAACAAATTCAAGTGTTGAAAAACACAATAGTGCAACAAGAGCTAAATTCCCAACAACAAATTCAAGTGTTGAAAAACACAGAGTGGCTGGTAGGATTTAGAATCCTACCAAAGAGCTGCAGAAGCCATCGCCACGTCCAAAAGTTGCCCCAAACCTCTCCATACCTCTTCTAGGACAACCATACAAATTACGTGCAGCAAAAACTTGCAAACACAAAGATAAATTAGAATTTGGGAAAAAACCCAAAAACAATTACAACAAAATATAAAAAAAACCACGAATATAAAGACTCACTGGAATGGACCTCGCAACCTGCATGTCGACCACTGAACTTGCTCGAATCTCCCACTTACTACTTCGCAAACAACAGATTGCGAGGATGAAACAACAACAAGCGTATTTATAAACCCCCTCGCGAAGCATAATGAACAACCACAGAGTCATTGGTTAACCCCCCAAGAAGCAGAACTAACAACCACAGAGCCACTGTTTAACCCCCCTCGAAACAGGTAAAACAAGCACATGCGCAACCCTAAATAAGAAACAAGCCTCTGCAAACAATAATGTCAAGTGAGCAGTGCTAGAATGGCAGACCAGGTGAACTAGTACTAGAGCCGAGAGGATCCATCTTCGGTGGAGCACACTATCAACACACAGGGCTCGAACAAGATAGCACAGGGTGGCGAAGACATGCCACAAAACGAGCCAAAGGAAACCCTAAACAAAGGTTTTAAGGTGAAATTTAATGCATTCACTAGCTGTAATATGTGGTACTAACCAATTGATAGGTGTTGTACAAAATCTGAACTTGTCTTTGCGTCAAACACCAGCGTGGAAGGGAGGACGCGCAAGTAATGGTGTCCCTCCCTTAGGTATTGGCATTTTCAATCCCCATGAAGTGAAAAGTTTCACTCAAAGGGTCATCGTGAGGCTAAATCTTGCATTGTTCTCACTAGCGACCAACTAGTTGTATTATAGAAAGGGAGCAGAAGAGGGCATGATGGAAACTAGAGTTATGTTGGTTTTCATTTCTCTCCATGTTGTCATCGACGAGATTCATGGCTCTGATTTAGAGCAAGTGTTTTTTCCACTGTGTGGTTATTGAATTGAGGACTATCTTGTGCATAGAACTTGGCCCCTCCCATCGTCGTTGAATTCATGGGAGGCTTCTTACACTAGCCTCATCATTCGATTGACCACAGAGGGTGCAGGCAGATGGATTATTTTTTGATATTGTCTTTCTGTGTCGATATCAATTTACTCCAATTTTCTTGCTTTGTATACTACAAAGATTTTCGATAAAAGTATATGGTAGTTGTATCCAAAATATTGGGTGCCTCTAACAATGGGTTTTCCTCTGAGCCCTACCCCTTTTTTCTTCTTACCACTAGTATGATTGGTCTTGAACACAATCGAGAAGGAGGTGACTCCACCTCTTGTGCTCCCTATGAAGGCATCCAACCAAGGGGCTTCACGTTGTTCGCCTTAGGCATATTTTCCATACACACGGTCAGAGAATAAACTAATGCCTTCCTTTCATATTTTTATCAAATGCACCAGCGAGAAAGCCTCAGTTTTCTGAGTAAATGAATCATTTTCTGTGACATCTCTCAAACATTTGATTCAAGAATGGGGCATACATGTATTCTTCGAGAGTCTCCAATTTGAAGGGAAGATCCCGCAATACCCACTAATGCTTAAAGATTATGATGTTATTAGAAACTCAACTATCATACTGAACTTAAGGCTTTGTCAGGGTGTTAATGGAGAAAGAGCTACAATGGGTCCCTTTGTCTCTTTCAAAGAAGCAATGCAGGGGAAGCTCCCAATTCCAACAAAACAAAACAAAAATATTCTAGGCCCTTATATTCTAGAGCAAATGAAGAATTCTCCAACAATGGAAGTAAATATCCCTAAGGTATCTTCCCTTTTCTCTGTTTTTCAATCTAAAACAACTACTTGCAGATTTATTGGTTTCTGGCCTAAACTGGAAGCTTTATTTCAATGTATTTTTACCTTATGGACTCTGAACTTTGACATATTCCTTTGTTCAAAGGGTTTTCATAGACCAATTTAAAACATAGAATGATTTGGATGATGTTATAAATGAAGGGCCTTTTTTCTAGGGAAGAGCAGGCTATTCATCACTCCATGTTTGCCTGATTTTGATGCCAACAATATGTTGGTTTCTACCATACCAATTTGGGTGAGGCTTCCAAACCTCCTCCTTCCTTTTTGGCATCATAAAGTTCTTGAAGCTATAGGAAACACTTTGGGCAAATTTAAGAAAATGGATATGGAAAGAATAGAAATTGGTCTCTTCACATTTTCCAACATATGTGCGGACATTGATCTTAGTAAAAGACTCCCAGATCATATAAATTTGAAATACAATAACTTCCACTGGTCAGAAGTTCTAGATTATGAGAACACAACATTCTGATGTCATGTATGTTTTCAAACAAGACATTACAGAATTCATGTCCTCAAGCAAAGAAGAATCCTAATAGAGCAAAATGATGGTAGTTCCTAGAGCACAATTCTTTAGAGGATGAAGAAGATAACAAGAAAAGTCAACCCAAAAAATAAGAAATGAATGATATGGCCAATCAGGTAAACGTACAAAATGTGGATGCTATGGTCCAACCAAGATTCGTCACCATTCATTAGATAGGAAAGAATCTTGAGGACTTGTTGACATTGGATGGAACCAAGGGCTCAAAAAGAGCTCATGTCTCTTAGAGCTCAAATTCTGACAAAGAAGTCTCACTTGGCTTTGGTTCTTGTTAAACCAAATCACGTGGATTAGTACAAAGTGAGAAAAAAGGAAAAGATTAGCACTAGTTGTCAGACTCAATTTATTTGTCTCTTTTGATGTTTCTCCTCGGCATACGCTATGCGGTTCTTAGTCATAAAAAGAATCTTTATGTTGCCTATTGTTCTCTTTTCAACTTTATTTTGTTCTCTCTAATCCTATTGCATATACACTATGTGTGTCTACAAAATGTAATTTTTATACCATTAATAAAAATTACGTTTTTTTTGTGGAAAAAGAAACCAACAAGTTTTATTTCCATCTTATCTCTTATATAGGCATTAACTATCAATTTCCAATCATTATCTATTTATTTAATGATTAAATATCATCATAACTAGGGTTGTCAACTTAATTTAATAACACAACAAATATTCAAGAAGAATATTATGCAACATCGTATACAATGAATGATAGTAAATACATCATCACCATACATAGTAAAGAAAACATTTTTTTTTAAAGGGGGACATATTTCAGTAGTCTCCAATGTAATCTAATAAATCATCCAAAATTGGTCCTTACTATTGAAACCACAATAAAATAAAGTACATGAATAGTATGTAGAATTGACAAGGAACCAAAAACAACAATAACATAACCACAACCATATTAGTAGTCCTTTACATTTATGCTATTATGCTTGAAAGTGATAAGGTGCATTCAAAATGAATAGAACACTTAGCCTATTTTGTCATCTTTATGAACCAGTTTCTATTTACTTCTACTCTGACCATGTGTCTTCAATTTTCCACCACTTAACTCCTCGATCACTTGGAGTCTCACATGTTATTCTAGTCTTAATCACCTTTCATAGTTGATACTCCTTAATGTTGTTAAAAATATTCACTCTGCGTGGTAAGATTCACAATTGTTCTTTTTGTTGAATCTATGGAATTTAATCCCTTCTTGTCACTACAACATGCCCATCCTCTAAATCAAAACAAGGGTTTGAATAAACCCTAACCACACCTGTTGACTCACCATTAAATCAAATTTCACTGCTTTTACTTGACTTCACAACCCCCCAACTGAGGTGCCCAACTACTTGACCACCTCCAAAACTTTGTTTCTAAAGTCAAACAATTCTTCCAATTTCTTAATCCACTTTTTTACCTAACTATAGAGTCATGTTGAAAAAAAATCGGCTTGGTCAGGGTCTGGCACCTGTCGCCAAGTTTCCTAAATAGATGGCCAATCAACCTCTATTGTGTCTATAGTCACTAAAGTGCATTATAGTGTCTAAGCACCACTTGGTGAAACTATCTAAGTTGGACCTTGGACCTCCCTTCAATGATTCCTCTCTTGACATAGGACCCATTATCTCCTTTGCCTCTTGTTATAATCAATTGATCTTCTCCTCGATCACTTTTGCTATTTTCTCCCTCTTCTTTACAATTTACATCCAATTCTAGGTTCTAGTTAATATTTCCTTGTATTTATCAATTATCCCCTCTATCTTGTCCTTCATTGCCTCTATTAACTTAGTAGTTGGTTCTAAAATTTGTAATTCCTGAGACATCTTTCATTATTCTATTGAATTCTTAGTGTCACATATTTCATCAATCTTTATTTCCCTCTTTGTATTTGCACTACAACTCATTTCCTCTACTATAAAATATAGATCAATAGGGTCTTTTGTTTTAAGTCACATATCTATGCATCTTCTTCTTTTAACTTTGGAAACATTTGCTAGAATGTTCTTCTTACTTCATTCTCATCTTCCATTGCATGTGTTTAACATCATGATTATTTGTTTAATCCAAGAGGTCATCCAACTATACTTGTGAGTAATTTTGATCTATCCACAATTGTGAAAGGTCTCTCTCTATTTGTAGGAACCTACGGTTTGTGAGGCTTTGATATGTAAACTATAATGGATATTCCACTAGAACAATTCATCACAATAGATCTTATAATATTCTAAAATTTTAAATTATGTAGATTTATTTCCTCAGATTCCATATTAATATATTACTAGATTGGTTTGGGCTATCATGGTGGGCAAGATGCCAACATGGGACGTAATGCAGCATCGTTATAAAGTCAGGTCAAGGTGGTGCTCATTATGCATGGCCAATGGGGAATTCTTCTATTTTCTCTTCTTATTATGTCCTTTTGTTGTTCAGATGTGGGACTCATGCAAATATGTTTTGGGGCCTTTTTGTAAGTGTACTGGTTTAACTTTCTCAGGTGCTTGGTGGGGGTGGTTAGATGATAGGAACACTAAAGGGTTATTTTCTCTCCCACTGATCCTCATATGGTATGTTTGGAAAGCACAGAACAAGCGATTTTCATAGATACCCCCATCTTATCAGGCTAAAATTGCAGTTGAAGGCCTGGCAATACTTGCTCATTTTTCAAAGGAACAAATCCCTCATCCTATCCAACATGTTGTACATGAGGATCCCGATCCTTTCTGGCCTTGGGGACTTTTTGACGGTGCATCACAGGGGGATGATCCCATTTGTTTTATTTTTCATTTGAATGAAAATAATGTTTCTCATGTAAAGATGGGATTGGGTCGAGGATTTAAAAATTGGGTTGAGGTTAATGTCTATCATGCTCTTATCTCATTCACTGTTGAACAAGGTGTTTCTCATCTTTAATGCTTTGGGGACTCTTTGGTTGCTGTTAACTAGCTAAACAAGACACAACTTTGCAAAAAATTATTGCTTGTTGATATTGTGGAGGACACTCAGCGTATCATATTATTTTTTACATCTTTCACATGTTGTCATGTTTACAAGGAGAGGAATGTGACCACTGACTAGCTTTCTAAAGAGGGCTTGCTCTTAGATCAGGGTTTATGGCAAGTGACAAAGTTCCACAGCTCATAATAGTTCCAGTATTATCAACGACCCTACGATGAGGGTCATCCTTTTTAATTTATGCATATATATAACTATATTATGCAGCCATTTTGTATGACACAATTATATTTTCTATATCTATTTTTGGAGATACTAACATGATATTGTGACAAATTAAAACAACAATATCTTTTCTTGTTATATTTTTTTGATGATTGGGGCTGATAGTATACTCTGCTATATACACATGTTTTATTTTGTATTTGGTTGGCCATGGATGGATTGGGGTAGATCCACACTGAATGCACATGAAAATTGTATCTGGAAAATGCATTTTCCTTATTTATAATGAGCATATAGGTTTTTTTTCTTTGGAAAAAAATACATTGCTAGATTGTTCAAATTTATCAAATATTTGAATAAAAAGTGGAAAAGGTAAACACATAAAAATGCAATCCACACAAATAAACAAAAGATTTATTTTAGGAAACCAAAAACAGGAGAAAACCCAACTAGAAGGTGGGTCCTATCCTTCTCTCTCTTTGCTTCAATTATAAAAATGTGCATACAATGGAATGGGCACTCTTATGGAGTTATGTTTGACACTATGACCTAAATCGCTTCTACAAAATCCTCCTCCTCCTCTATTATACTCTAAAATACCAGTGCTATATGTTTTTCTCTGCTATGGAACAAGTGTAATGCAAAATAATGGAACCCCCTCTCCTCCTAGCAATGTGGTATTTAACATAGCTCGATAGCCATATAGGGTTAGGGATTTGACTTCCTCAACCATCAATGTGACACGGTTTTGGACCTTCTATAATTTTCTTTAAATTCATCACATGGCTAGCCACACACATGTGAGTAACAAGAACTAATGTGGCATCCACTCTTACCATGGTGGTGAACTAAGTAGGTCAACTTGCGGGAGGCATAACTTCCGCATATGAGCTTTGGTTGAGGTGATCTTTGGACTGTTGGAAACGTATTAAAGTGTAGATCAATGTGGAAGGCGATGCCTAATTTTTGAGCCCAACAACCCAAAAAATGTTGTTTAATGCCTCAAAATGGATTTGAAATGTTACACATGCCAATTTTTCAACTTAGCACCTACCATTAAAATTGGCCCTACAAGTCAATTCCTACAATTCTTCCACTTGGAAAGTTCAATATAGATGTCAAGTAGTATCATGATCCAGTATAAATCAAGTTTAGGAGTGGAGTGGAATTGCAGAGTCCATGCAAGTAGGTGGCCACTTATTTGTTGTTTTTTCACTCTATCCACTATTAGCTTCATTATAATATAGGCCCTTGTTGGAACCTAAGCATTGAATCCTTTCATGCACATTGGCTATGATGTATTGCATGATGATGAATTTATTTGGAAATCTCACATTAATTAAAATTGATATTCACAATCTTGGGGTAATTGTGCAATTATTTGCATTGTTGTTTCCTAGTCCTATGGAGCAACTAGTATATTAAGGGTATATTCTAGCCATTGGGATGGAAGTGGGATGTTGAATTCATGTACTTGGCTTACACCAGGTGGTACATCTTCTATCTCTTTGTAGTAAAAAAACAATGCATATTTTTACTTTATATATATATATATATATTATTGAATTAATGTTACAATGAGGGCCCTACTTATATACTAGGCAAGGTGACCCTTCACACATAATCATGTCCTTTGGGATATGTCTCTTCAATAACTAATTTAGTGTTTAATATATATATTTTTTGTTACACACTTCATCTTTCTCTTCTTATTATTTTTCTAGTTCAATTCACTATTTAAGTCTCTTTTGGGGTCTTTGTCATCTTCCATATTTGTAGTGAGGATGCTACATGCTTGGCTACTAGGGTTGTTATGAAACCAGTTCACAAAAAGATAGAAAAGATAGATGAACGCCTTCAAAATAAGCCTCTTCGAGGGGGCAACCTCCTTTACATTACACAAATGAATAATTCTTTGATGATACAAATGACAAGACCTCCTTTCTATATATAGGAGACTAAGGGGTCATAATATAATCAGAGCCGACATAACAATAATAATGTAAGGGAAATAATAACAATGGTGGGATTCTATGGGGCACAATAATAACAATATGGGGACTACATGGGCACAACAATATAATAAGGGGGTTGTACTAATAACAATAAGGGGTTACACTAGTAGTATAGGGACCTAACATGCCCCTCTCCTTCAAAAAGTGTTGTCCTCAACGCTTGAGTAGTTCTTGATGCTTCTGTACAAAATTCTTGTCCTCCCATGTGGAATCTTCAGCGGGTAAGTTCGTCCACTTGATGAGATACTCCGAAATTGGTCGATTTCGTAGTTGTCGGGTTCTTGTTTCTGTGATTGCTCCAGGTTCCAATATGTTTTTCCTTCCTCGTCAAGTTCTTGCAATATTGTTTGAACTGGGATCTTTTGTAACTTTTGAATGACTGGCCACACTCTTCGTCCTTCTTCCACTCACCCCTTGCTTCGTTTATTGAATCTGGTTGGATAATAGAAATAGCACAAAACAATGCTTCCACATCCTCATCCTTTCTTGAGAGTGCATCTGCAACAAAATTTTGCTTCCCTTTTTTGTAGATGATTTCAAAGTCATAACCCAACATATTTGTGACCCATTTTTTCTGTTCTTCTAAAGATAATCTTTGTTCTAAAAATTATTTAAGACTATCATGATCCATTTTTACCTTGAAGTGTCTTCCCATTAGGTAAGGTCGCCATTTCTTAAGTGCATGTAGTATTTCCAACATTTCCTTCTCATAAATAGCTTGCTTGAGATGTAGCCGTAAAAATACCCAATCGCCTACATCAAAACTTCTTTCACTGTGATGTTGATCTGCCTGTTGTTTCATTCGATTCTGCACCAAAGTGGCGTTATCCTTTAAAAGTTGGAGAACTTGTTGTTGATGCTCGATGTGATCTTTCACTGATTGAATCTTTTTCTTCTTGATATGTCCTTCTATCTTGAGAGTTTGAGGAGTGGTAATTTCTTCCAATGCATTACAAGATATGGTCGGATTCATTTCTTGATGCTCGATGTGATCTTTCACTTCTTCATTTCTTCTTTCTCGATGTGATCTTTCACTTCTTGAACCTTTTTCTTCTTGATATGTCCTTCTATCTTGAGAGTTTGAGGAGTGGTAATTCTTGCCAATGCTTTGCAAGATATAGTCAGATTCATTTATTCTTTCTCCGGGGTTGGTTCTTGGTGTATATCCTCTTCTTTTGATGTTTCTTGATCCTTTTCTTTTTCCTCTTCATAATCTATGTAAAATAATTTCTTCTCAGCACACTTATGACCTTTAGTGTATTTCCTATCACAATTGTAACAAAGCCCATTTTATCTTTTTTTCTTCCAATTGTTTTGGTGTAAACCTTGTAGGTTGTGGAAGGCTAGGAGAAAAAACACTTCCATAATTATAGTCATGAGTGGTGGGATTCCTTGTTTCCATAATTTCGCTTTCAATTTTTCTTGCTAGCCTGAATGCCTTCTCCAATGAATCATGTTCCCAAAGACGAACCTCATGTTGAATGTTATCATTTAAAGTCCCTATGAAGACATCAATCCTTTGCTTCTCTGGAATATGATTTACCCTTATATTCAATTTTTTAAAGTCTTGAATATGCTCTGCCATTCAACCCTTTTGTTTGAGATTTATCAATTGGCTAAATAAGGTGTTTCTCTTTGTATCCTCATAATGTGCTATCATTTCCTCCATGAAAATTGACCACATGACAAGTGGTTTACGAGAAAAAAGCCCTTCATACCATAAAAATTGATTTGGTTCTAAATATAAAGATGCAAAACGTACCTTTTGTAACAATTGCACCTCATGTAGATCAAAATATTGCTCCATCTGTAGTATCCAATTTAACGGATCCTTGCCATCAAACTTCCTCATATCGCCCTTTCTTGATTTTAGGAGCTCGATCTTGAAGCGTCTGTAACTCTGTAATTTCAGATCTCCAAGTTCTGAAATTGCATCCTGTAGTAGCCCTCTGAGCCTTGTTTCTAACCCCGCAAGTCTGATCAAGATTGGATTCTGCAAGTAAGAGTTATGTTAAATCTCCCACGATGACCTGATTATAGACTCGTTCAGTAGAGATAACTTGTACAAAACTCCACGTGTCACTGTATCAATCTTAGGACCTGAAACCAATACACAAAAAACCACAGTCCGTCCTTTTTTTGTAACTTCGTACGAAATTTCAATCTAATGCTCAAAGAGAAAGTTAAGACGATTTTCCCAAGGTCACCAATTTGGGATGTAATTCTGGAGCCTGTCGAAACCCTAAATGTCTTGGACTGTATCTCCGAAAATATAACAAAAAAAGATCTGAAATTTTGGCCCAAGCTTTACCAAGTTTTCAGCTCAAATGAGTTTTAATTTCATAGTCTGAAACTTTGTAGAAAAATATATATAGAGAAAATTCCACGATGACATGTTTGAGATGGAATTTCTGGAGCTTGCAAAAACCCTAACTTCCTTAGGTCATATCTCTGAAAATATAGTGCGACAAGATCTGAAATTCAGACCCGAGGTTCAGTGAGAGGTCGTATCAAATGGGATTTTATTTTAGCTTCTGAAATGTTGCAGAAAAAATGTTATAGCGAAAATTCCACGATGACCTGTTTGGAGTAGCGAAACCCTAGAATCCAAAGCTCTTATACCAAATGTTATGAAACCAGCTCACAAAAATATAGAAAATATAGATGAACGCCTTCAAAATAAGCCTGTTCGAGGTGGAAACCTCCTTTACATTACATAAATGAATAATTCTTGGATGATACAAATGACAAGACCTCCTTTCTATATATAGGAGTCTAAGGGGTCATAATATAATCAGAGCTGACATAACAATAATAATGTAAGGGCACAATAATAACAATAGTGGGATTCTATGGGGCACAATAATAACAATATGGAGACTACATGGGCACAACAATATAATAAGGGTGTTGTACTAACAACAATAAGGGGTTACACTAATAGTATAGGGACCTAACAAGGGCACTCTCGAGTGTATAGTTCCAAATCCTGACTATCATCTTGGTCTTTGTCTCCCTCACCATACTTTTTCCCTTGTGTCTATTGTGTTTTAACTATTATTAAGGGTCCATATCGATCATATTCCTACCCATTAGGGAAGGATATTTTTCTTCTTTTGTTTGATTAACCACAACCTTAGGAGTCTCCTCTTACTTAACCTATAATTGGGATAGAAAATTAATAGGTAATGTTGTCGTGATGCTTACCAATTATTGTTATTTCAAAGCCCAAACCTACATTTCCTTCCTTACTGACACCAATTCTTGAACTAGTGTCACTAGTTGATTCAATATGGGGTGGTAGAGTCTTGAGCTTCTTTATTAGTGGGGTTAGGGTCAATAGTGCAACTAGTTACATAAGCCCATTGTCGGCTTCTTCTACCATATAGTTATCCATGAATAAGTTGACCATCTGGAGCATTTGAAAGCGGGGTTTAGCTATGTTGGAAACCCCAAATGTCTAGACCATTTCATGACTTAACCCAATGACTTTCAAAATACTAGTTATTTTATCTTCCTCTCTTGCTCTAATGACAACTAGATAAATAACAGGTTGTGATATAGGATGTACTTTTTCAAATTCACCATGAATTGATCCACTAAGTTCTTGACTAGCAATTTAGGTGCATAAATTATGAATATTACTCAACCACTGATAGAAATTCAACATTGCATTCTCCATTTTTTGTTTCTCATTTGTAACAAGTTAGAATCTAGGCCACCATCCTCAGAGGAATTGATTTAATGGAGGTAATATCACTCCCCTTATTTCCTCTTTGTGTTAACCTTTGGCCCATCCATGTAAAAACATGTAAGGTCTCTAGTGTACTCAAATGAGAAAGGGTAAGGCTATTCCAATAATAGCTTACCTTAGTGCACTCTACTCAATAAGAACTTGATGTAACATTTCCCCAATGTTAATGACCTAAAGGTCGATGTGCATATTCATTTTAGGAGGGATGAGCCCTAAAGAAATTACACTTCATCAACTACCACCATCCCTTTTTCTTTGTTGCTCCACCAACACTTATTGTGCAGGTAGTACGCTAGTTATAGGTCGAGCAACTTCTCAACATCCATGAAATTACTCCACATGGTCTAGGTGTATTCCAACTTCCCCTTGAAGTCTTGTCTCTAAAGGACATGGGGGTCAATGGGGTCTTTGAGCATTTATTCCTTCCTTTTTAGTGTCATGTGAATATTATTTTTCCCATTTTCTATATTCCTAGCTCTCATCTTGTGTAGACCACTAATATTCATTGAATTATCTATTGGATCCTTGCTTGTTGGTCTCCATTCCGGTGCATATGCAATAACTTGTTTTCACTAGTTCTTAGGCACTTATCTCTCCTTAAAATATTCCATATGTGGAATAAATTAATAGGTAGAAGTTAGTTTATATAAACAGTTGCATTGAATATTGGAGATCTAATTCTATAAATTTGAAGTGTGATTGCATTAGGTGGAAATTATGAACATACCGAAATTCATTTACTTCCAAATTTCTACCATAGCCAGGATGAACTACACCATGTTGTAATTCATTGAATTATGAATTCAACCATATCAATTACATGTTAACTGGACTCTCATCATTTCCACATTTATGATTCAATTAATTGAATAATTGCACACAACTAATATTAATGTAATCACACCCACAAAATTGACTACTTTCTTTCTAGTTAACATAATGGTGCTAGAACATGATGAAATAACTCAAAGACCCTATATTGGCATGACTTGAAAGGTGGTGCCTAACTCCCTTAAAATTATTAAATAAACTCATTAAACTCAAACTTCTGACCTCGATTACCAACTAGAATCAGTTAACTAACGAGTCTCTTAACCATAGAGTTAATTCCATTGACACAATTGCACTCACTAACTCCTTTATAGGGTTAATTATTATTGACTTAGCGAAAGAAAACATAGGAGACAATAATATATATTTCTCCATTTTAGTAATGTTGCAACTTCTTTTGGTGGAGAGGTGAAGGGTTCCAAGCAAACACCATTCACCTATACCTCCTAAAGTGTTCCATCATGTTGATCCAACTTCACCACTCCTAAATCCTAGATTATTGGGACTATGAAGGTTCCTAACCTATGAATTTTCATCTCTTCAGGGTGCTTAAGGTAAATATTATCGACCATAACCCAACCAAGTCAACTTTCACAAAATTATCATCTTTGATAGCACAAGCATGACATGTCTTGTACTATGAATTTTCAACTATCTAGTGGTATTACACTAAGACAAAATCTTCATCTAATTCCATTAATTTTGCAAGTCAACTCTAGCTTAACTCCTCCTTTGTCATTTTTGTAACTTGAATGATGAATAGGCTCAATACTACAAATTATATAGGCAATACCACCTCTTTCCCATATACTAGAGTGAAAGGAATGTACTTTATTGGCATTTTGGTTGTGGTTTGTTATGCTCATAGTACTATTGGTATCCATTCATCCTAGATGTTCAATTAATGGAACAAAATTTGTTCTGGTATCCACAACTAGATGAGTCATGGTTTAGATAGTATCTCTCATGAAATGTTTTCCTTGATCAATTGCTAAACCTTTGGGGCACCTAAACTTGGATATATTATTTTCAAAAATGAATCTTACTGCTATATGTGTGCCACAGTCTCAAGTTGGTGTTGCCTCTATCCATTTGGCATGGTAATGTTTGGCAGTGATAATGTACATGGTCTCAAAGCATCTAATAGTAGGGTTTATAAGTTCAATAAATTCCACCATGCATTTCTCAAAGGGACACAACAAAAGTACTAGGTGTAGTGGAAAGTCATCCCTTATGGAAAGTCATCCCATTCATTGGTCGATGTCACATAACATATTCTTTTTTCACCTTGAATACTATGGGCCATCATAATCTTGCCTACAATAATTCTCAAGTCGTGACTTTTCCTCTGCATTGGCCTCCCACCACCCCACTATGACACGTTCATAGGATTCTCCATGTCCATAATGAATCATCTAATTGACTTATTTATGTCTAAAGTGTATCAACAAAAATCCACTCATCATTATGCATCATTCATAACTAGTTGTTTATTTTAAATGGCTAAGTATCATTCAGGGACAACTACCATATTTAATGCGATGGCGATGTCTTCCAAGTAGATTGGAATTCCTTCTACTCTAAACAAATCAAGCTCTATTAATTTGTTAATTTTCACTTTAGATCAATTCTTTGACCTAACATTAATTAAACCCAGCTTCGCCACAACCTCAAAGTTGAACTCTTAAAACACTGGTAGCCAATTATAGATGTGCCCTTCCAAAACCTTCTTTTTCAACAAGTACTTGAGTGCATAATGATCTATGAAGAATTTAAAGTGCCCTTCGAGCATGTAGTTCTCATGTTTTTGTAATAAATAATCATTTCCAATATTTTATTTCTATGATGATGTAGTTATATTAGGATTTGGATAGCTTCCTACTAGTAAATAGATCGAATATTGTTCTACTTTTCCTCATCAATTTTTGCCAATATTGCTCCCAAAGAAATGTTTGATGCATCCACATGAATATGAAATTCAATGGTCCAATTTTGAAAAAATGGGATTGGTGTGCTTACCAACTTTTGTTTTAGAATGTTAAAGGGGATCTTTAAATTTTGCAATCTAGAGGAATTGTTTTTTCTTCTTTAGTGTTTGCTCCATGGGTTTTGTGATAGTGGCATAGCCCTTGATAATTTTTTGGCAGTGCAAAGTGTGTCTGAGAGTTGACTATAGGGTATGGACATTAGTGTCTCCTCACAAAAAACATGTACTAGAAATATGTTAAACAATGTATATAAAATGTACTCCCTTAGGATCAAGGAGATTTGTAACTACAAACACTTTTCAAACATTAGCTACAACATCACAACATGACTCTTTAGTAAACTTAATATAGTTCAATAATATAAGTAAACTTTTAAGAACTTGTGATCCAAGTGGATATTGGTTGCCACCTGACTATTCCACTTGGAACCCTAACACTATTTTCTATCAGTTTCATATTTTTCAACATAGGTTCCTATTTTGATAGTTTTCTATTTTTGGAAGTTTTTAGGTCCTAAACTTCCGGAGCTGTTTTGAGGCTCTAAACAACGTTTTTTGGGGAAATGAGCAGACGTGGATAATTTTTTAATCCTTGAATACACCTTTATAACTTCCTATAGTGTGTGCCAAATGAAAATCATATGCTAAAGTTACGATCCGAGGAAGTTGACATTCCAATTAACTCCAGTGGGACCCATACCTTTGGATGCTTCATCTCCTAGGGTTAGGTTTTTGGATCTTTAGGTTTTCTTATTGTTTCTTCGTGATAAAAAAGCCTATGGGCCTCATTGTAACAAAGTTCAAAAGGCATGTATCCATCACATCTCTTCCCATATATAAGATACCATCGCCCGAGCTAATTTGCTTTCATTTTGCATGTAAAATTTTTTAAGCATTTGTTATTTATTAATTGAAGTTTCACAATATCTCTATATTCTTATTTTAAATCTATATTTCATTTCGTTCATTCATCCGGACCAGTGGTATTAGAGTAGTCAACTCTTTTTCTATATTTTTGTGCATGTCCCTAATGAGGTTGGGATATAAGGAGTTGGGAATCGAGCTACGTGAACCCTTGCAAGAGCATCAAATTGCGGACCCTGACAACCTCCCATGGAAGAAGAAAATAAAGATGTGGGATCAAGATATCCTATCAAATTGTTGGTCGAAGATGCCCTCGAGTGGCAGAGGAACGAGATGATGGATCATTTTTCCCAAATCCTTCAACGGATAGCAATTTGTGACACATCTTCATCTAGTAGTCACTTCGGAGGCACCGCTCCCTTTAAGGTACAAGTTAATTTTGGCATTTCCATCTTTGAAGGACAGATAAATGTAAATGCTCTAGATAAATGGTTAAATCTGTTGGAAGGATATTTTTCAGTCCATAATTTTTACAATAGAGAAAAGATTACTTTTGTGCTCCTTAAGGTCACCCCCATGTCAAGGACTGGTGAGAAAATTACTGTGAGAAAACGGCCAAGGAAGAATCCTTGCTATTTTTAGCCACACTCTCTCGGGACTCTTTCTGAGATGTTGTTAAGGAACAATATTACCCTTTTGGGAACTATGAAGATAAGTACATAAAATGGACCACACTACAAAAACAAAGGGACCAAGAAGTTCCAAAGTTCATGAATATATTTCACACCCTACGCACAAAGTTGGGTATCAATAACTCTAAGTGACATTTGGTGCTCAAGTACCACTATGGTATGCACAAATTCATCCAAGCTCAAATGGAGTTCTTAGACATCTCCTTGCTTGGTGCAACATACCAATATGATGTCACGATAGAGCATAAATTTAAACAGAAGAAGCAAGACTTTGGATCTATGAATCTGAGGCAGGCAGGGGAAACCCCAAACCACTGAAGAAAGGATAGAGCCAAGGTGGAATGACCCGAGAAAACTCGTCAAAGATGCAAGTAAAGAATAACAATGGGAAGACGAAGAAAGACACAGGAAAGTGGTTGGAGTTCCATAAGAGCCCCACTCACAACACAAGTGAATGTCACACAAAGTAGTCACTAGTGGATGAGTTGAAACCTTCAAAGACAAACGCATGTTCTGACTCTAAACTAGAACCCGACAAAGGGAAACAAATCATTGATGCAAAACCCAATGCCACCATTGCCACCACCAAGGTTAAGAAAAGTGAACCCGAAGATCCAGAGGAGGGTGAGTGTCTCTTCCACTCACAGATGTGGATGAAGGGTGCTCTGCTGCAGTTCTATTGGCATTATGGCTAATATGTTTTCCTTGATGTCAACCTAGATAGTTGTCTTGACACTAATAATTTCACAAGAACAATATAGGTGCAGGCTCGTCCAACAAGAAAAATACCTTCTACATAAGGTTTATAACGAAGGTTTTTAGTGTTATAAAATTGGAATTTTTTTCAAAAAAAACTTTGCTAAAGCATTTGTTTGTGGTGGCAGATGTTTTAGCAGAGATTATAACGGAACTTCCTCACAACTAAAAAAATCTGGGCGACCAAAGGTTTTAGCGGATGTTTTTTTAATAGTGTGCTTCATGGAAAAATAGCACTAGTGTGCTAAATATATAAAAGCACAAGGGTTGTATACATAACTAAAAGCATTGAGGCGTTGAATGCAAAGAACATCGGTGCCTTTAATCTATTCTGCCTAGTGCATATATATTAAAAAACATCTTGGGGTGTTCTTTTCAGAAACGACACCGGGGAGGAAAAAAAATATTACATAATTGGTGCTTTTATTTAAACTTGTTGCTCTGGTGCATATGATTTTTATAAAAGCATTGTTGCGCTACTGATATAAAAGAGTCAATGTTATTAATTTGAATAATGTAGCATTAGTTCTATGAAATCACTGGTGCTTTAAGAATTACAATGTGTCGTGGCATTAAATGCAAACAATATCGGTGCTTGAAGAATATAACGCCCCGGTGATGTTATTTTCAGAAAAGGCATTGGTCATGCAAAAATATTGTCATAACGGTGCATTTAGATAACATAATGCACCAGTGCATGTTTATGTTATGGACGAACCGATTTTTTGTATGAGATTTTCTATTTTTTAGAAACAATGATTTGTGACAATGCAATTATTGTGATTTTTTAAAGCCGTTATTCATTGAAAAATTGACATATATCTTATAACAATATTCATATAAATAAAATTTTGATTAGTAAATTTGTATATGATGTTTGTATTAATTTGTTATATTATGATATTTCACATCCCTTCATTATAATATTTTATCATCCATATATTTAATTAATGGTGTAACATTTCACAACAACATTAGATAACACAATAGAATAAATTAAAAATGAATTTTATTATATATCAATAAGAGGCTCTTTGTCATACAAAATGGGATAGTTATTGGTAACCCCATTGTCTTGCAATTGGGACACTATGTCCATTACATTAAACAAAATGTCTGAATTTCACAGACAATTATTCCAAAAAATACAACAACTTGCATTGATATTTGTTGTAGCGAATACAACCACCCTCCAAAATTTTGGCTTGCACCCAATTTTGGAGCCTCCCTTGAGAGTTTTTCTTGATGACTACACACACCCAGGTTCACCACGTGAGCCTGTGTGAGTCTTTGCGTCCACCTTGCTTGTTCATTTCATCCAAGTTTTTGCATGTTGGTATCCAAGTCATGCTTGCGACCATGTTCTGGTCATGCTCAAGGTCTTCACTTCATGTGTACATGTTGTGTTCACTATGAAATCATCTGTCGCACTCACACATGGAGTCACACTCACAGTCGTACAAGCGTCGTAACGGTCAATCAACAATCAATCACAACTGTCACGCTTGTTGCCTGCACCATCAATCAGTCATGTTGAACATGTGTGTCTGAATGGTTTGAGTCGTCTCGTCATCGAGTCATGTGCGTGTGTGTTTGCATGATCACCTATGCATCATTCGATCATTCACACACATAGTCATTTTGCTGAAGTTCTAACGACCAGACTCCCCTCTGATAGCCGAACCATTACCCTGCCATCGACTCAATCAACTGTCACCCAGAACAATGCAGAAGCACCAAACAAGTCTTTCCAAGATGCATTAATCGCAAGCAATCCAATCAACTTTCATTTTGGCCACACGGAGAGTTAGACTCGGCAACCACCTTGGGGCTAACTCCCCTCAAAAATTGCGCAGAGGTTGCTGACCTTACCCTCTATGCTGACTGAGGAAATTGTGCAAATAGGCCTGATAGACACTAAGTGCCCATCCCTGTCTCCCTCAGAAAATTGCACAGTTTTCTGAGTCAATCCTCCCACCAGTCAACTAGCTGCTCATCGAGGAAATTGTGTAGTTTTCATGAGCAGGTCTTCTGCTGCCCAGCAGTCCGCTCAATTCCAAAATTGTGCAGAGATGATCAGCAGGCTGACCTCCCAGCCTTAGTGCAGTTTCCCTCTAGGATCCATCTCCTAGTAGCAGATTGCCAGTTCCCTCCAGGAATTGTGCAGTTTCTACTGCCAAGCTCCTAGCAGCTGACTGCCTGTTCCCCTTGGGAATTGTGTAGTTTCTACTGCTTGTGACCCAGCAACCAATTGCCAGGTTCCCGGCCAGTTCCTCCAAAAGCTGCGCAATTCCTGCCTATTGATCCTGTATGCAACCCGGCCTGTTCCTCCAGAAAATTGCGCAAATTTTGCCTTCCAGCCCCTGCTGCCGGCTCGTTTCAAAAAATGCGTAAAGTCTATCTGCCTTGCCTTCTTGTAGCCCGGACTGTCCCTCCCAAAGTTTGCACAGTTTTGCCTTCCAGCCGAGCCAAACCTCGTGGACAGTCAAAGTCGACTTGGATTTCCCATCTTCATCACACAGTGACTCTTGCACAAATTTCATCAGCAATGCCTGGAGCCATCATCCTGCCTTGCAACCTTGCTGCCTCTCCTAGTCACCTGCATCCAAAATGATCGTGTGTCATGGTAGACTAGGAGGTTTTTGGATTTGGTGTCATCTCGTCATGAGTGGTTGTAGGTACAAGTACACCAACAAACATGGCGCAATGACAAATGGGATGAACAAAGGGAGCACATGCATAAGGATAGGTTCACCAATGGATGAACGAACGATGCATGTGAAGAGATGTGCTCGCGAATGGATGATCATGCAAAGATGTGTTCGCAGACGGATGGACAAGAAAACATGCAAGATGTGCTCACGGATGGATGAACGGACGAACATGCACCTTTCGTGAACATATGAGCCTGTCAAGCCTTCCAACATACAAGCAAGGAGAAATGTGCTAAAGCAACATCAAGCGAACCAACGACCATCAAAGACTTCGCGCACTTTGTGATGCGAAGGTGAAGCTGTGATACACCATGAAGACATCCATCACACAGCAGCACTGCAGCTCGACATGCACTTCAACGACAGCACGAATGTACCAGCACTGTCATGTCGAGTCATGTCATGAGTCATGTTGTCCACATCTCCATTGTGAGCCATGTTGTTAGATCAATGTAATGTAACGTGGAAGTCCAAGAGACCGACTTGTTGTACAAAGAGTCATGTAAAGTCGAAAAGTCATGGAAGTCAAATAGTCATGAGGGTAGTCGAACAACCACAAGGGTCAGTTTCACCCTTGGCTATAAATACCCCCTCATTTGTACATGCAAAGGACTTTTCACCTCAGCTCCTCCCACATAGCCAAGAGAGTATGTAATATTTCCTTTAAGGAGTAAGTAGTGGCTCCAATGCCCCTCACACGGGGTTAATGATGTATGGTGTAACGATGTGTCTTGGAAATTTCGCTTAATTCGGAAGCCTGCTAACAGATCAAAACGTTTTCACACACGTATTGTAACTTTTGTAAGACTAATCTTAACACTTGTGATGCATGTTTCTTTAACCTGTGTTCTACATTTGAACTATTTCACTTGTTGTAATACATAATCTATTAATGGAAATGTGTTGTATATGTTGTTAATGTTGTCTCGCCCTTATAGACTACTCTCTTGGACATCAGACATAACTTTCACATAGAACTTGTTATAACAACCGTTGTACTCATGCGGACTAATTTGTTGAGTGTCATACGTGTTATCTTCCCTTGTGTGTTGTGACTGTCGCATCCATGTGGGCTGTTCTGCTGGAAGCTACGCATGTGCTGTTGTGTTTTGTGTTCCTATCAGAGTTTGGACTTCTCCCAACTGACTTGGGACTCAAGTGACTTCTCGCAAGGAAAGAACCATTGACACAAGTGACACTTACACTCACCAGGCACGTGAACCTCACTTATCGAAGACAAAGCATACCACTCTCATGTGCTGAAAAGCAAGAGTTGAGGCAAATCCTTAAGATAATGGCAATCGAGCCATCATACCAGATGGGCCTCCCACACCAAACGGTGTGAGGTCTAGTTGGGACTTCATACCGGGGTGATCCCCTGAATGTTGGTGGATCCAGCACCATCAAAAATATCCAAATACATAATCATTCTTCATTGAAACTATTATCAGTGCTCGGGCTACTTCCATGACTTGGGTTATTTGGATGAATGTTTTGTTGATTGCATCAATTATTTTCGTCTTCTTGATCTTGTTCCATTTGCAAACATAAAAATAAAATGTAATGATTGTATCTACATTGGTGAGAATAATTAAAATTGAAACAAATAATATAAATCAATGTAAATCGAATAGTAATGTACCATAACAAGAAGTGGCTCATGAACTGTACACATGATTTAAAAATCAAGTCTCATTCCTTGTTGCAACAACTCTTCTATTGGCGTACCTCCATACTTTGTTTCCCGCAAATTTTATACCCCATTATAAATCATAAATTTAATATAAAAGATTTTTTTTGTTCTATTAATTATAAACTCAGAAAAGTAAAACAACCTAGATACTTACAAATTCCACAATTAATTTGTGATATGCCAAAATATACTCACAACCCATATTTAACCCAATGTCAATCAATACTTTTGATGGCTCTTCTTTGTATGTTAGCAACTATTTGAAGATATTGAAGGATCATTGTTGTAAAACAACTTAAAATATACAAAAAATGAAACCTTGCGTTATTATAAGGAAATATGAACAATTACTCACAAACTTTGATATCAACCCTTTTCTTCCTTGTTCTCATGTTTTATGTGTTGAATGAGTTCAATTTTGGTTTCTTTTCTACAGGAAAATACTTGAAAATTAATAATTAATGCTAAATTATTTGTGTATATGTAAAAATTCAATCATGATTATATACATTTGAAGCACCTTGTTGTTGAGATGGCTCCTCCTGTGATGCAATTATGCCCATTTCTTTGACCATATCCTTGTACACTTTTTTGGACATTCGTATTGGCATGTTTCACATATCAGCTCATTAATCCGTTGGTATTTTCATAATCTTCCTGAAAAAAAAGTAATAAACTATTTTTATATTGATATTAGAAAACTAAATATAACAAAATTGATATTAATAAATGAATGGATTGCAGTAATATATACATATAATTCTAGAAAATCATTTTAATTAAGAATATTACCTTTTGAATGATATTTTTTTTTGTATGTTTTTTCTATTGCAAGTATGACGAGTCTCATTGACCATTACTCTGGAAACACTTCGTATAGTTAGATATAATTTGGTTCTTGGAATCATTGGATTGATTTTTGTATTGTAAGTGGAAAGTACGTATATATGTTTGTTCCACTATATCCCTCATAGTTTTGTAAAAATTTTACCTTCTTCATTAACCTCCAGCACCACTCCAGATGAGTTAGGGACCAATTCATCGCCATTTACATGTTCTATAATTTTTCTTTTATTGGAATGACATTGATCTTTTCCTTCGTTGTTGCTCCATGTAGAACATTAAACATATATGAATTAATATATTGTTTGAAACATGTTATCTAATATTCTTAAGTATATTATTAATGAAAAAAATCATATGGAATAATATTTTTTCATTCACGTGATTCATCCTTTTGCATTTTTTCTATCAGACTTTTAGGTTGTTTTGCACTTAGATTAGAAATAACCTTATCGACCTTCTTCATTTTGTGGCTCTGTTTTTTTGGATGTGTTATCATTTTTTCGATCAATATTTTTGTTACTTGACAACTTCTCAGACATTTTTTATTAATATAAAACCTATACCATTCAATATAAAAGCCATTAAATATATTTTATACATAAATCAAATAATTTTCAGCCAAAATAAGCTCTGGTAACCGGTGCGATTATTTGAATAAACACCCTACTGTGTTTAATCTACTAAATGCATGGGCATTTAATTGTTCAACATTGACAACGAAAATTATTTTTTTTAAATTATGACGATGCGATTTGTAACGATAAAAGCATCTCCATCACTTAACGGTGCTATTTGGCAGAGGCGAGCTAGTGCATTATATTACATCGGGCGCACCGATAAATAGACTAGACATGGCCGACAAGATTCGATGCGATATGTAATGATAGAAGCACCGCCAACACTGGTGTGTTATATTACATAGGGCTAACTGTGGAAAAAGATGTCGTTTAAAAAAAAATGAACAAGGCCAACAAGGTTTGGATCTAATTCAATAAGTGATATTCCTACTTTACATGTCAAGCGCCCTATATATAGTAAGTATACAAACCCATTAAATCTAAAATGCTTAAAATGAAAAACCCTAATTGTGAAGTGGTAGAGGGAGTTAAACGCTAAGGTGAAATTTTGTAGTCACATAAGCAAGAAGAAGCAAGGGTTTAAGGTAAGTATTGATTTTTATTGTTTTTGTTTTCTAAATGTTAATTAAATCTAAATAGGAAGAGAGATAGTAAAAAAACTTAGTAGTAAAATCAATAGTAATTTTTTTATTATGTAGTTTTTGAATAAATTTAACAAAAATTGTAAAAAAAACTTACAATAAAAATTGAAATTTTTGCTATTAAGAGTTTTGAGTGAATCACCATACCTTTCAAATTATGATCTTTCTGCAGTTCCAAAGTATTTTGCTGCACCACAGTGCTCCGAGTATGTCTCTCTTGCAAATGATCTCTCTTTTAATTAAACCCTAACATAGATTGTAAAAAAAATTATTAGTAAATCAACAATAAAATTTAAATTTTCTACTACGCAAAGTTTTGAGTGAATCCCCATACCTTTCAGCTTTCGATCCTCTGAATAGTTCTTTTGATCTAAAGTATTATGCTGCTACACAGTGCTCCCGTTATTTCTCTCTTGCAAATCACTCCCTTGAAATTTTGGGAAAAATAAATATTGAATAACTTTTTACTATTTAAAAGACTATGAAATCATATTTCGAAAAATCAATTGTTGCTCAATTTTATTTTTATTTTATTTTTTTTATTTTTTTTCGAACATCGATGTGTTCAATAGTAAAGAGAACCAATGCATTCACAAGAAAAGTGCACCAAAATTTTCTAGCGCCAAATTTTCTAAATGCATCAACATGATAGAATTCTTTTTTCTTTCTTTCTTTTTTTTTGAAATCCAAAAACGGTGCGATTAATATTTTAATGCAATTGTGCACTTTGTATTTAAATGCATCAGTGTTGTAATTGCTATAAGAGAACTGACATGGTAGAATTCTTTTCTTTTTTTATTTGAAATCCCAGAAACATGTGCGTATGAGTGTTTTTTTATTTAAATGAATTGGTGTTATTTTCAACAAGAGCACCGATATGATAGAATTTAATTTTTTTATTTTTATTTTTCCGAAATGCTGAAAACCAATGCATTATTATTTTAACATCCCAGTGCAGCTATTATTCAAACACATCAGTGTAGTTAGTCCTGATAAGAGAACCGATAAGGTTTAAAAGCTATCTGAAATTTTATTTTCACATAAAATAGAATATTCATCTCAAATTATACTTTAGGACGCATCCACATGAGTTATAGTAGTTCATAGTATCCATTTTCCATTCAAAGTCGCCTTATTTTGAAAAATGGTTTGAAAACTATATTGAAATTTAGATTGTGGTTATATGGTTCTTGAAATTAATTTTAGATATGTACACAAAATTTTATTTCTATTTTTTCTCAAATGCAAGGAGAAAATATCATAATATCAAATCATCAATTCTTCAAATTCTAGCTCATTCCATATTTCTAATCAAAGTCCTTTGCAGAGTTCTTCCTTTCCATCTCCAGTAAGTTCAGATTTTGTTTAAATTTTTATTATCTAATTGAATTTATTTATTTATTAATCCATGTCAATTTGAATAAAAATGTATTCAAATTTGTAGGATCTTGATTCATAACTGAGTTCTGTTGCAAAAAATATTCCTCCATTTCAAAAACGTCGGAAGCTCTTATCATGAGTAGCATATCGCAAGCAACTGGTAGATGAAAATGGACAACCACTTCACCCTTCCAATTGGAACATGGCATCCTCTAGCCATAATCCTAAATAAAAAATGGTAATAATTGTTTGGTATAATGTAATTTCAACAAACCAATTGCATTGACGTGCTTACTAATATCATTGATGTACTAATGTTCAATATTTTTTAAAATTAGGATTCTAGTGATGATGAGTGACCCACCTACCATCTTCCAGTGCACCCCACTACAACGTCAAATCGAGAGAAGGTTGCATTAAGAGAAATAATTAGAGAGGAAGCATACAAAGAATGGTTGAATCAACCACCTATTCAATTCCCACTACGTCTAGATTCACCAATTAGGAATGACTACAACAATAGTAGTTCTTCATCACAAGTTGGCAATGGAGGCAATCAAATAGAGGTTGGTATGGATGATTACTTATGGGATACAAATTCCATGGAGGAAATGTTGTTAGATGCATTCCAGAACGATGAGCTAGGGGATGATGCTCATATCACTGATACCTTATTCGAAAGCCTGAAATATGCTTCCACCACCCCTCTCTTTGGACCTGGTGACAAGTTAAAGTCTACGTAGTTGGAGACAATGATGTTACTTTACAACTTGAAATCAAATTTTGGCATGTCGAATGCATGTTTCTCAACAATATTTAGGTAATTCACCTGCATGATCCATCAAGTCCCTTATATTTGGAGAAATATTTTAACAAAATCAACATTAAAAATGCTCGATTTTATGAATGTTAAATTTTGACATTGTACAATTATATTCCCCACCAACTGCAAGTTATTCAAAGATAAGGTTCTTCTAAGTGATAATGTCTTGTCGGGTAGCTGTGAAGAGGAAAATTAATTGTCGAATATATTTGGTGTTGAGTACATATCATATCATGAATGTCCAAATGATTGTATTCTATATAGAGGAGAATATGTAGACAAAGAGATATGTCTGAAATATGGGCATGATAGATAACATATATATGTGTGTGTGTGTGTGTGTGTGTGTGTGTGTGTGTGTGTGAGTAAATCACATGGTCCTCATAAGATATTGAGGCACATGCCTATAATCCCAAGGATTCAAAGGCTCTTTCATTGCAAATGTTGCAGAGATGGCATGCCTCACAGAGAAGTGAATTGGGAATTATGTGAATCCCAACAGATTCAATAGCCATGAAGCATATAGAGGAGACATGGCCTGAAAAATTCAAGGATGAATTATAAAGTCTATGACTCATCATAGGCATGGATGGCATCAACCCATATTCCCTCCAAAAAACCAACTATTATGTTTGACCTACAGTACTAATCAATAACAATAACCCCCATGGTTGCCCGTAAAGAATGAACATTTTATGTTGGCTCTCATAGCCCCTGGTAGAAGACAAGTGAAGAATATGGATGTCTACTAACAATCATTAATAGATGAATTGAAGGAATTATGGGAAGGGACATATGTGTATGATGTATCAAGATCCATCACAACAAAGAGGAGTTTTATGTTATATGGCATATGTGCTTAAACCATACATGATTATCCAGGCTTAGGAGTTTTCTCTAGTAAATTACATTTTTATTGATTTGTTTAGATACATAACAATATTTTTTTGCATATTTATTTAATTTGATGCAATTGTTCTGATCTTCATGATCGCTAATGTGCCCTCTATACAATAATTTTGCATGTCTTGTAGCAAAAGTGTATCATGGATGTAAATGTTGTGGGACCTTCTCTGAAGGCTAGGTGGTCTAACCACCTATAAAAAGAAGTGTATGACTGGTCTAGGGTATTCCTCCCATAATAACACCCTTACAGAAGAGAAACATCTTCTTTCAATGGTAAACCAAAGAGAACCCAAAGGCCTACAATAATGACGCTAGTTAAATGGCTTAGAGGATATGAGAGAGAGAAGGATGAGTTTGCAGAAATGTTTGATTCAAATGGGGAGCCTATGTTTGATGATCCAGAATTCTTCGACACCTATGTTGAGAAATTTCCCATTAGGATGAAAAGGAAATATGTCTTTTATGAGCTCCCATATTGGGAGCATCTTAAGATTTCCCACTTACTAGATCCCATGCATATATTTAAAAATGTTTCATCTTCTTTATGGAAGCACATATCATTGAAAGAAAATGATACATTAGCTATTAGGAGATATATTATTTCTTTAAAAACTAAAAAGAAACATTGGCTAAGACAAGAAACTAGAGGAGAGGCTGGTCCCTCTTGGTCTTTCAAAGAAGGTGATGTCCTAAGGATTTTAAAGAAATATTATCTTTCTTTGGCAAAGGAAATTATAATGAGTGTGAGGGTGCCTTCTTTATATGGGTCTTCATTACAACGTTGCTTCATTATGGAAGACTGCTTGTCCGGGTTGAGATCACATGACCATTTGAACCTTCTAAGAGTACGTATGTCAAAAACGTGATTTTATTATTTGTTATTATTTTTATGCAATGGGATATTTTATAATTAATTTTTGTATAATGTACTATTTACTGTCATGGGTGTGTGAACCACAGAAGTCCAACCACATGCCATATCTAAATTATCTGCATTTGTACGGTGGATCACATCGAAGGATATTCATATGGGTAGCATTCCATAGTGGCATCAAGAGATAGTTGAGATTGTTTGTGTGTTTGAGAAGGATCCATTGACGAGTTTCATGGACTTGCAAGTTCATCTTCCAATTCACCTAGTAGATGAGGTGGAATTAGTTAGGGTGGTTTCTTGTCATTGGATGTTTGACAAGAAGAAATTGAAAGGTTTTGTTCAACAAAGGGAAAAACCTGAGGGGTCTATAGTAGATGGGTATATATTGTATGAGTATTTCTATTATACCAGTGAGTACATCAAGCAGATCGACAACACACCAGGTGCGACGATTTGGGATGACAAAAGGGATGAAGAAAAAAGAGAAGGGTAACTTCTCCAAACGAATGGAATGAGGCACACGATAAAGAGTAAGTGACTTATTATTTGTCGAATTTCTACATAGTAACTATGTTGGAAATAGTACTAAGGGGGGGGGGGGGGGGGTGAATCAGTATTAGCAAATCAAACACTTTTCATTTTCATACTCTGATTCATATATGCTACTTTAGTTAAGGCAACCCGCATGTATACGCAACTGTGATTAAAGCAACTAGCATATATCTAGTAAACTTATGATTCAGTTAGTTGATATTCAATGAGTGCATCAGAACATTATTAACCATATGAACAGTAAATAGGTGCAGTAAAATAGAATAGATCATCACACATAAGAAGCACACATGAACACCATGATGTAAGGTGGAAACCCAATGTGGGTGAAAACCACCTGCTGCAATTCGTCTCTATCTTCCTTTAATAAGAAACTTCTTTTTACAATATTTATGTACTGGTGCAGTCTTATACCAGTACGCAGGCTTCTACCTGCAGAAGGCTACAACCTTCTCTTGTTCTCCAGTTTCTCCTGGAAGGGAGCTACAACCCCCTTAGCTCTTGTACTAGCCAATCCATTTACTAGTACGTAGGCGCCAGCCTACAGAAGGCTTCAACCTTCACTCGTTTTCCAGCTTCTCCTGGAAGGGAGCTCCAACCCCCTAGCTCTTGTACTGGACGATATGTTTACCAGTATGTAGGCGCCGGCCTACTAAAGGCTACGATCTTCTTTCTTCCTCCAGGGACCACGTTTCATAAATTTTCATACTGGATACTCCTGAAGCACAACACCATAATCTGAAGGCCACATTTCATCCAATTTTCATATTGGACCCATCAACAACATTGAAGCACAAAATTAATCATCACTGCAATACACCCATCAACTACACCTGCATCATCAATCTCTAAAACACTGAAAAATAGTCACCAGAACATAGAACAGACAACAGAACTCTGCAACAATAACCAGATCCAACTGCAACTTCAAATATCATATCTCATAATGTATACGCTACTATGAAGAACCAAACCAACGTACATACGCGCTTTCACCAAAGCCAACCCGCGTACAGATCTACAAATATTTACTCATAACTTTGCAGCTGTTCCAGACATCAGTCATACCCAGATCATAACATTCATACAATAAAACATGCGTCAATAATTCAAATCTAGTCTATCCATAATCAAACCATATAATGATAAACATTCCAAGCCTTAAGACCCCGATCCATCATTCATCATCATCCACATGAGTGCATCCTTGGTTCAGATCAAGTAAAGCATCACAAACCCATAACCAGCTTATCAGATATTCATCACTTCCTCACTTGCACCCTTGGCCTAATGATCTTCTCCTTATATAGGTTTAGGCTTCTCTCAATACCATGGTCCAAAACCATGTAGAACTAATACCTTGGACCCAATACCTGGGGTCAACACTTCGGACCAAATATAATGGACCAATGCCAAAATACCATGGACCAAATACCACGGACCAAAACTTAGTTTTCTGACATGTACGCGCCTTTCCTTCTGTGAACCTGCATGTGTATGTATAAGCGTCTTCTATTCTACTCATCCGTGTGTATATGCACTTTCATCAACGTTAACCTGCATATACCTCTCTCTTGACCTGCTGTACTATGATCTGTCATCTGATTGAGTTTCCACCTGTATCATACCTCTGAGTGAGTTGCCATCAAGGACAACACCTGTATCATAATGCCAACAAACTATTCAAACTGAACTTCATATTAATAAATATTTTGATCTCATACATACTACATATGTTGGTTCGATTTCATTAGCGAAATCAGAAATTGAAGACATCAACAAATTCATTCTTTACAATATGGAAGTGATACAACTGTGGGTCGAATTGTACGAGCATAAGAGGAGGAAATGGGACAATGACATTGTTAAGTTATGGTATGTTCTATGCTTAGAGCAGTTTACTTCTTTTTATTATTATTATCCACAAATTAGCAATCACCTATACAGTAAGTAAAGTGCAGATAGAACATTAAACGATCGACAGAAAACAAGCCAAGACAAGAGACACAAGATGTGGCGACTAGCCAGGGACAAACCCCAATATAGGGAAACCCTTTGATCAAATCTTCCTTTATCTTCAATAATTCAGCAGAGAGAAATAATACATAAATCTTATTTACATCAGCAGCAGCAACAAACCCTAGATCAGCGGCATCAATAGCATCAGTCAATATCTGTCAGATCATCTAGATCAACAGCATCAGCATCATTGGCATCACTAGCATCATCGACATCACTAGCATCATCACAGGCATCATCGGCATCATCGGCATCATCGGTATCACCGGCATCATCGGCATCACCAGCATCACCGGCATCATAAGCATCACCGGCATCATCGGCATCATCGGCATCACCGGCATCAGCAGCGTCCTTCCTTCCACACATGTGAGAGAAGAGTCCCTTTCTGCACAGTAGGAGAAGAGCCTCTTTTCTGCGCAAGAGAGAGAGAGAGATGTGATGAGATGTGTGTGTCCAAATGAGGAAAACACCTCCTATATTTATACACAACTGTTGATGATTGAATAGATGCGACTGTTGGGCTTCTGAGCCTACATGAGTTAATGGTCGGCTTGATAATTTTTCCATAATCAAAATAAATTCATATCTCCATAAATACTTATCGAAATCAGTTGATCTTTAGATCAATCCTACACCTCTCGATGAGAGGAATCTAATAAAAACATTATCAGCCATGAATAAGATGACCCACATGGAGTTTGGCCCTAGTTGCCAATTTTAACACTCCCTCTCAACTAGGGAGAAATCCATCTGCAATCTGTCTGTCATTCGCCACTATTCATCCATCCAATGCACTGCCATATACATCTTGACCCCTGCTTTGTTCTGCTTTGTCCTGCCTACTCTTCTCAGTTCTATTCTGCCCTGTTCTGATCTGCTCTGCTCTGCTCTATTCTGCTCTGCTATGATTTTTCTGAATTATGAAGAAGAAAAAATGATCGAGGATGTATCATACTGACTCAAAGTCAATCTCAGAGTGTGTACCACTGGTCCCAGACCAGTCTCAACCAACCCGAAGTCAGCATCATAGTGGGTACAACTCCTACAACTGGTCCCAAACCAGTATCATCCTCCAGTGACTCAAAGTAAGTCTCAAAGTGCATACCATTGTTCCCAAACCAGTCTCAACCGACCTGAATTCAGCGTCATAGTAGGTACCACTCCTACTACTGGTCCCAGACCAGTCCTCCACTGACCCGAAGTCAATCTCAGAGTATGTACCACTCGTCCCAAACTAGTCTCAACTGACCTGAAGTCAGCGTCATAGTGGGTACAACTCCTACCACTGGTCCCAAACCAGTATCATTGATCCCAGATCAATGAAGGTCATCCTAGCATAGGGAGTACGGTAGATACAACGATGCGTCCATAGGTACTACTATGGTCCCTATCCTCATTTCCATGTTCATTTATCAGATGAAAGGTACTTCCCATGAGTCCCAGACTGCATGGGTAGGATGCCTCGACACGAGAACTAATCATCTTGTCCATAGGAGAGCGAATCATCCTGTCCCACAAGACAGCGAAACATCTTGTCCACAGGAGAGCGAATCATCCTATCCACAGGAGAGCGAATCATCCTGTCCCATAAGAGAGTGAATAATCTTGTCCACAAGAGAGCAAATCATCCTATCCATAGGAGAGTGAATCATCCTGTCCAGTGGATGCCATGGAGAACTAATCATGCTGGCCCACAAGAGAGTGAATCATCCTGTTCCACAATCGCCATGGAGAACACATCATCCAGGCTTCACAAGAGAACTAATCATCCTGCTACACAATCGTCATGGAGAACACATCATCCAAACCTCACAGGAGAACTAATCATCCTGCTATGAAGAACACATCATCCAGACCTCACAGGAGAACTAATCATCCTGCTACACAATCGCCATAGAGAACACATCATCCAGACCTCACAGGAGAACTAATCATCTTGCTACACAATCGTCATGGAGAACACATCATATAGACCTCACAGGAGAACTAGTCATCCTGCTACACAATCGTCATGGAGAACACATCATCCAGACCTCACAGGAGAACTAATCATCCTGCTACATAGTCGCCACGAGGTGTCACAAGTTTTTATTCTTTTACCCTATACACGTACACCACCAGGGGATGGTGAGTCACCCTACGGTCATATGTCACTCCAAGAAGTACCCCCCCTGGAGCTCCAAGAGCTCCATACATCATACAGGACCCTCATCAGAGGGTTTCTGAATGACACCAAGTCATTCTCGGAAAGTCAAAATTTTGACCTTTCCTAGGGGCTTTGTCAGAATGTCGGCGACCTGTTCATCTGTACCGATATGTTGGAGCCTTATAGCTCCCTGTTGCACCATATCTCAAATATAGTGGTACCTGATATCGATATGCTTGGAGTGATCATGAAATATGGGATTCTCTGATAAACGAATCCCACTCTGGTTATCACACAGGATCATAGTGGTATCGAATGTAAATCTAAACAGCTCACTGAAGAGCTTTCGTAACTAGACTGCCTCACAGGAGGCATGCTAGTAGCAATGTACTCTACCTTGCGGTGCTCAGAGCCATCGACTTCTGCTTCCTGGTCATCTAGGATATCGAGGCAGATTCCAAAGAGAACTAGCATTGAGAAGTGCTCTCCACACTGCCTACTCACTCAACATTCGAATAATCATGCAGTTTCATATTTCCGGCAGTGTATCTCAATCCATGATAGATTGTGCCCCGAAGACATCTCAGAAGATTCTTGGCATCAATCCAGTGAGGCTCAACCAAATATGAGCTCACCATGCTCACTGCAAAACATATGTCTGGATGGAGGTTCACCAAGAACATCAATGCGAATTAGTTTATGAAACTCAGAGGCATTTCCCAAATCTAGTCCGACATCACTACCATATAACATTTGAAAGTTAAGATCCTCGAGGTAGTCACAGGCTTGCAGTCCACCATACTGAATCTTTCGAATATCTTCACCACATATTTTCCTTGAGATAGGAAAATTTCCCTTGGCTTATGCCAGACTTCAAGTCCTAGGAAATAGTGCATTAGTCCTAGGTCCTTCATTTCAAATTCAGAAGCCAACTCCATCTTACATTTGTGAATGAGAGGGTCTACACTTGTTAGAAAGAGGTCATCCACATACAGCACCAGTATGAGAGGTTTGTCATCTTCAACCTTAGAGTAAAGGTTAGGAACGGCTTCACTCCTAGTGAATCCCAGCTTCATCAAGTAGCTATTGATCCTCTCATACTATGCTCGGGGTGCTTGCTTCAGCCCATAGAGATCCTTCTTCAACCTGCATACATGAGATTTTCGATCATAAATATCAAATTCTTTGGGTTGCTCCACGCAAACTTCTTCTTTGATCGAACCATGCAAGAATGTAGTCTTGACATCCATCTGATGTAGGTTCCATCCTTGTGAAGCTGCAAGGGCTATGATCGAGCAGATGGTGGTATATCTGGCAACAGGTGCAAATATCTCGTCATACTCTTTTTCTTTCGGTTCCCTGGTGTCAGCTTCTTGAGAGCTCCTCGCTGTAGGAAGATTGTTCACCTGGCTGAGAGCCATATCTTCGTCAAAGGTGACATCATGACTAATCACGACTTCCCTTTGATCGGCTACATAGATTCTATAGCCTTTCACTATAGCCCACGAAGATTTCTTTCAGTGAACATTTCTTCAGGAGCCTTGGAACCCAATGCTTGATGAGGGCATCGGTTTTGTACATATACGACGGTGTTTGCAACTTCGTCCCATAGAAACTTCGAAAGTATTTGATCATGGAGCATGGCACGGATAGCTTCCACAATTGTACGGTTCTTTCTTTCTGCCACACCATTCTGTTCAAGAGTATATGGTGTAGTAGTCTCCCTCTTAATGCCAACCTCTTTACAAAAGTCATAAAACTCGTTAGATTCATATTCAGACCCATTATCAGTCCTTAAGATCTTGATCTTCTTTTCGGTTTGATTCTCGATCAAGGCTTTGAAGTGTTGAAACCAAGAGAACACTTCATCCTTCTTTTTCAAGAAGTATATCCAAGTATTTCGAGAATAGTCATCTGTAAAAGTAAGGTAATATGAATATCCTACCAAGGAGTTCACAAGCATTATACCAAATATGTCTGAGTGAACCAACTGTAATATATCGGAGTCTTGCTTTGGCTTGAGGGTATTGGTCCCCTTTTGAGCTTTCCTTCGGCACATCCCAGACATACACCTTCTTTCTCTACTCAGGATTTGGGCATCCCTATCACCATTTGTCTTACATCTAGTAGAGCTTTATAATGAAGGTGGGCAAACCTCCGATGCCAAAGTTCAGACTGAAGAGATGTGTCACAAGACATGACACCTAGCGGACTTCCACCGACTTGAGATAATGAATCAATTCGAAACCTAAGAGTAAAGGCATCTTTAACTTTAAACAAACTCACTTGTCTATTTTAGATTTCCTTGGAGGTGTTAAGCTTAGAAACTTAGGCCACCAAGCGCTTGTCGATAGAGTCCCGGATGATCTTCTTTGTTTTCACTTCATCGGTTTTCCATTTGTTCCTGGCAGCAGCAGGTGCATTTGATGGAGGCTCAACAATATGCCTCTCACATGTTCCAACACTCCTTGATCTTCTAAGGTTAGATCGAGAGACATCTTCCATTCGTGATAGTCAGACTTCTCACGAAGCTTGTCTTCGGCAGGGAAGAGTGTTGAGGACCCCATATTTCTTTTAGGATAGACTTGCCAATCTTCTCTTCGGTGATTGCTCTTGCTCTTGCTCGAGCTTTGTCTTCACCTCATCTTTGATACCATGTTAAGTTATGGTATGTTCTATGCTTAGAGCAGTTTACTTCTTTTTATTATTATTATCCACAGATTAGCAATCACCTGTACAATAAGTAAAGTGCAGATAGAACATTAAACGATCGACAGAAAACAAGCCAAGACAAGAGATACAAGATGTGGTGGCTAGCCAAGGAAAAACCCCAATATGGGGAACCCTTTGATCAAATCTTCCTTTATCTTCAATAATTCAGCAGAGAGAAATAGTACATAAATCTGATTTACATCAGCAGCAGCAAACCCTAGATTAGCGGCATCAACGGCATCAGTCAATATCTCTCAGATCATCTAGATCAGCGGCATCACTGGCATCACTCACATCATTGGTATCACCCGCATCATCCGCAACATCGGCATCACCGGCATCATCGGCATCACCGGCATCATCTGCATCATCGGCATCACCGACTTCAACAGCGTCCTTCTTCCACGCGTGTGAGAGAAGAGTCCCTTTATGCGCAGTAGGAGAAGAGCCTCTTTTCTGCACAGGAGAGAGAGAGAGAGATGTGATGAGATGTGTGTGTCCAAATGAGGAAAAGACCTCCTGTATTTATACACAACTGTTGATGATTGAATAGATGTGACTATTGGGCTTCTGAGCCTACATGAGTTGCTGGTCGGCTTGATAATTATTCCATAATCAAAATAAATTCATATCTCCATAAATACTTATCGGAATAGGATGATCTTTAGATCAATCCTACACCTCTCGACGAGAGGAATCTAATAAAAATATTATCAGCCATGAATAAGATGACCCACATGCAGTTTGGCCCTAGTTGCCAATTTTAACAAACATGAAAGAATTCAAATGGTTAAATGGTAGAAGCATGCCTTATCCTAATTATTTAAAATAAGATATGCCAATGACAAGCCTTGAAAGTTGGGTTGTTGATCAAGTCAGAGAGAAATTCAATGAATCTGGTCGTTACCCGCGTGCTGAAGAGGATGCGCTAAACATAGCGATTTGGTGCAACAACTCGGTAATAATCTATTTTTGTACATTTTTAACTTCATAATGCACCTTTGAATTATAACATCTATATTTTATATTTTAATTATGTTCGGGTTATTAGACACATGATATTGTGATTTTTTCACATTTTTATAAGTGTGTTTGTTCCCATCTATGTGGACATATGGACATCATTTTTGCACAAAGGATGTTGATGATGGATGCATGACACAATATTGTGGAATGGAAGTCGAGTTCAACCAATCTAGTCGTGCTAGCCACCACGATAAAAACCAAATAGAGGGGATGTTAAGTTACGTCAAAAAGATACAAGAGATTATTTAAGTGGAATTCTCTTCGTTCCAATGTGTTATTTTTAGGTGCAAGTTGCGGGACACCTTTGATTGAAATTGTAGAAATTTTGAATAATTTAACACATATTCAACAGAGATTATTCTGATCATGTACTATTGCGGAATACATACACAATACATAAGCTCCTCTACGTTGATCATCAATATAGCAGCATCAATAACAATAAAACATCAAGAGCATTCACACATTAACACAGTATGTAACCCGGGGAAAGCATCTCGCTAAAAACCCCACACTATCTGTATATTAATGATTGAGACCATGTAACATTACAAAGTACAATGCTTATCACAAGCAATCCAGTACCAGCTCCACCTGTTACACACAATACAGCTAAGATCTAATCTCCAAATCTATTCCACTGCTTGCCTGCCTCCACTGCTCAATACCTGCTCAAGAATGAATGAGAATGGTCTACCAAACTCGTATTTCACCTCCAAAGAATCACTGACAATGTGTAAGACGTGAGCAGAAGCTACAAACTGGGCAAATACATGAGCAAACTCATTTGCATACTCAATCCCTTGATTGTGCAAGATCTGATGCACAACTATAGTCACAACTAATAGCAATCTGATTCTCTATCACCTGTCCCTGCTGAATTGAACATGCACTGACATGCAACTGAGTTAACTGATGTATTCATTAGTTGCATCATGAGTTAATAATTAGTTTAACAACTCATCATTAGTCTATCTGCAGTTAGACTAACTACAACTAGTTTAACCAAGTCAAACTGAACACAACTCCATCAACTCCACAATCAACTCCACCAAACTCAATTGATTGAGTTCTAACTGAAGTCATGCATGCAACAACTCAACTGACTCATAAGAAAAACGTACTTCCTTCTGACAGCTGCATGGGCCACATCTGTAGCTCAAACTGAAGTGCTCCAAGAGAATAAGATCAAGTTTATAGTCCAAATATTATTATGAGACAATAATATTTGACTTTTCTATTTTTGGTAGCCAGTCTAAAAATAGAATTTGATCACCCACACTGTGGTCACCCACACTTTGGTCACCCACATTGTGATCACTCACACTGTGATCATCCACACTGTGATCAAAAATAGAACTTGCGCCATAATTTGCCTGCGGGCCCACTTAGTGAAGGCGACTCTTTTCACTAAGCTCCATCATCTTGTTGCAATCTCAACACTCCCTCTCGACAAGATATGGATTATCAGCAACCCCTATCCTGCCTCGATGGTACTCGAATTTTCTCCTGGTGAGAGCCTTCATCAGAATATCAGCATCCTGATCCTCCGTTGGAATGTATGAAAGCAACATGATCCTCCGCTGCACACAATCTCTAATATGATGGTACCTGATGTCAATATGCTTAGATCTATCATGAAATACAGGATTAGCCGAGAGTTTAGTGCAACTCTGGTTATCACAGTAAATCACAGTAGGATCCAAATGAGAACCGAACAAACCAACCAAGATCTTCCTCATCCATATAGCCTCGCATGCAGCCAAACTTGCTGCCATATACTCGGCCTCCGCTGAACTGAGTGCCACAGATCTTTGCTTCCTGTTGTACCAAGAAACTGTTGTCGATCCAATACTGAAGACCCCTCCCGATGTGCTCTTTCTGTCCGTTGGGCTCCCTGCCCAATCTGCATTCGTGAAGCCACATAGCTTCACCTCATCCTCCTGTCTGCACTGTTAGCGCTTGAAATTTCACCTCAGGCTGAGAAAGGTAAACCTCAAGGCAACATCAAACCACTTAGCCTCGTAGCTAGCCCTACGGGGCAGGAGAGGGCTCTCTCCGGTCTATCTCGATAAAGATCTTCAATGGGTGAGATAACCAATAGGGTAACACTGATTTTAGGCTAGTAAACTGATCAAAAGGGTTGATTTGGGATTTTTAGGGTTTTTGGTGGAAAATTGGGGAAATGGCAATTTTAGGTGCGGGGATTGGACACAGTTTTCGCAGGGGGTTCCTTGGGGCGAGGTAGGAAATAGTATTGATGCCTTTAATAGAGATGGATGGATGAGAATGACTGGTGAGGAGTTAAGGAGAGCAAGCAATAACCTTGAATTCCCCTTAAACAGTTGATAACATTAATATTAAGCAAACTTAAAAGCAGAGCATGGCAGTCATGAATTCTACTTTAACACTTCATTTGCCTAATGTGCAGAAGGAAAAGTAAGGAAATGATTCACATAACACACTTACAAGTACAAAGAGAAACACACCATCAATACATGTGACCACAAGAATCCCAAAAAGGACTGCAAAACCCTGGTCTTCCTTTGCCAAAAATTGCAGAGATACAGTGAGTAATACAATAAGAGCTTCTCCCTCAAGAGTCCAACCCTGAAAATGAGCAAGAGAGTACATAATATAGATCATCTAACATCTTTCCCTGCCTCTAGGGGTCGAGCTCACTATCCTAGGAGCTGTTTCAACCAATTCTAAACTAAGCACTGAAAACTAGGCAGTCAAAACAACTTGCCTCTATAAACTAGGAAACCAATTCATTCATTTAATTTTCACCTATCTCATGAATGAATCTTCCAGAAGAGATACATAAGTGTAAAAGTGTCATAAATTTACATCATTTACAACAAGAAGGATAAAAATCAACTCCAAAAAGTCAAACACAGTCAAAACTGCGTTTTGTTGAGCTGTAGGTTGAAATCCTGAGCAATTTGCCTGACGGGTCGCGCGCCAAATCCTGACGGGTCGCGCGCCTTTGAGAGCACTTTTGGGGCACTTTCAGGTGTCCAAATGAGGCAAGATTAGGCTTGTTGGAAAGGTCTATGAGTCTACTTTCCAACCCAACTGGAATTTCTGAATTTGGTTGTCATTTGCCCCTCCAAAATTGCAATCTCCCAAGACTGCTTTCTATGTGTCAAAAATGTGGCAGAAAGTCATTTTTTGCTTGTTTTTTTACTTTCAGGAGGCCCAAAACTTCATAAAATCTCTTGGAAATGGGTGAGCATGTGTAACTTTTCATGCCAAATCCAGAAATGCTGATTTTTTTGAAAATAGAGTTGCCAAGTGAAAGGGTCGCGCGGGGGGTGAGACCCGTCAAGCGGAAAAACCTGTTTTTTGCCTTAAAAACCAAAAATCACCCAAAATGCTCAAAATTTCTTGGAATTTGTGTTGGGGCTGAGCTATTTAGTTCCATGCTCCTTCAAGGAAGCCTCGGCCAAGATGTGGAGGGGATCGGGCCTTTTTCTCCGTTTTTGTGCTTTGACCAACCGCCTTTGGAGCACCTTCATCTTTGCCTTGCACACGTGCATCTGTGCCCAATAATGATTCTTCATGTTTCTTAGCAATTTCTTATCTTGGTTGGCCTTAGCCAACAGCCTCTCTAAATGAGCATTGAGCCGGATAAGCATATCCTCTCGCTCAACTGGCACTAAATCACCGGGTCTTCTTCGATTCAAGTTGCGGTCACTACGAATCCTCCACAACTCATCAAGAGTTTGCTCATCCTCCAAATGCTTGTTGCGTTGTTCTAGATATGAGATTGTCCATTGTGCCCCTTCTAATCTCTTCTGCAATGCATCATTTTCAGCTCTAAGGTGTTGAATGATCTCCTTTGACTCTAGGCTAGGAGAAATGACATCAAGATCAACAAGCTCTATATCTGGAACACCTGATGGCCCCTCATCATTCCTGGGCTGTTTGTCCCTCTCTGATACCTGTGCTGCTGTCGGAGACGAGGCCCCTTCCACCTGGTGTGGAGATAACACTCGTGGTGCTGATGAAGAAGGCGAGACCCCTTCCACCTGGTGTGGAGAAAATACTCGCCTAGCTGCTGCAAATAAGGCCCTGTGGCCTCTCTGATAAGTGACCAATGGAGAAGAGCTGACATGGCTAGTCCCAGGGATATCATGCTGCTGTGATGGTCCTCCCTCCTCATGAATAATCTCCGGATGTGGTGGTGGTGCTGTAAAGAACTCACGAGAGATGAACTCCTCCCATGTGATGCCCTGCTGAGCCAACTGATGTCTGACCACAAGCTGAATCAAACCGTAATGATAAAGGCTCCTATACTGCTGTGCTGGGCTCCTCCTCTGCATCAGGGGCACCATCCTCTCAATGTTCTGGCACATGAAAACAGGGATGTTCATCATCTGTACCCGTGTGAAATGCATCATCAGGCGAATATGGTACGAATATATCTGTGAAAATCTGCCCTCACAGGTGAAAAAGAGCATGATAAGCCTCATCATGGGAGCATACTCACTCCTCAAAAATCTGAAGGGAAATACACCCGTCAAATGTCTCATGAATGCAGGTCTAATAAAAGGCTCAAACTGAACACTGTCCAACATCCTGCGCTTGTTCCACACCTCTCCGACATTCGGTATCCCTGTGGCTTGAGCAATCATCTCGGGTGTCAATGTAAAATCCACCCCAGCAAGGTTCACATGTCCATCATGCAAATGCAAAACAAATAAGCGAGCCAACTCCCTGTGATGCTGAATCCGAGAGATCGTCTCGCAAAACTCATAACAAGACATATAACGGAAACATGATACTGCCATTGGACAAGCCTGCAAATCGGTCAAAGAGGTGGGCTCCTCTCTCCTATGATGACCGCCCTTTCCACCCTTGTGAGGCCTCCTCTGTTCCTCAAACTCTGAAGTTGATGCATGGTCATCACTTTGCTCATAATTGGTTTCGGTTTCTGACATTGTTTTAGGAGCAAAGTGGCTGAAATGTACTGTTGTTTCTGCTTTGCAAACTGCTGATTAAATGTTGTTTCAAGGGGACAAGGAGCACAAGGGAAATGTTAGGGAAGGGATATTTTAAAGGGAAACTGGGAATAATAATGAAACAGGGAGTTTAGGGAAAGGATTATTGCATATACATTATTTTCCAAATTTATTTACAATAATGATATGGGAGGAAGGGCTAGGGTTTAATTTTTCTTTTGATTTCTAGCAATTTTTACAACTTCAAGCCAAAGCATAATAGAGACTTCTACTTGCAAATAGAGACCTTTACAAATATAATCATGACCTTCTTGAACTGTAACAAGCAATAATTTTTTATGATGGAGGGCCTACCTTGCACAATTTAGCAATTTGTGGCTCCTTGGCAAATTTGCTGGCGGTTTTGCAGAGAGAGCGCTGATGGGTCGTGCGCCTCACCCAATGGGTCGCGCGCCTTCCCAACTCACAAACTTCACTCAAACTCTCTTGCAATCAGTTGCTCTATCACTTGGATGCATAATGAGGCTTGATAGAGGGAGATTAGGGCTTTTATAACCTTGTTTGAATTAATTTCATATCATAACCCACTTTATAATGCTTTTTCCATGACACTTTATAAACTTGACTTTTTGGTTTCCTTTTGTCCTGAAACTGATTGATTTGATGCTTTTCTTTGATAATTTTTGCAGGGATAGGCTCTGAGGGATCTTGGCAAGGGAGCCAGGGTTATATGCTGTCCTTTGAATTATTTTGAATTTTTTACAATTTTCACAAAATTTTTGAGAAATGACTTTGGCTTTAAAAACAGGGTTTTTAAATCCAAGGTGAAAATTAATTGTACAAGATAGAATCTTTTGAAAAAACACTTTAAAAATCATCCCTCTGGCTTGCTGGGTACTTATTGACCTTCAGAGACATGATCTTGAAGACAAACTTGACCAAAAACCCTAGACCTAAAAATTTGATCTCAAGAAAATAGACAAGTAACCTTGACAAAGTTTAATGACTGAAATAAGCTGATCCAGCAGTGCCCAGAGGGGGACAAAGACACCAGCTCCTCCATCAGGGTTATGGCATGCCTAACGGAATGCAAAGAATGACACTGATGAGACACCTACCTATGCAAATGCAAAGAGCTTTGATCGCTGATGGAGGGCTACTAGACCGACTCTAACATGTACCACAAACCATATCCCGATGTGCCTCTCGAGTAGTGCAATACGTGCTTACCCGCCTTCCAGAAGAGCTTGGTAGGCTTAACCATAGCTTGTGAAATCTGGTTAACTGCATAGCATATATCAGGTCGTGTATTGACCAAATACATTAGCGACCCCACCAACTGTCGATAAACAGTGGCATCCACTTCTTCTCCTGAAGTGGCATCCCCCTTCCTCCAACCTCCAGGAAGAGGAGTATCAACAGGCTTGCAGCCATGCATGTTGAACTTCTCCAGTATCTCCTGAGCATACTTGCCTTGAGAAACAAACAGTCCACCACTGCGCTGCCATATTTCCAATCCTAGGAAATAGTGAAGGAGGCCCAAGTCCTTCATCTCAAACTTTGTAGCAAGATCCTTCTTGCATGACAGTATCAACAGCTCATCACCCGTTAGAATCAAATCATCAACATACAGTATAATGATAAGCAAATTACCCTCCACCACAATCTGGTATAGGTTAGGATCCACCTCGCTCTTCGAGAATCCAAGTCCTGTGAAATAGTTGTCTATCCGTGTGTACCAAGCGCGTGGTGCTTGCTTCAACCCATACAGCGCTCTCTTGAGCCTGCACACATGCGACTCGCTGCTGAAGACCTCAAAGCCTTCGGGCTGCTCAATGTACACCTCCTCCTCAATGACTCCATTGAGGAACGCAGTCTTCACATCCATCTGATGAATGTGCCATCCCATCTGCGCTGAGAGAGCAAGAATCGTCCGTATGGAAGAATACCTTGCGACGGGTGCAAAGGTCTCCTCATAATCGATCCCCTCTATCTGTGAAAAGCCTCGGGCGACAAATCTTGCCTTGTACTTCTCCACACTCCCGTTAGCTGCCTGCTTGACCTTGTAGATCCATCTCGAACCCACCACTGGTTTCCCTTCCGGTCTAGGAACAATCTCCCATGCACTGTTTCTGACAATAGAATCATACTCTTCCACCATGGCGTCTACCCATGCGGGATCCTCCACAGCTTCCTCGAAAGAGGATGGCTCAGTCACAACACACTTGCTCATCATAGCCATGTATCCAGTGTACCGATCAGGTGATTGTCTCTGCCTGCGTTGGGTTGTAGGTGGTCCTACAACTTTCTCTGCATCTTGAGCCAGTCGCTCAGCTTCTGTCAAGCGCTTTCGCCCTCTGATGGTTGGCGCTGCATGAGTGGTCTCTTCCACTCCATGAACCTCGTCCTGTGGCTGATCCACGTCCTGAAGCTCATCCTTAGGAACTAATAACTCCTCATCTGCATGCAAGTGTAGCTCCCTCTCAAGCGAACACTTCATGGCTTTCTCCTCTTGAAATTTTATATCCCGTCGCACAACAGTTTTACCATTGTCTGGCAAATACACACGATAGTTGTGGGGCGTATCAGTGTACCCCACAAATATCCCAACCTCTACGGTCGGCTCCAACTTCTTCTTGGCATCCTTCGTCACATGCATGTAAACGTTAGCACCAAAAATCCTCAAATGAGAAAGATCAGGCTTCTTACCAGAATAAGTCTCCTCAGGTGTACTCATGCCTAGTATCCTATGAGGACAATGGTTCTGCACATAAACTGTTGTATTGCATGCTTCCTCCCACAAGTGAAGGGGTAGGCCCTGATCATGCAACATTGCCCGTGCAGCACCCACAATCGTTATGTTCTTCCGCTCAGCTACCCCATTCTGCTGTGGGTTATGGGGAGCTATGAGCTCTCTACGAATCCCTTCTGCCTTGCAGAAATCCTTGAACTCGTCCGAGTTGTATTCACCACCATTATCGCTCCTAAGAGCCTTCACCTTCTTCCCCGACTCCTTCTCGACCAGTGCTTTGAATTCACAGAACTTTGAATATGTCTCGCTCTTCTTCTGCATGAAGAAGATCCAGCACTTACGAGAGAAATCATCAACAAAAATCACATAATACCTGTGTTTTGCTGTCGAAACAACTGAGAAAGGTCCACACACGTCTGTGTGAATTCTCTCAAGGATCGTCGTGGCGCGACTATCCTTCTCGTGAAAGGTGGCTTTGACAAACTTTCCCAAAGTACACCCCTTGCACTGATCTGACTGCGCAAGTGTGCCTTTAGGAAGCCCTGTAGTGATCTGCTGTAGTATCTTCAAGGCTCCATGGTGAAGGTGACCCAATCTCCTGTGCCACAACTCGCCATCATCCCGGCTCACCAATCCTTCTGCCTTGCCCGCCATTGTTGCGCATCCATCTACATGCAACTGATAAAGGTTCCTCACTCGAACCCCTATCTTCCGGGTCTCACCAGTTGTCTTGCTGCGCAGGAAAGCCATTCCCTCACCGAAAACAACATCATACCCCTTGTCTTCTAACATCGCCACTGAGATGAGATTCTTCGTCAATCCTGGAACATGCATGACTTCCTTTAATACGAAGGGTTTACCAGACTCCCTCTCAGAGGAATTGGTACCGATACCGGTCGCACTGTATCTACCATCATCGCCCATCTCGATGTGCACTCCAAGATCTTTGTCCTCCAGATCAGAGAACAAATCTCTATCTCCCATCATGTGAAAAGACGCACCACTGTCCAAGAACCACACTGATCCCATCACACTTGAAACCAAGCATGCGATCAATGAAAAATCAAGCTCAAACTGTGAGGCTAGAGCCTCTCCTGCTGAAGATCCAGCAGCCTACTTGTTCTTCTGCTTCTGCGGACAATTAGTGGCATAGTGTCTGTGCTGGTGACAGTGAAAACACTTCACCTTGGACATATCCTACTTCTTGCCTTTCGCACCAGACTGAGAAGCTTTCTTGCTCTTCCCTTTCCTTGCTTTGGCAGTCAAAGCACAATTCTCTTCATCAGATACCTTTGATGAAGATCTATTCTCACCTTTATTCTTTCTGAGTTTATCCTTGAGCGCCAGGTCGCTCTTGCTTTGGAATAACATTCGCAATCCGTTGAAAGACATTTCAACAACGCTGCTGCAAATTCGAATTCCACCAGCAACCAACTCAACCGCTTCCGATCTAGAATTCGTGAGAACACAATATTTCTCGTACAGAGATTGACTGTATGGGCATTCACCAGATATCTCACCTTCCAAAGGAAGGATGAATCCAGAGGCTACCTGGCCCGATTACAGACTCTGCCTGAAGAAATAGAATGTAAACACTTCCTGAATAGTAGATCTGATGATCAACAGCTCCGATACCATGTAGAAACTTTTTCTACAATTATCTAGCTCGCTCTGATACCATGTAGAAATTTTGAATAATTTAACACATATTCAACAGAGATTATCCTGATCATGTACTATTGCGGAATACATACACAATACATAAGCTCCTCTACATTGATCATCAATATAGCAGCATCAATAACAATAAAACATCAAGAGCATTCACACATTAACACAGTATGTAACCCGGGGAAAGCATCTCGCTAAAAACCCCACACTATCTGTATATTAATGATTGAGACCATGTAACATTACAAAGTACAATGCTTATCACAAGCAATCCAGTACCAGCTCCACCCGTTACTCACAATACAGCTAAGATCTGATCTCCAAATCTATTCCACTGCTTGTGATCCAGGTGGATATTGGTGGCCACCTGCCAAGTCCACCTGGACCCCCACCATTGTCTTTCTCAGCATTTTCAGTTTTCTTAATTGTAGCACAACTTACTATTTTTAGCAGTTTTTCGGGTCCTCAACTTCTGGAGCCGTTTTGAGGCCCTAAACGATGTTTTTTTGGGGAATCCGGGGGCAACATGGGTCCATGGAATGGACCGATGTTGCCCATTCCAACAATGGTAGTACTCGGATAGATCTTTCTAACAAGCTATTGTATGCGTCAAACGGAGATCATATGCCAAAGTTACGACCCCAGAAAATTGATGTACCAATTTACCCCAAACGGGGCCCACAGTTTGGCGTTTCATCTCCTAGGGTTAGGTTTTGGAATGTTAAGGGTTTTCCATTGTTTCTCAACAATAAATAGGCCTTCGAGCCTCATTGTAACACAGTTCAGAGGCATGTAGCCATCACATCTCTTCTCAGAGATAAGCTGCCATCGCCCTAGCTGGTTTATTTCCATTTCTGGTTGTAAGCATATTTCAGTATTTTCCATTAATGAAATGAAGTATTATTTCCGCTGCATCTTTGTGTATATGGTTATCTCTGTAATTTGTTGCGTTCCTGTTTAAATCTGGATCAGTGGTATCAGAGCGGTCTGCTTTTTCTCTATTTTTCTTTGCATGTCCCCAACAAGGTCGGGATATAAGGAGTTAGGGCTTGAACTAGTTGAACCTTTGCATGACCAGCCTCGCAAATCCCGACGGCCTCCCATGGCGGACGAGAAGAAAGACGAGGGGGCAGGAGATCCCATCAAAATCTTGCTCGAAGAAGCCCTCGAGCGACAACGGAACGCGATGATGGATAGTTTTGCCCAGATCCTTCAGCAGCTACCCAGAAGCGGCGCATCGGCTTCTAGCAGCTACTCTGGAAACGCCACACCCTTTAAGGTACAAGTTAATTTTGAAATCCCCATATTCGAGGGTCAGATAGACGCAGATGCCGTAGATAAATGGTTAAATCTGCTAGAGGGTTATTTTTCTGTTCATGAATTTTCGAGTCGGGAAAAGATTGTTTTTGCTCTCCTCAAAGCAGCCCCCCACGTCAAGGACTGGTGGGAAACCTACTGCGAGCAGAAGGATGAAAGTACTGGCTCACTATTTTCAGCTGCACCCACCTGGGATTCTTTCTGGGATGCCGTCAAGGAGCAGTACTACCTTGTTGGAAGCTATGAGGATGAATACATAAAGTGGACCACGCTGCGGCAGGGAAGGGACCAAGACGTGCCGGAGTTCACCAATCTTTTCCATACCCTTCGCACAAAGTTGGGTATCAAGGATTCGGAGCAACATTTGATACTCAAATACCGTGGCTGCCTGCACAAGTACATCCAGGAAGAAATACAATTCCTAAACATCCCCTCGCTCGGCGCAGCATACCGATATGCCGTCAAGGTCGAGCAGAAGTTTAAACAAAAGAAGCGAGACTTTGGATCTGCGAATCCAAAGCAGGGGAAAGGTGCCCCGAAACCACAGAACAAAGGACAAAGCCAAGGCGGGACAGCCCAAGACAACCAGCCGAAGCTGCAAGCAAAGAACAGCGCCGCGAAGCCGAAAAAGGACACCGGGAAATGGTGTGAGTTCCATAAGAGCTCCACTCACAACACAAGTGAGTGTCGGGCCAAGCAGTCACTGGTGGCTGAGCTAAAGGTTTCAGAATCAGATGCATGTTCTGACTCTGAGTCAGAACCCAATAAGGGGTATGAAAAAGGGAAGCAGATCATTGATGCGGATCCCAGCGCCACTGTTGCTACCGCAAAGATCCAGAAAAATGAACCCGAAGATCCAGAGGAGGAGGAGCGTCTCTTCCACTCTCAGATGTGGGTAAAGGGCTCCCCGATACAGTTCATTGTTGATAGCGGGAGTCAAAAGAACCTCATTTCGGCAGAGGTCGTGAAGCGGTTGGGCTTACCGACCACAGCACATCCACAACCATACACCATTGGGTGGCTTCACCAAGGACGAGATCTTCGCGTGAGCCAGCAGTGTCGCCTTCCATACAACATCAAGCCCTTCACGGATGAGGTATTGTGTGACATTGCTCCCCTTGAAGTTTGTGATGTATTACTAGGACAACCATACTTGTGGAAGCGACATGCTGTGTATGAATCAAGGCCCCGTGCTGTTATTATTACATTGGGAAATAAGTTGTTCAGGATACCAGAGGTAGCACCACCTGCAGCCATCTCTTTGATTACTGCAAAACAATGCAGTAAGATCATTTCCAAAACCAGGAAATTTGTTTTCCTGATGATACGCCCTCAAGGAAAGAAGAAGACAGTGGTCGCGGCCTCCAGACGGGGTCCCTCTGCACGACAACTACAGATGGACAAGATTGTGGAGGAGTACGAGGACATCTTCACCTCCCCGGCAGGGGTTCCTCTGCACTGTCAAGTCAAGCACTCCATCGATCTGACCCCAGGTGCGCCGCTACCCAATGGACCAATTTATCGGCGCTCTGTTCTGGAGAACAATGAAATCAAGAGGCAGATTCAGGAGCTCCTGCAGAAAGGTCACATCCGTCCGAGTTCATCGCCCTGTGGGAGCCCGATTGTGTTGGTACAGAAGAAGGATGGGACGTGGAGACTCTGTATTGACTATCGGGCGCTGAACAAGATCACTGTCCGTAATAGGTACCCGATCCCGCGGATTGATGACCTCTTAGACCAACTAAAGGGGGCGAAATATTTCAGCAAGATCGATCTGAAGTCAGGATATCACCAGGTACCAATCGAACCCTCTGATGTGTGGAAGACTGCCTTCAAATCCAAGGAGGGCCTCTTCGAATGGTTGGTCATGCCTTTCGGATTGACGAATGCTCCTGCAACCTTTATGAGGCTAATGGATGACATCTTGCGGCCATTCACCAACTCCTTTGTAGTAGTATACTTGGATGACATTCTGATCTTCAGCCAGATTTGGGAAGAGCACCTCCACCACATCCGACAGGTTCTCCAAACACTGCGGCAACACAAGCTATGTGCCAATTTGGAGAAATGCACTTTTGGCATGACCCAGGTTCAGTATCTGGGATACATCATTGATGAATAGGGGGTGCATGTCGATCCAACCAAGATCCAAGTCATTCGGGATTGGCCCTCTCCAACCACTCTAACAGAGCTCCGCAGCTTTCTAGGTCTTGCCAACTTCTACCGCAGGTTTGTGTTGGGGTTTTCTCATATTTCTTGGCCCTTGAGTCAAGTCACCAAGGGAGGGGCGAAAGCAAAATTCTTTTGGTCTGAATCTCAACAGAAGGCATTCATGGAGTTGAAGGATCGCCTCTGCACGGCACCAGTGCTCGCGTTACCAGATTTACAACAACCATTTGAGGTCGAGACAGATGCCTCTGACTATGCTATTGGGGCAGTCCTTACTCAACATGGACATCCAGTGGCATATCACAGTGAAACACTTTCAGACACAGTCCGGAAGTACCCCACTTATGATAAAGAGATGTATTCCATTGTACAGGCCTGCCGACAATGGAAGCATTACATTTTGGGGAAGGAAACGGTCATCCACACAGACCACCGACCCCTGCAGTTCATACAGACCCAAGGGAAATTGCAGAATGATCGCCATCAGAAGTGGTCTACATACCTGCAACAGTTCCACTTGAATATCAAGTATAAGAAGGGCAGCACCAATAATGTTGCAGATTGCCTCAGTCGACCACCGATCATGGCGTTAACCACCGTGCTCAACTCTTGTGGGCACGAGACTTCTGATTGGCCACTTCTCTACAAAAGCGACCCAGAATTCGGCCACACATACCAGACACTCTTGGAGGGTCGGCGTGTTGCAGATTTTCACCTCCAAGATGCCCTATTATGCCACCTCGGTCACCTTTGTGTTCCTTCAAGCAAGCGTGCCAAGATGATTTGGGAAGCACACTACAGTCGGGCTGCTGGGCATTTCGGGGTCGAGAAAACAGTGGCAGTACTGAAAAATTATTTCTATTGGCCGAATCTTCGACAGGATGTTGGGAAGTACATCAGATCATGTACTGCCTGTGCCATTGCCAAACCGACCATTAAGAAGCACGGCCTCTATACCCCGTTGCCTACCCCTAGTCGACCTTGGGAATCCATCTCCATGGATTACATGTCAGGCCTTCCTTCCACTAAGCATGGAAATGACTGTGTTTTTGTGGTCGTCGACAGGTTCTCGAAGATGGCCATTATGGTGGCCTGCAAGAAGAATATCACAGCAGAAGCCACTGCTAAACTCTTCTTTGAACGAGTGTGGGTGCACTTTGGGATCCCACAGTCTATCATCTCAGATCGGGACAGTCGGTTTCTCAGCACATTTTGGTCCAGTCTCTGGTCAATGCTGGACACCAAACTCACGAAATCCACAGCCTTCCATCCTCAAACTGATGGCCAGACAGAGGTTGTCAATAGGATGATTGTGCACATTCTGCGCATGTATAACTCAAAACATCCACGCACATGGGACGAGAGCCTCCCCTATGTTCAGCACAGCTACAACCGAGCTCTTCACAGCTCCACTGGCCATAGCCCTTTTCAGGTGGGTTTGGGATTCCAGCCACTATGCCCCATTGATGTGGCCATGCCACTTGCAGCTACTCACATGAATTCAGCTCATGTCCAGTCCAAAAAAGATAAGGCCACCAGCTTCATTGAGTGCATCCAACATATTCGCCAGCAGGTCCATGACATTCTTGATAAATCAAATGCCAAGTACAAGCAGCGACATGATCAACATCGGGTGCCACACAAGTTTCAGGTGGGCGACAAAGTCTGGTTGCATTTGCAAAAGGAACGCCTTACTGGAGCCTATCGGAAATTGAGACCACTCTGATATGGTCCTTACACCATTACTAAGGCTGTGGGAGACAATGCATTTGAGCTCAGCATTTCCCTATTCCTTGGCCTGCACCCAGTATTCAATGTGGACCGCCTTCGGCCATACTTTCCACCATTGCTAGACACATCCGACATTGCAGAACAGCTCAAACCCATATAATTAAACCCAGATTGCATGGAACAAGCTGCAACCGATCGGATCATGGACACACAGATCAAAAACACTCGCCAACAGAATATCCAACTGTATCGAGTTGTCAAAGCAGGCCAACTCCTTTAGCAGGGCAAGTGGCTCACCAGGGAACAAGTTCAGCAAAAGTTTCCTCATCTCATGGAGGAGCTCAACGCAATGGGGACCATTGCTTCCTAAGGGGGGAGGAATGATCCAGGTGGATATTGGTGGCCACCTGCCAAGTCCACCTGGACCCCCACCATTGTCTTTCTTAGCATTTTCAGTTTCCTTAATTGTAGCACAACTTACTATTTTTAGCAGTTTTTCGGGTCCTGAACTTCCGGAGCCGTTTTGAGGCCCTAAATGACGTTTTTTGCCTGTTCCAACAATGGTAGTACTCGGATAGATCTTTCTAATGAGCTATTGTATGCATCAAACGGAGATCATATGCCAAAGTTACGACCCCAGGAAATTGATGTACCAATTTACCCCAAACGGGGCCCACAGTTTGGCGTTTCATCTCCTAGGGTTAGTTTTTGGAATGTTAAGGGTTTTCCATTGTTTCTCAACAATAAATAGGCCTTCGAGCCTCATTGTAACACAGTTCAGAGGCATGTAGCCATCACATCTCTTCTCAGAGATAAGCTGCCATCGCCCTAGCTGGTTTATTTCCATTTCTGGTTGTAAGCATATTTCAGTATTTTCCATTAATGAAATGAAGTATTATTTCCGCTGCATCTTTGTGTATATGGTTATATCTGTAATTTGTTTCGTTCCTGTTTAAATCCGGATCAGCTTTCCTGCCTCCATTGCTCAATACCTGCTCAAGAATGAATGAGAATGGTCTACCAAACTCATATTTCACCTCCAAAGAATCACTGACAATGTGTAAGACGTGAGCAGAAGCTACAAACTGGGCAAATACATGAGCAAACTCATTGGCATACTCAATCCCTTGATTGTGCAAGATCTGATGCACAACTATAGTCACAACTGATAGCAATCTGATTCTCTATCACCTGTCCCTGCTGAACTGAACATGCACTGACATGCAACTGAGTTAACTGATGTATTCATTAGTTGCATCATGAGTTAATAATTAGTTTAACAACTCATCATTAGTCTATATGCAGTTAGACTAACTACAACTAGTTTAACCAAGTCAAACTGAACACAACTCCATCAACTCCACAATCAACTCCACCAAACTCAACTGATTGAGTTCTAACTGAAGTCATGCATGCAAAAACTCAACTGACTCATAAGAAAAACGTACTTCCTTCTGACAGCTGCATGGGCCACATCTGTAGCTCAAACTGAAGTGCTCCAAGAGAATAAGATCAAGTTTATAGTCCAAATATTATTATGAGACAATAATATTTGACTTTTCTATTTTTGACAGCCAGTCTAAAAATAGACTTTGATCACCCACACTGTGGTCACCCACACTTTAGTCACCCACATTGTGATCACTCACACTGTGATCATCCACACTGTGATCAAAAATAGAACTTGTGCCATAATTTTCCTGCGGGCCCACTTAGTGAAGGCGACTTTTTTCACTAAGCTCCACCATCTTGTTGCAATCTCAACAGAAATAATGTAAAGGAAGATCATGATAGTGGGTTGATATCTATCAACTCCAGAAAGATGTGGTATGAAGCTAGGGAGCCTTATGTTTTCTCCAAACGCTGCAACTTGGTGTTTTTTTACCTAGATGTATTGGATACGAATTGGTGGTTTGTATTAATACATCACCCTAGATCAAAACATATATTTGAGAACAACAATATTATCATGTCCAACGAGGAAGATAATCATGGTGATGACAACATAGTGTGATATGTATTTGTGTTATTTCATCATTTATATTATTATTATTGTATGTTTTTTTTCTCTATTTCGCTAATTATATTGTTGTTTTATTCGTCTTGTTGGCATTTCATATAACTAGTAAGATTCACAAACATTTTTACAGGTTTTTTTTTTTTTTTGTAATGGAAACATTTTTACACTTAAAACTAAGTATTTTTGTGTAATTTATAATTTAAAAATTAATATTTTAACATATTTGTTTAATGTGTTTAAATCTAATGTATATTTGAATTCTTCTATAGGATTTGGATAGAAATCATGATGGATCAAAATATTGTAATTCTAAGCATGAGTTATCAATTTATGACTATATTTTATTAAAATATCAATCTAAATATATTCATATTGTCTCCTTTCTCAAACGACATTGTGAATATCAATCTAAAATAACTCACAAAGTGATATAAAATGGAGAAGGAAAATAATATTTGTGTTATATATGTGTACTAAAAGGCCTACTACAACCTTCGTCAAAGTTTTTCAATATAGTAAAATAACCTCCCTTATTTTCACTATGAAACATATCCCCATAAATATAAATGTAGTTTAAAACATGGTGTACAATATCTATGATAATAAGGATTCAAGGTCACAATCCTTCTCAAATAGGAAAATGAGAAAATAGGGAATTTGGAAACAACATTGAAGATTTATTCTAGATTTAGATACTTATTGGTTTATTAATCAGTTCACATGTTTTTTCTTCTTGTTTATTTCAAAATCAATATAAATCATGTAGTGATAAATCTATGAGGACTTTAGCAATGAAAAAATGGTGTATTACTATGTAATATTAAATTGTTGACATGAGAGGTAAAGTCATGTTTACTATATTTAAATTTCAGTTCTTGCAACATTATGTAAACTAAAAGGAAGTCTTATGCATGTATAAAATGTTGACATCTTTTTATGGACCATAAGAGAAACAAATTATTCTAGATTTAGATACTTATTGGTTTATTAATCAGTTCACATGTTTTTTCTTCTTGTTTATTCAAAATCAATATAAATCATGTAGCGATAAATCTATGAGGACTTTAGGAATGAAAAAATGGTGTATTACTATGTAAGATTAAATTGTTGACATGAGAGGTAAAGTCATGTTTATTATATTTAAATTTCAGTTCTTGCAACATTATGTAAACTAAAAGGAAGTCTTATGCATGTATAAAATGTTGACATCTTTTTATGGACCATAAGAGAAACAAATGGGCTTACATGGATGCATGAGAGATTTTATTTTTTCTTCATGGATAATGGAAGAGTTTTGACTTTTCTTTTCAATGGCGATTATAAATAAAAGTTCAATTAATAAATACTTTATGGCGAAGAATTGATTGATAAATAATGTGATGGTGATTAAGAGGCATTTGTTTTACTTTCTAATAGACTTGGTGATGCATTTTTTTTTCCTATTTAGATTATGTAAAATAAATATCTATTTTTATGTATTTATAAGTAAATTATGTAAAGTAGACATGTCTTTATCATTGTGAACATGATGTAATATTAGGTAGGAGAAATGTGAAAACATGAATTTTAGTGACTATCTCGTGATAAGTATGTGGATCAAAAGATTGTAATTCAAAGCATGAGTTATCAATTTATAACTATATTTTATTAAAAATCAATCTAAATATACTCATATTATCTCCTTTCTCAAATGACATTGAAAGCATCAATCTAAAATAACTCACAAAGTGATAGAAAATGGAGAAGGAAAATCATATCTGTGTTATATATGTGTAATAAAAGGCCTAGTACAACCATCTTCAAAGTTTTTCAATATAGTAAAATAACCTCCCTTATTTTCATTATGCAACATATAAATGTAGTTTAAAGCATGGTGTACGATATCTATGATAATAAGGAAAATGAGAAGAATATAACCAAAATGAGAAAAAATTGAATTTAGAAACAACATTGAAGATTTATTCTAGATTTAGATACTTATCGGTTTATTAATCAGTTCACATGTTTTTTCTTCTTGTTTATTTCAAAATCAACATGTAGTGATAAATCTATGAGGACTTTAACAATGAAAAAATTGTGTATTGTTATGTAAGATTAAATTGTTGACATGAGAGGTAAAGTCATGTTTTCTATATTTAAATTCCAATTCTTGCAATATTATGTAAACTAAAAGGAGGTCTTATGCATATATAACATGTTGATTACATCCTTTTATGGACCATAAGAGAAACAAATGGGATTACATGGATGCATGAGAGGTTTTAATTTTTTCTTCATGGATAATGGAAGAGTTTTGACTTTTCTTTTCAATGGTAATTATAGATGACATTTGAATTAAAAAATATTGTATGACTATGAATTAAAAGATAAATAATGTGATGGTGATTAAGAGGCATTTGTTTGACTTTTTAATAGACTTGGTGATGCATTTTTCTTTCCAATTTATATTATGTAAAATAAGTATCTATTTTTATGTATTTATAAGTAAATTATTTAAAGTAGGCATGTCTTTATCATTGTGAACATGATTTAATATTAGCCAGGAGAAATGTGAAAACGTGAATTTTAGTGACTATATCGTGATAAGTATGTGGAAAAAACAATATTTCTTCAATTGTTCATTAAGAATTAATCAAATGTATTATTTGTCAAAAATTTAAATCTAATATAGTATGATTTTTGTATTATTTAAATCATATTTATTATTAATAAAAAAAAAAGATAAATTTAAACCACAATAGAAAATAAAGAACCAAAATAGCACCAAAATGATGTACATGTCAAAAGATTTAATCTCTTTTAGTGATTGATAAATCTGTGATTAAGATGGATCTATAGTGGTTTTCTATCTCTATATAGATCGACCATAGTGTAATTTTTCATTGTTTAAATTGTATTTTTGAAAAAAATATTATTAATAATATTTTCTATTAAAAATTGAATGAGTTAAACATTTTTGTCTTATTAAGAACTAACTAAAATATTTTACTTTTAATTATTTTTTCGTTGTAAATATTGAAATATTTTACTAATTATGTTAGAATGAATATGAATGAACAATCTAAGCAATAAAAAAATATTTATGGTAATTTTACAATTATAATTTCAACCATGCTAAACTTTCTAATTTATAAATAAAAGACTTTGCATTTTTTTAAGTTGTTTTGTGTGTAATTTCATATATAAAATTTTGATATAAGTTCACCAATACATAATCTATAATAAATTTTAATTCATAAAAATAAACATCATGATGATAACCATCTAACAAACATAAATATCATCTAAGATTCACATTCAAATTCACCACCATTATCTAATTATATACACCTCTAACACATAAAAGTCATTAGCTAGCACACAAATCTAATAATCTAACAGGGCATCATCATCGTGATCACATCTAACAAAACACAAGCATTGTAATCTAACATCATCACCACACACATCCTCAAATTAATATACATCTCGTGTCAATTACCTACTAGTACATACACATCTATCTACAAGCACATTAAATGAACATATCTAACATGATTGAACAATATACACATCAACACCAACAAATGAATTAAGTACATAAACATGAACAAAAATAATGCTCCACACACACACATATACAAACAAGTCAAACAATTGCATCAAGTCAAATAATTGTTATCGAATATCTGATACGAAAGACGTAGTAGTGGCAGCTTGGCCTTTAGCATAATATGATGGATGGTCAAGTATTGCCTCAATAGTTAAACTATCAGGTGGAGGAGAAGGTGGTTGGTCTGCTTGCTCAATAGAAACATGAGGTACCTCCGCCAGTACTGGGATGTGATCATCACGATAATGATGAGGAGGTGTACTACCAAAAGGATCACCAACACCCCAACCATGATCCGATGGGGTAGTACTACCATAAGCATGATCATCATTCTCATCATCATGATCTGATAGGCTAGCACTGCGTGAAGACTCGTGTGACATATATGTTGGATGCCCTAAATCCCTCCTCACTGTCAGTAGCCTGCTAGCATTGACGATATGACACATAAGAGTCACCATATCATGGAGACAGTCCCTCAAGAGCTCCAATATTCTAGGATCTACCCTAATGTCTCGAGTCCTCCCAAGGCTTACTCCCTCCTCAAACCAAAGTCTACATAGTCGGTCATAGTAGTCCATCCTAAATCTGAGACCATCCCTACAGGCCTGGATACCCACACCCCTTTGCATTTGAGGATGTGCCTCACCCTCTTAGGCCTCTCACATATTTGCATCTAATCCCTCTCGTTGGTGAGGATTCATGTCCCCAACCAATGTGTTGATGTCTACAAAATATATAATACACAGCAATAATTAGAAAATTTCATTAAACAATTAAATAAAACAAGTTAAATAATGTGTTAGAATAAATTTTATTTTAATTAACTAAAACAATAAAATGAAATTAGATTAATTTAAAGAAAACACTAATACTACCTCTATCATCTAAAGGCTCATCTGGTGTGAAGATGATGTAGGGACATGTTTCCAATCCATCCCCATTTATGGACATGACACCAAGATAAACATGTGGTCATCCTCACTGGATAGTAGCGCCAATGCCTAGGCAGAAATCTTGGCCAAATACCCTAGCAGGCCTCTCTTGGGCATCATTTGGCCCCACATGCACATCCGCACCTCATTCATCGACCTATGAGGATGATAGTCAAATTTAGGCCTCATCTCTAGAAACCTATCAAAAAATAAACAAAAAAACTCTGGAGTGAAAGGGAAGTTCATCCACCCATGTATTATCGTGTGGCATCTATCTAAAGCCCTACAAAATTGCCTCAAAAAAATGGCAGACCATCTGATACATCGTGACACTTGCATCAAGCAATCAACATAAAACAAAAGAGGAAAACTAGTTCGCTTCCCATCACTAGTATAGAGTGAAATGGTGGTCACTAATAATGAGAGGCACCTAACCTCTTATGTAGCAAAAGAAGCAATTTTTAGTTTTCCACCTCACACCTAAAAATTTATTGGATGGACTACATGACCCCCAACATATCTATGAGAGTAGACAAGTTGAATATCTACTACAACCCCATGTGGGACATCAGGGAACTTGGGAAAATCCTCCCCTCTCCTGAATAGGGCAGTGATAAAATATATGTCCTCCTCAAAGGGCCTACACTATGTCTCAGGACTGACAAGGAAAGGTTGTTGGTGGACATTCCATTGACAGATCAGCTATGTCAACAAACCAGAGTATGCGTTCATGGATGTAGCCTCCTCATAGTACTTAAGGAGGCATACATTCCTCAAGAGCGCTTAGGTCACTATGCTAATAGGGCGAGGGTATAAATCCCCCTCCCTCTCTCATGCCTCCCATGGTCAGACCTCATTGTATTGGTCTTCCATTTGCTCTTGATCTTGTTGTTGCTCCCTTTGTTCACATATATGCTACATGATTGAAATATAAAATACATCAGCCTCATACATAAAATACAATTTTTTTATTAAATGAAAATTGTATTTATAAATATGGACACATAACTTTCAATTAAAAAGAAAAAATTCATCCCTGGTGCACACAAAAAATAGTAATGCACCAACTTCGGTGCGCTATCAAACAAAATAACATCGACAAAAATGTGTACATACATATGATGCACTAATTTTGGTTCACATATATACATTTTCAACGTGGTGCATCAAGACAACCTTACGCACTAGTGCATACATATAATTTTTTTGCACTGGTAAGGAACGTTCAAGTTATTGAACACACCGAGCTATACTTTTTTAATATTATGTGTGCAGTGTGTTTGGTAAATATAAATGCACTAGGAGTAACCTAAAAATGTACACACTAACATATAATTTATAGCTTTTCCAACTTCATTGTAATTTACGAAATGCATCGACAACACCGTGATACGTTAGGTTCAGGTACCGAATTGTGGTGCGCCCTGTAAACATACAGGGTGCACCGCTATCAGTGCAAGCCGAACTTGTCGAACACATTGCGCAAATAAAAGAAAATAAAAAACAATGGATTTTTGGACCTATTTTGTAATTATAATATTCTAAAAAACTAAATTAAAGAGAAACATAAACATTACTTATACATTTAGTCGTCAGGGAGGTATAGTTAACATGTAAAGGAGAAAAGAAAATTCTCCACTGTTTGAGAAAATTGGAAATCCACGAACTGAGCAAGGTATGGAAGGATGGTGAACAAAAGAAACATCGACGGTAGGGCATATGCGTGAGGGAAGAGTGGCACCAATGCTTTATAGCTCTGCAACACTGCAATGGTAAAAATGAAATTTACAATTGGTAGGTTTTTTGTTAATTTAACCAAGTTTCAGTGTGTTATTATAACAACAATAGTGCGTACTATTTCCAAGAGCACCATTTTTTTAAATTAAAAACCATATAGTGGTGCTCTTGTTAAGACACACTAGGGAATTTTAATACATGAACCACACCAGCGCTTCGTGGGAATATAACACTGCAGTTTTTTAAAATTAAAAACCCCCTAGCAGTGCTCTTTCTAACACACACCGAGGTGTTTTAATACATGAACAACATCATTGCTTCGTGGGAATATAGCATTGCATTTTTTAAATTAAAAACCCTATAGTTGTGCTCTTGTTAAGACACATCGGGCCGTTTTAATACATGAGCTGCACTGATGCTTCGTCGAAATATAGCACCACATTTTTTTAAAATTAAAAACCCCCAAGCGATGCTCTTTCTAAGACAGACTGGTGTGCTTTAATACATGAACAACACTAGTGCTTCATGGGAATATAGCACCACATTTTTTTTAATTAAAAACCCTATAGTGGTGCTCTTTTTAAGTATGCATTGGGGTGTTTTAATACAAGAACAACACCGATGCTTCGAGTGGATATAACATTGATATGGTGAAAATAATTTTAGGACCGACATTTTTTAAATTTAACCTTTGTTTGATGCTATTGAATAGTGTAATCATTGATGTGTTATATATAGTTGGTGCACCATTGTTTTAAATAATGCTTCTAGGATGTGCTATATTGTGTACGCACGAGGGCATTGGCACACTAGTTTAGGACCAGGTCGTCATCACAGTGTAGCACCAAACTAGGTAAAATGAATTTTACGACAAATATTTTTGTAAGTTTAACCCTTTTCTGGTGCTATCAAGTAGTATACACACGTATGGTTTTTTGTTTAGTGCACCGTGTTTTTTTATTTAAAAAAAAAAAAAAAAAAAAGAATCATGGTGCACCATGTTCTATTAGGCATCGGTGCTTATATGTATACTAAAGAATTGGTACATTTGTATATTATAGATGTACCATTAAAAAAAAATATGGTAAAACATCTGCCCACCCACCTTCGCTAGTGACCTCCGCTGCAAACATATTTTTGGACTATTTTTATAGGAGCTTCTGCAAAAACCTCCGCTAGAGGGTCGTTTCCTTGTAATGGCATTGCAATTAATCACTATTATTCATTTAGTTAATGTTTGTTATGTCTCTATAATACTAGTGATTACCCCATTACTATTGTAGTTGTATCTCTTATTAATATTGTTGTGCCCCTATTGTCCCCATATTGTTATTACTGTGCCCCATAGAATCCCTCTATTGTTATTTTTGTGGCTTTATATTATTATTGTTAGGTCGGTTTGGTTATATTGTGACTCCTTAGACTTCTATATATAGAAAGGAGGTTTTTTCATTTGAATCATCCAAGAATGTTCATTTATGTAATGTAAAGCAGGTTTCCCCCTCAAAGAGGTTGAATTCTAAGGCATTGATCTATCCATTCTATCTTTTTTGAGCTGGTTTCATAACATTTGGTATCAGAGCTTTGGATTCTAGGGTTTCGCTGCTCCAAATAGGTGATCGTGGAATTTTCGCTATAAATTTTTTTCTGCGATGTTTCAGAAGCTAAAAAAAAAACCCATTTGAGAAGAAATCACACTGAACCTTGGTTCTAAATTTCAGAGCTTTTCGCGCTATATTTGCGAAGATATGATCTGAGGAAGTTGGTCTTTTTGCAGACTCCTGAATTACATTCCAAACAGGTGACCTGGAAAAATCATCATAACTTTCTCTCTGAGCATCGGATTGAAATTTCGTAAGAAGGTATAGAAAGAGGACGGATTGTAGCTTCTTGTATATATTTTTTAGATAAAAAGGTCGAAACAGTGACTCGTGGAACGTCGTACAAGTTCGCTCTACTAAACTAGTCTATAATCAGGTCACTGTGGGAGATTTGGCATAACTCTTCCTTGGAGAATCCAATTTGGATCAGATTGGTGGCATCGGAAAGAGGACACAGAGGACTACTGCAGGTCGCAATTTCAGAACTGGATGATCCAAAATTACAGAGATACATCAGAGGCAATATCGAACTCCTACAAAGCAAAAAAAGGTGTGTAGATTTTTTAAAATTTTTTCTTAAGCTTGGTTTGAAAAATTATTTTGAAGAATTCAAAGGTCATAGTAGAGCATTATTATCGGTTACTGATGCCTCAAGGAAAGAAAATTCAAAAACCTAGTAAGAAACCTGAAAGCCCTAGCATGACTCATGAAGAAGAGGAAGAAATGCTACATGATATATCAAAATTACAAGACCAAGTGCAACTCTAACAACATTATTGAAGAAAGATGCATTTTCATGGACTCCAAAAGCAACAAAGGCCTTAGAAAATCTTAAAGAGGCAATGTGCCAAGCACCAGTCTTAACTACACCAGACTTCAAAAAAACCTTTATTGTGGAATGTGATGCTTCAGGAAATGGAATTGGTATTGTTTTAATGCAAGATGAAAGACCCATTTCTTTTGAAAGTCGTGCAATCAAGGGAAAGTTTTTACACAAAGCTATTTATGAGAAAGAAATGTTGGCAATACTCCATGCACTTAAGAAATGGCGACCCTACCTAATGGGAAGACACTTCAAGGTAAAAACGGATCATGATAGCCTTAAACACTTTTTAGAACAAAGATTATCCTCTGAAGAGAAACAAAAGTGGGTCACAAAGATGTTGGGTTATGACTTTGAAATCATCTACAAAAAAGGGAAGCAAAATGTGGTGGCAGATGCACTCTCAAGAAAGGATGAGGATGTGGAAGCATTGTTGTGCTCCATTTCTATTATCCAACCAGATTGGATAAACGAAGCAAGGGAGGAATGGAAGAATGATGAATAAGTGTGGGCACTTATTCGAAAGTTACAACAAGATTCCAGTACATCTGATACATTTAGCTGGCAAAATTATTCGTTATGGTACAAAGATCGCTTATACCTCTGTAAGAATTCCCAACTAAAACAAAAAATTCTTATGGAATTGCACACTTCTCCCTTAGGAGGGCACTCTGGATTTTTAAAAACTTACCACAGGGTTAAGAAGGAATTTTTTTGGGATGGCCTTAAATCGGATATTCAAAATTTTGTGGCAGAATGTTTGGTTTGCCAACAAAATAAAGTTGAAACAATTAAGACATCGGGTCTATTACAACCTTTATCCATTCCAAGCCAACGTTGGGAGGAGGTTTCAATGGATTTTATCACAGGTTTACCCAAGTCTGAGGGAAAGAGTGTCATCTTGGTGGTAGTTGACAGACTTACCAAGTATGCACACTTTTGTGCATTATCACATCCAGTTAAATCCAGTACAATTTCTACTGCATTTATGGAAACAATTCAAAAGCTACATGGAAACCCAAAGATTATTGTAAGTGACAGAGATCCCATTTTCACTGGAAATTTTTGGACAGGATTATGTTCTTGTCTTAGTACTCAGTTAGCTCATAGCTCATCTTATCATCCTCAATCTGATTGGCAAACTGAGATAGTAAACAAATGTTTGGAAGGATATCTTCGTTGCTTTGTATCTGATAAACAGACACAATGGCTCAAATGGTTGCCTCTGGCTGAATGGTGGTATAACACTTCCTTCTATACAGCAACAAAAATGACCCCATTTATGGCACTTTATGGATATCAGCCACCATCCATCACATCATATTTAAGAGAAAATTCTAAGGTTCAAGCAATGTAACATCACATCGAACATCAACAACAATTCCTCCAACTCTTAAAGGATAACCTCGTGTTGGCACAGAATAGAATGAAACAACAAGCAGATCAACATCGCAACGAAAGAAGTTTTGGTGCAGGTGATTGGGTATTCCTACGGCTACAACCATATAAGAAAATGTCCCTCAAGAAAGCTAAGAAGGATAATAAATTATCACCAAAGTATTATGGTCCGTAGAAGGTGTTGCAAAAGATTGGTACTATGGCTTACAAATTGGAGCTTCCTGCAACTTCTCGATTGCACCCAGTTTTCCATGTTTCATGTTTAAAGAAGGTTATAGGCGACAAGCTCCTAGTTCAAACAATATTGCCAGAACTTGACGAGGAAGGAAAAATTATATTGGAACCGGAAGCAGTCACAGCTACGAAATCGATCAATTTCGGAGTATCTTATCAAGTGGAAGAACTTATCCGCTGAAGATTCCACATGGGAGGATGAAAATTTTATACAGAAGCATCCAAAACTACTCAAGCGTTGAGGACAACACTTTTTTGAAGGAGAGGGGCATGTTAGGTCCCTATAATACTAGTGATTACCCCATTACTATTGTAGTTGTATCCCTTATTAATATTGTTGTGCCCCTATTGTCCCCATATTGTTATTACTATGCCCCATAGAATCCCTCTATTGTTATTTTTGTGGCTTTATATTATTATTATTAGGTCGGCTGGGTTATATTGTGACTCCTTAGACTCCTATATATAGAAAGGAGGTTTTTTCATTTGAATCATTAAAGAATTGTTCATTTATGTAATGTAAAGGAGGTTGCCCCCTCGAAGAGGCTGAATTCTAACGCGTTGACTATCCATTCTATCTTTTTTGAGCTAGTTTCATAACAATGTTGAATGTTAAAATCTCTTTGGTCATCAATTATGGAGGTTACAAGTCAATGTAATTTGGTCAAGTGGTCCAATCCCCTTTCATAATATATATTTTTATAATGTATTTTACCCTTTCATAAAGAATATTTTATTGGACCAATCTCTATGGCTCCAGTTTGGGTAAGGCTTCCAAACCTTCCCTTGCATTTTTGGAATCTTTCATCGTTATCCTCTATTGGGAATGCATTGGGAAAATTTTATCACTATTATCTTGAAACTGCCAATTTTTTCAAGACTACTTATGCCCAAAACGTGTGGAGATGGACTTCAACAAGGGGTTTCTTGCAGAGATTAATTTGACAGATCCAAACTATGTTTGAGTCCAAAATATCGATTATGAGAATATTTCATTCTGGTGTAGAGCATGCTATGAAAAAATGCATGTAATTAAAAATGAACCAAGTATTTATAGAAAAACAAAGACTGGGAAAAACCCCAAAGGCCCAAATGGTGGGAAGGTACTTAAGGAGACCACTATACAATATTCAAAGAACAACTACTTCAGGATAAGAAAGAACCTGAATACAAGAAGGAAGCAGATATGACAAAATAATTTGTATCAGTGGCAACAAAAACCAAGCAAGAAAAAGCATGCCAATGATGATCCTTCGGACTAAGTGAAAGTGGAAAAGCAGCAAACCCTCGTCGATCAGGCAAATAGGGAAGAATCCAAATTTCACTTTTCAAAGAATGATTGGTCAGAAATAGAAGAAAACATGAGATGGAATCAAGTTGGGTAGAAAGGAAAAGGCATTTCACCAAGGAAAAAAGAAGTCAAACTAAGTCAAAACATAAGTAGTGAATAATGAAATGTAAATGTATCTGGATATTGGGAGTTTTTTGGAGAATTTTTAGTTGGAAATGGTCTGAAATTTTTACATCATGGGGGAACTTGCTTGAGGTTTTGGATTGAGTCTCCATGCTAAATTACAAACCTCTAAGGAAGAATGGAACATGTAAATGCTCTCTCTTAGTAACTGATTTTTCTAATAATACAAATGCCTACATGTTTATTCGAAGAAAAAAATGGGCTTGTCAGTTGATTAAAGATGACATTAATAATAAAAATATTTTAGATAATTTTTATGGCCCTTGAGATGCCCTAGTTAGCCCTCCTTTAAGTAAATAAAATCCATATTAAGTCAGCCTCAAAGGGTGATTAAAGCTCGCTCCATAATTTTCAAATTTTCAAAATTGTTAAGGTTGGCTTCTTGCTTAATGGGAAAATCGACCCCCTCTAGAAGCCCTCTCCTTCTCTATATATATGAGCTCAAATCTCTCCATGTAGATTATCAATTATTCACACAGATATCATTTATTATTTTGAGTTCCATTGGCCTTGTATAGTCACGCTAATTTGGAGCACTAAGCTAATTTTTTTTGAGGTTTTATAAGCTTGAAGGTTGAGTTATTTTTTGTTTCTTCTTTATTGGAAAAATGAAGATCAAGAGGCTAATTCGTGTTATTAAGGAAGGTACTCTTATGAGTCTCTTATTTGTATTTATGTGGAAACACATAGGCCCCTTTAAGCCTTCCTAAGGCCATGCCTGAGGTCTCCTTTCGGTCCTAAGATAGGAGTACATTTGTCGTGGTTAAAGGTCATATCTTTATGGCATAAATTCTGCTCTGAAGCAGGGATATATATTTGCGCTGATCTGTGGTTGGGGATGAATCTTTCTGAGGTAGCTTGAGTCCATATTTTAATATTTTTGTAAGATTCTTGTTCTTCATTGGACCATAACCTTCTCACTGAGGAGAATCATCACTATGTTATTTTTCTATGAAGCTTCTTTTGGATCAAAGACTAAATTAAGGCTACTTGGAAGCAATCACAGATCTGGTATAAGGCTTATATAAGGGATTTTTTTTTTACTATCTAACACCGTTCAAAATCCGTAATCTCAGCCTCCCTGAGGCCCATCTGTGACACTTCTTCACATCTATCTCTAAGGTGGATTGAGGGCAGTCTAAGCCCTATTTATGTGGCACATTTTCAAGATATTCTGCCAGGATCATCTTTCCTCCTTTCTCAACCCTCCAAGGAAGATTGTCTGAGGCTTTATCTGCACTTTTTGGACCTTTTTTTAAGGTTGGACAGAGATCTATAATTTGCGCCAAATATGAAAAGTTTGTCAAGCTAAAATTGTCTTGCCATATTGTGGAGAACAAAGATTTATGATGGAAAACTTAAGTATATGTAGGCATTTTTTATGTTGTATGAAGTTATCATTAAGGTCTAATCAAGGGCTTAATTTAAAGGGTTGACAAAATTATATAATGGAATGGTTGCCAGAAATCAAATCATGACTTATTTTGAAGGGTTGAATAGCAGTGTAATCTGAAGCAGTTTCAAGAAGTTTCCTATTGGCCATAGTTGAAGAATTAAGTAACTTGGAAAAGGAATCTAAAGAGAATATATCTTAGCTAATTATAAACTAAATGTTGGTTGATAAGACACATTATTGATAGAAGAACACTGGACATAAGTTTGAAGGATTCAATGGCAGAAAAGGCACTCTTCGTATCAATAAATCGAGGTATGATACAAGTTATGTAAATTGTTTCAATCTATGTTTAAGTTTTTGGATGGATGACCTAGAGTAGTATACACGAAGCAATTTTGATGTTTGACAGGGTTTAGCACACCATTTCATATCTCGAACATATATAAGCAATAAAGGTTTAATTTAATATCTTTGTAAGTGGGTCATTGTCCCTCGTATGGAAGGCCACAATTATTCCTCTATTTTTATGTTTTTAGGGTATTTGGGTGGTGCAAGGTAGAAAGTGAAGTCGCCTTCATGTTGGAGCCTAAAAATACTTCAAGGTGGCAAGGTGGTGCTAGGTCAAGTTGAAGATTGTAGGGTGTTTGAGCATTCTTTTAGCTTGAGTTGATAAAACCAAGGTGTTGGAGCGTCCTTCTAGTTGGAGATGGTAAAATAAGGGTGTTGTAGGACCCTTTCAAGAATTGAAGCTTCCTAATAAATAGAATTTTTTTCTAGAGTACTAGGTTTTGTAGCTTTTCTTCATTTTTAATTGCATCTAATAAATATTGTACTCATAAATCATATTAGAAAAGCGTTCAGTGGTTTATCTCCCAGAAGGGTTTCCACCTAAAATTTTCTTATGTGTTGTTCTTGTCATGTGATGTTGATTTATGTTTGATATGATGATATTTAATCCTCTAAAAGATTAATAATTAACTAATTGAAGTGAAATATTGATTTTCCCCCTTCTCACTATTTCCAATAATTGGTATCAGGGAAGTTTCCTTCATAAAAAATCTAATCACTGGTAGGAAGGTCATGGATTGCACCAAAAACGGAATTCAACTATTTGAGGGATAAAACTATGCATTTTAGAGTGGAAGGATGAAAACATATGTGCAATCACAAGGATTTGATGCCTGGCACTATATAGTAAGTGCATACAAAGAACCTTTTGCTCCTCCAATAGATGATGTAGGTAAGAAGCTTTATGAAAGTAATACAAAAGCCATAAATGTTATTATAAGTGGTCTAAAAGGTTCAGTTTATGTTAAATTAATTCATTGTGCATCTGCAAAAGAAGTTTGGGATAAGATTCAAAGAATATATGCAGGGGATGAGAAAGTATATGATGCTAAGCTTCAGACATTCAAAGGACAATTTGAGAAACTAAAAATGATTGAAGACGGAAATATTGCAGGTTGTTTTCTCTAAGTTAATGAAATAGAAAACACCATGAAAGGATTCAGAGAACCAATAGAAAACAAGGTAATTGTAACAAAGGTACTAAGATATCTTCCGATGATATTTAACTCTAAAGTATCAATTCTAGAAGAAATATTAGATTTATCAAGCATCGGCTTGGATGAGATGCATGGAATACTTACAGCCTACAAAATGAGAACAAAACATGAGAACCCATCTAAAAGAGAAGAAAAAATTATGACATCTAATAAATCAGGGAAGAACAAGCAATATTCAAGGCCAAGCCCTAGTTGTCGCTATAGCGGGGTCTCATATGAATACCAATTTTGTGAGGATGTTAAAGAGAAGAACTAGCAAGTAAAAAGGTAATATCCCTTTGAAGTGTTTTAATTGTGGTGAAATTGGTCATTTCGCTTCAAAATGTCCTTATGCAACGTATTTAGATAATGATGAAGAAGAAGAAGTTCCTAAGAAGATAAAGAAAAACTAGAAAAGATATAAGAAATAAGGTAAAAAGAAAGTCTTCAAGAAAAGTCTCTATTGAAAAGAAGATAGTTCTTCATACGATGAAGAAAGTGACAATGACAACGACAATTACTTAGGAAGAATGTTATTTATGGAAATGAACAACCAAAATGAATGCCTAAACATGATTAAGAAGAAGGAGAGGTAGACCTTGAAAGTGAACCAAATAGCACTTTAAAGGATCTAAAGGTAGAAAGGAAGAACTTCAAGGCATTGGAAAAGGAGTCGAGTGAACTAAAAGAACATTTTAGAAGTCTCAACAAGAAGGATGAAGAATTAGAGAAGACCATCATCAACCTGAAAGTCCAATTAGAGGAAGCCAGAAAGATTGAAGAAACACTCAAGAACCAGCCAGAATAAAATTCCAACATAAAAAATAAATAAATAAATAAATAAATAATAATAATAATAATAATAGTATATATATAAAAAATAAATAAATAAATAAATAAAGTAAAAATAAAATAAATATATATATATATATATATAAAAACAAACAAACAAAAAATTAATTAATTAATTAATTAAATTAAAAATTAAATAAAATTAAAAAAATAAAAATTAATTAATTAAAATAAAAAAATAAAATAAAATAAAAAAAATTGGAAGCAAAGATAGTCTCTCTAAGAAAGGAAGTTTATAAGAAAAATGCCCATCAATTTTTTTTTAACAGCACCAAAATCTTGGATTAAATTATTAGCGGTCAAAGATCATGAGACGACAAATATGGGTTAGGATACAAGACAACCTATGTTGAGAAGGGTTCTAAGATGTTAGGAAAAGAAGCCATGAAGAAGATTTATGCAAATATCATCAAAGGACCTATCAAAATGGAGGAATGCAAGCCCTCGGAAGAGAAGGTTCAAGATCAAAAGACGTGAAATCAACAATCAACAATGAACAGAACTCAAGAGGAATGTTTCTGGAGAGCTACACCACATAGAAGATATCCCATTCTTAGATATCAAACTATCTTCCTTGGTATGTGTTATTCTTGCAACAATTTTGGGCACAAATTTATGGATTGTAAATCTTATACTAAGAACAGAAGCAACAATGGAAGCTACTCTAGGAATGATTATCCCAGAAAACCTTGGGAAGGTTACAACTGAAATTATAATAGGTTTGGATCTTTAAGTAATGAAGTATAGTGATACAAGTGCAATAATTTTGGGCATATAGCAAAAGATTGCATGTTGATCACTCCTATAAAGGAGCCAAAGCATGACTCAAATTTTCTTCCAAAAGAACCTTCAAAAGTTTGAAAGAAGAAGAATGAAATTTGTGAGATTGCTTTACGAGCCCAAAGCAAGGAAAGTGTAAGGTATGTCGACAGTGGTTGTTCAATGCATATGACAGGGGATAAAGAGAAATTTGTATCTTTGTAAAAGGAAAAGGATGGAATTATTTCATTTCAAAATGATGGTTCAGCCAAGGTTTTAGGAAAGGGTACAGTCAAGCTAGGAAGCAAGGGTGTCATGGCAAAAATTGTTTTTCTGATTGAAAATATGAACCATAACATGTTGAGTGTGATTCAAATGTGCGATGAAGGACACACACTTTTATTTGACTCAAGGAAATGTGAAATAAGAAGGGATAAATCATGTAGATTAGTGGCGACAACATGAAGGATCCCAAACGACATAAACACCTTGGCGAAGGAGAATGAAAGTTGGATTTGGCGTAGGAGAATGGGTCAAATTCACTTTGATAATCTGGTCAAAATCAGTAAAAAAGGAAGCAGTAAGAGAGATGCCAAAAATTACAAAACAAACAAGCACCATGTGTAAGCACACATGGAAAACTAACAAGCGTTGAGTTCAGGACCAAGGAACATTGTAATTCAAAACCATTAGAGTTGGTACACACCGACCTATGTGGACCGATGAGAACTAAAGGATTGGAAGGTGAACAATACTTCATGTTGTTTATCGAAGATTACACCAGAATGATGCTAATAAGTTTTTTGAAGAAAAAGTCAGAAGCATTTGAATGCTTGTGAATTTACAAAGAGATGGTTGAAAATGAATTGATTTGAAATCAAGTGCTTAAGATTAGCTAATGGAGGAGAATTCATGTCTAAATAATTCCAACGCTTTTGTGAAGAACACAAAATAAAAATACAATTCTTGATCGCTTTGACACCTCAGCAAAATGGAGCTACTGAAAGAAAGAATAGAATGGTAGAGAAAATGGCTAGAAATATGTTGCATGAATCCAAATTAAACAATATATTTTAGGTACACATCATAGAAACAACTGTGCATATTCTAAATAGAGGAATGTTAAGAAGCAACAACGACAAAAACCCTTATGAGATATGGAAGCGGAGACTAGAAAATGCCAAGCATTTTCATGTCTTTTGAAGCAAATGTTATATAATAAGGGAAGATAAAAAGATTGGAAAACTTGACACCCAAGTAGATGAAGATATACTTGTTCGATACTTGAGCAAAAGCAAGGCATACAAATGTTATAATATAATACTCAACAAGATAGTGGAAATGCATTGGCAAAAGACCAAGCAAGGAATCACATATTCAAAGGAACAATAAATAAAAGAACCAAAGCAAGAAGGAAGTATAAAAGAAGAACAACGATCAGAACAAGAGCCAACTATCAACCAAGAAGAAACATAAGATAATCAACATACACCTTCTAAAATTCCTAAACGATGGCATCAGAAGAATCACCCATCAAAATAGATCATTGGTGATATGAATGCAGGAATAGGAACAAAAAGAAGCCAACAAATATGCATGCACGAACAAGGACATCTTGCATTGTTATTTATAGTTGAGCCTAGCATCTTTGAAGAAGCCAACCATGATGAACACTAGATCAAATCCATGGAAGAAGAACTAGATCAGATTGAAAAATGAAACCTGGGAATTGGTTCCAAGACCTAGGGACAATAATGTCATTGGAAAAAAAAGGGTATTCAGGAACAAACTTAGTGAACATGGACAAGTAACCAGGAACAAGGAAAAATCGGTTTTTCAAGGTTATGCGCGAGTTGAAGGGAAGATTTTGAAGAGAAATTTGTCATCATTAGGCTATTCTTGGCCTATGCTTGCTTGAGAAGGATTAAGTTGTATTAGATGGACGTCAAATCAACAGAGAAAATTTAAAGGATGCAAACTTATTGTAAATTTTAAAAACCTCAGTGAATCTCACTAGTACATAATATGCAATTTGTAAAATTTATGGCATTGTTTTTGTAAAAGTATTCAAATTTATAATAATCTTAAATAATCTCTGTATAAAATTTTGGCGATTTTTAAGGTAAAACAATATTATATTATAAAATTTGGGCGAATAATTTTTAGGAAAAATGGAAATTAATGAATCTTTTTTTGGAAAAAGCATGGAAAATTAGCCCACTTGCGAATATTAGCCCCTAAAATTTTCCCTGCAAATCAACCTTTATAAATAGAGAATTGGAAGAAGAAATCTACATAGAGCAGCCAGAAGGATTTCTTCTTACATAAAAGGAAGAATAGTTGTGCAAGTTGAAGAAAGATTTGTACGGTCTCAAGTAAGATCATAGAGCCTGGTATACAGGTCTGGATAGTTACTTACAACAACAAAGATTCAAAAGAGGAAGTGCAGATAACAACTTATGGACAAATATTGAATGAGACAACTTAACCATCACTGAAGTTTATGTGGATGATATCATCTTTGGAAGTGACAATGACAACTCGAGTAAGAAGTTTTCCAATGATATACAAAGTGAGTTTGAGATGTCCTTACTTTGTGAGTTGAATTTTTTCTTGGGATTCCAAATATAAAAAGAGGATGATGGAATATTTATCTCTCAAACCAAATACATCAAGGAAATGTTGAAGAGGTTCGAAATGGAAAACTATAAACATGTTAGCACTCCCATGGTAACCAGCTACAAATTAAGTAAGGACAATGAATCCAAGGAAGCATACAAGATGATGTATAGATCAATTATTAGCAACCTATTGTATGTGACAACTTCGAGACCCAATGTGATGTAGACAGTTGGACAGGTCGTAAGATTCCAAGAAGCACCAAAAGAATCCCATGGTGTAGTGAAAAAGATTTTAAGATATCTCAAGGGAAAAACAGATTTTGGATTATGGTATTCGAAAGGGAATGAATCGACTATGAAAACATACATAGATGCAGATCGGGCAAGCAGTGTTGATGATCATAAAAGCACCAGTGGAGCTACTATAACGCCTCCTCCCAAATTTACCCAAATTCACAAGCACAAGAGGGTAAACATGATACAAGTGTCACTATGATATAAGTCGACCTCCAAGTTCCAGTTATGGAAGTGGGGTTGACACACCGACAAATTACAGACATCCCTTGGCAACACTAGATCACCTGGAAGTTAATCCATAACCCCTAATGACTATATCTTGAGTTGGCACTGCTTTTTTACAAGCTTAGCACCCAAACACACACACAACACAACATGCATGTACTTATGAGCCTCCAACTGCACTCATAAGCCTGCTTCCATTCGGTTATGGCCCAGAAAATCTGGTTTTGAGCATGTGGTTCCAGGATTTGTGCCACCTTTTCAAGCTAGCCTCCAGAACACTGCCCAAATTGCCTGTAACTTTCAAAAATGCAATCAAAGCTAATGAAAATGTTATTCGATCAAAAATCAAGAAATAACTCGACTTAGACATGCCTAATCCATGATATACATTTCGTTAAACATATGGAAAACACATAAGCTACAGGTCATGAATGCATATATGATTATATACTGATAATCTTCATTTGATCACCAAGAAGGCTCCAAGCCCTTTCTATCTAGTTGAAATAACACTTGTTAGGCCATGCATTCATCAACCATTCAAATACTTATCAAAACATGTAAAGAGCCATAGATAGAATACATCATATAACCAACATACAACAAGAATAGAAACCATGGAAAATAATCCATAACATCACCATCATAATCAATACAAAATCTCATAGATCACCATATGAAATATCTCATATTAACATATGAAAATTCCAACCAAGTAAGTAACCATGCCAAGTGGGGTAAACATGAGGAGAGATGCTACTACAATCATATTCGACCTCCTATGTCACCTTAAGGAAGTGGAATCGACAGAACATCACATACAGTGATCCAACATCATCAACAGACCCCTCAGAAGACAAGTTAACCACTTAGACAGACTATCCCTGGGTCCCACTGCTATTCTGTAGCTCTTAGCCCTCAGTCACTCTCATGCTATGGGTAAGGGAGTGACCATCAAATCAAAGTCGCTCTCACATGCCTGCCTGCCAGTGACTGTGGTCCATAATTTCCATTTTTGTGCTAGAGACTCCGGGATTCGAGCCACTTTTCTAGCCCAGAATCCTGGCCTCTGCCCAAAACTTGTTGTAACTTTCAGAAATCATTAAAAACATGATAAAAATGTTGATCAATCAAAAATCACCCTTGGGACTAGGCTTGAGCATCCCCAACCAGGACTGACATTCTATCAAACACTTGGCATCAATGCAACCTACAAGTCTAGGATACAATACAGAGTATAAGTGACTGAAACAACTTATGAAACATCATCAGAAGGATTACCTCTTTCTCCATTGAGCTACTAGATCATCAATTAGGTCTTGCATCCATCCATTTAACAGTTACAGTTAAATACATGAAATAACTGTGACATAAACGAGTCACATAACCATGCTTATAACTAGCATTAAACCATGTAAATAACAGAGATAGGACAACCATTAAATCCATATATAAATCAGTTCAAAAGAAAGAGAAATTAGATTTTATTAATCATAGGCAAATTCGACCAAGTTTGGGACTTCCACGTACCACCCGACCATAGACATGGCTAAACCAAATCTCTCTTTCAGCCAGTCACCCCTATGCCATATTCCAAGCATGAATGTGGGATCTCATAGAACAACCAATCCAAGAACAACTAAGGGAATCCAGAGGTTAAACCACCTCCACCCTCACCAAATCATGATCAAACCAAAATCGGTGCTTCGATCACAACCGAACAGAATTGGAATTCCATCTGGAATCCATCACTATCCTTGAGGAATCTTTTGTCTCCTTGTCTCTCAAGCTTTACCGCAATCCAAACCCGGATCACTAGGCCCTAAACCGAGGCTACTCCCTTAAGATTTATGGGTATCCCGCCAAAACCGGTCAAGGGATTTCTAGTCCTTTGGGAAAGAATCTTGAGACCACCTCTACCTTAGGCCCTAAATCGAGGCTACTCCCTCAAGATTTACATGTATCCCGCCAAAACTGGTCAAGGGATTCCTAGTCCTTTGGGAAAGAACCTTGAGACCACATCTACCTCAGATTCCAAAATCCATCTGGCAATTCCAAAATTCCAAAAACGAAATAAAAATACTAACATACCATCGCATCCAGAAAAAGGATAGGCTAGGTTGAAAACCACTGTCATAACTCGGAAAGACCATGCTGCCGACAGCAAAAGAACCATACACTAACATGCACATCCATGCATGTCCAAACTAGCTATGAAATCACACATGAAAAATGTTGCTTGCAAGTATTCTTGCTGAAGCTACTTTATCCTACTTTCCTTTCCTTGATCCCTGCTTGCCTTCCTTTCCCTCTGCTTGTTTTTCCTTCCTTGATCCAAGGCTAGAGTGCTCCAAGAAAACTCTAAGTGACCAAGAGTGTTATGCTCTTAACCTGCAAGACAATACCAGAATACCAAATATGCGAAGAAATATACCTAGAACATAGAACAGTGAGAAACAACAGCAATTATTTTATTATTCAGAAATCAATGTTCACTTTCCTCTTCGAGGGGGCAACCTCCAATAGAGCAGAGCTCGATTACAAAATTAGACACGATGCTCCTTGCAGGGAGTCTCTATCCTTTATATATGATTCGTACATGCAATACCATGGTTCTTATTAATACCATCTATCTAATACCATGGCCCATTTGCAACTAACTGTGGTCCCGTCATTAAATGCGGGTTAACCACTTACAATTATTAATATGGGCTTTATTGACTCTTTACTTAACTATAACTATGACTCGATCCTACTACATAAATAAGGGGGTTAGGGTGGGACCCTAACATGCCCTCCCCCATAAGAATAGCCTTGTCCTCAAGGCTGAAGCTATGGAAACTGCTAAAGAATAGTGGTTGGTTCCTAGGTTGCATCTTCCGGAGACGTGTCTTTCCACTTGACGAGGACTTCCTTGATCATGCGGCCATGCAGGTGCCGTTCGCGTGTGTCCAGGACCTGTTCAGGTTGGAGCCAGATTGACCCTTCTTCATCTAGTTCAGGTAGACTGGTTTGAATTCTGCAATTGTTCCCAATCACTTTCTTGAGGCATGAGACATGGAAAACTGGATGGATTTTTGCAGTGGGTGGCAAAGCTAGCTTGTAGGCCACTTCTCCAATGTGCTGAAGTACTTGATACGGTCCGTAGAATTTTGGAGATAGTTTCTGACACCCCTTGTCTTTGAGTGATGTTTGCTTATATGGTTGCAGCCTCAAAAATACCTGATCTCCTTCTTGAAATTGGCATTCTGATCGATGTTGATCTACCTGTTGCTTCATGCAATTTTGATCTTGATGAAGATTCTCTCTAAGATGGGCTAGCATGGTTGTGCGGTTCTGTAGGAGTTGATCCACTGCTTGTACCTTTGAGCACCCCTTGATATAAGAAGTAGGGGAAGGAGGGAGTTGACCATAAACTGCTTCATATGGAGTCATTTTGGTGGTGGCATGATAGTTGGTGTTATACCACCATTCAGCTAGAGGTAACCACTGTACCCAGAGATGTTGCTTTTTTAAAGTGAAACACCTAAGGTAGGTCTCCAGACATTTGTTGATTACTTCAGTTTGACCATCAGTTTGTGGATGATAGGAAGTACTGAGCTTTAGTTGGTTACCTTGTAGCTTGAAGAGTTCCTGCCAAAAAGTACTGGTGAAGACCGGTTCAAGATCAGACACAATGGAAGTGGGCATGCCATGCAATTTGAAGATCTGATCCATGAAAGATTGAGCGACCAAAGTTGGTGTAAAAGGGTGGGGTAGGGCGCAAAAATGAGCATACTTAGAAAGTCTGTCCACCACCACCATGATGACTGACTTGTTTCCTGACTTTGGAAGGCCTGTAATGAAATCCATAGAATCCTCTGTCCATATTGATGTTGGGATGGGCAATGGTTGTAATGTGCCTGGTGCTTTGATATTCTCTCCTTTGTGGCACTAACAGACATCGCATTCCGCTACAAAAGTAAGAATGTCCTTTTTCATTCCTGTCCAAAAAAATGATCTTCGAGTGCGAGCATACGTCTTCTAAAAGCTTGAATGTCCTGCAGTGGGGGATGAGTGCAACTCCGCCAAAATGCTGCTTTTGAGGGTGGACGTTGGTGATAGTACGACTCTGTCCTTGTAGCGCAGAATCTCATCCTGCCACGAGTAGCCCTTGGTGGAATTTGGATCCGCCTGCAATTGAGTAATGAGTTGGGAGAGCCAGGGATGTGAAAACCATTCTCTGCAAGCCTCTTCAATCCATTCTGGAACGGGAAGGGAAATGGAAAGCAGGGTACTTTCGTCCTCAAATTGGCGAGATAATGCATCTGCTACAATATTTTCGCGCCCTTTCTTTTAAATTATCTCATAATCATATCCCAGCATTTTGGCGAGCCATTTATTTTGTTGTGGTGAGGATATGCGTTGCTCCAAAAAATGTTTAAGACTTTGATGGTCTGTGAGGATTTGGAAGCGTCGCCCCAACAAGTAAGGTTGTCAGGTATCTACTACATGTAAGATGGCCATCATTTCCTTATCATAGGTAGATTGTCCCAGATTCTTCCCACTTAGGTGTTGGCTTGTGAAGGCCAAGGGTTGACCTTCCTGTATTAAGACTACCCCAATACCCGTACCTGAAGCATCACATTCAATGAGAAAAGATTTGGTGAAGTCGGGTAGTGCTAAGACAGGAGTGGAACACATGGCGTTTTTTAGAGCTATAAAGGCCTATTGTGCTTCATCATTCCAGAGGAAGGAATTTTTCTTGAGGAGTTGACTGAGGGGCCCCGCAATGCGACCATAGTTGCGAACAAATTTGTGATAGTAGCCCGTGAGACCCAAAAATCCTCTCAGGCTCTTCAAGGTCTTAAGTTTAGGCCAATCCTGCATTGCCTGGGTCTTTTTGGGGTCCACCCTGACACCTTCACGCCCCACAATGTGGCCCAAATACTCAACTTCTTCCATGCCAAAAGAACACTTGGACATCTTAACAAATAATTTATGCTTGCGGAGCAGGTGCAAGAGTTGATCTACATGTTAAAGATGTGCGGCCCAAGTGCGACTATAGATGAGGATGTCATCGAAGAAAACAAGGACAAATTTTCTGAGATATGGTTTGAGCAGGAGGTTCATAAGGCTCTGAAAAGTAGATGTGGCATTACAAAGACCGAATGGCATGACCAAAAACTCATAATGGCCTTCATGAGTTTGGAAAGAAATCTTTGGAATGTCGACTTCTTTCATGCGAATTTGGTGGTAGCCTAAACGAAGATCAAGCTTAGTGAAGAATTTAGCCCCATTTAGTTCATCCAGCAAATCATCAACAACCGTTATGGGAAATTTATCTTTGACTGTCAACTTATTGAGGGCCCTAAAGTATGGACACACACGCCATTCCCCATCTTTCTTGACCACTATGACCACTGGTGATGAATAAGTACTAATGCTAGGACGAATGACGCCTGCTTCCAAAAGTTCCTTGATTATTTTTTCTATTTCATTCTTTTGGGATAACGAATATCTATATGGGGGTACATTTGGTGGTTGGGCCCCTGGGACCAAAGTGATGCTATGACCATGTTCCCCTCTCGAGGGTGGAAGCTCACGAGGCTTGTCAAAGACTGGCAGATGGTTATTTAAGATCTGTTGCATCTCAGGATGAATCGGAAGAGAATTGGGTTCGATGGCCTAGATGGCATTAAGTTGAGCTATAACTCCATGATGGCCCTTTTTTAACAATTTTCCATCCTATGTGAGTTGATGATAGAGGGAGCTCCCACCTGGAGTCCCCGGAGGGTATGTGTGTGGTTGCTTTGCTTAAAGATCATATACAACTCCTGGAAATCCATTGTGATTGGGCCCAATGTGCGACGCCATTCAGCACCAAGGACAATGTCGCACCCTCCCATGTGGATGGAAAACATGTGGGTCTTTAACTGATAATCCCCCATTTGAAGTTTGACATTTTCACAACAGCCTTCACATTTCATTGTTCCCCCATCCGCAATTTGGACTTGGAAGTTATGTGTACTTCCACTATCAATCAAGACTACCACTGGGTGATGCTTAATAAAACCTCTGATTTTGATAGTTTGAGGCGAAGAAATCCCTGCCAAAGCATGCAGCAAAATCACTGGTTCTTCGGGAACATGGTCCTTCTATTTGTCCTCTTCTTCCTCCTCTGGTTCCTCAAGCGGTGGGGCTTCCTCCGATGAGCTGTGATCAGTAGCATCAATTTGAAAGAATTTTGGCTCCTTGCATTTATGACCGGGGGAGTATTTTTCATCACAGTAGTAACATAATCCTTGCTTTCTTCTTTCTGCCATTTCTGCAGGTGACACCTTTTGAACCTTAAGTGTTTGGGTAGTGCTGTGAACCTGTGGGGGGCAACCCTTGGAGGTGAAATTTGGGCGATTGGGCTGGGCCGCTAACGCACGTTCCACTTCACAAGCTACCTTGCAAGCTTCTGACCATGTGGGAGGGTGGTGCAGTCGGACGTGAGCTTGTATGGCCTCTTTAAGACCACTGATAAAACATTCCGTGTAGAACTCATCTTGTAGACCTAAAGTGCAGAAAGCTAAGGCTTCAAAGGCTGTAATATATTCATCCACTATGCTAGTTTGTCGGAGCTTAGTGAGACGACCCAAAAAAGCAGAGTCATAGTCAAAGCATTCCATAAGAGCTTTTTTGAATGTGTCCCAAGTCAAGGGCCTTCCATTGCAACGTTGATGCCATTGCCATCTTTCATTGTCCAAGTGCATGCTCCCCACCATAAGCTGAGTGGCATTATCCAAGATGTAATTCAGATTGAAATATTGCTCCATTTTTGTTATCCATGCTGCCGGGTGAGAGCGATCAAATTTATGCATATCCAGCTTGGGTGGTTGCGGACGGGATTGTTGGTGGGTGCCCTAGAGGTGAAGAGAGTGGCTAGACTCACCCTCACTGTGTTCATTGCCAATATACGCCTCATCGCGGACTTCCGCCTTGCCCGTAGAGAGTGTTGTAGTTATTTTCGCCAACTGGTCTTGGATGTCTTTCAAGGATTGTTCAAGTTTGTCGATCTTCTCATTGGCCATAGCTTGAGCTCTAGTTTCTACCATGCACTAATCCAATGTACTTGAAATTTGGGATCCCCCAAATTTTTTGGCACTAAGAATTGAATGGTACCACCTTGCTCAGCTCGTCGTCCTGATTCTTATGGGATAAGTCACCAATAAGCGCCCTAGTTTTTTTTTTTTTTTAACTCCTAACGGAGTTTTACTCCTTACTTAGGAATATTGCAGTGGCCGAATCTCCGAAATTTCAATGCTGCCAAAATTCCTGCAAAAATCACGCCCAGGTATAGGAACCCACACAACTACTTAGATCTGGATGGCAGATCTGATGGATCTGAGAGATTTGAATGGCTGATCGGAGAGATCTTGAACGGCAGAACAAATTGCTGCTATGGATCTGATGGATCTAATAGATCTGAATGGTTGTTCTGATAAATCTGAACAGCGGGACTGATTGCGGCTGCTGTTGTAAAACCCCCACTTGCGAGATCTGATCTGGCAGAGATTATGCATGATCCAGAGATAGAGAAGGGAACTATGGTCTCGAGGAGTGTCAGGTGCTACAGATCACAATATACATAAGGGTTTGACAGTAGTACTCGGCCCAATGTTTCAGGGCACTAACTAAGGAGGATCAACTGTACCCTTAGCCGTACAACCCGACTACCCTATCATATGGGCAAGTAATCTCTCTGAGTGCTATTCTCGGTGTACTGTAGCAGCAAGATGGCTGACAGTTTATCTATGGCGGGGTTTCAAAGGATCTAGGGGGCTTCCGATATACCTAGAGGGTACTTGGAAGACAGTCCGTGCGCGGTTCTGTCTAATGCGCTACTACTCGAAGGGGTACCCACAGGGGTTACAAGGGAGTCCAACAAGCGTGACCACCTCTTGTATTTCCTGCATGCATGCCTCCCCAAATCCGTAGGTTTATGCGCTCAACGATAGATCCTATGGTTTAAAGACACTGGAACACGTCTCTAGCCAAAAAAAAAAATTGCTAAAAATTGGAGATCCCACTGGCCCTGGAAAGTGCTCTGATACCACTTGGTATGCTCTTAACCTGCAAGATGATACCAGAAAACAAAATATGCAAATAAATATACCCAGAACATAGAAAAGTGAGAAACAACAGCAAGTATTTTATTTTTCAAAAAGCAATGTTCAATTGCCTCTTTGAGGGGGCAACCTCCAATAGAGCAAAGCTCGATTACAAAATTAGACACGATGCTCCTCGCAGGGAGTCTCTATCCTTTATATATGATTCGTACATGCAATACCATGGAGCAATACCATGGTTCTTATTAATACCATCTATCTAATACCATGGCCCATTTGCAACTAACTGTGGTCCCATCATTAAATGCGGGGTAACCACTTACAATTATTAATATGGGCTTTATTGACTCTTTACTTAACTATAACTATGACTCGATCCTACTACATAAATAAGGGGGTTAGGGTGGGACCCTAACAAAGAGACTGAGAGAGAGAGAATAATGAAAGAGCTCCAACCTTGAACTTAACAAAAGCCATGAATAGATCCTCAGAAGCCTTTTTATGCATGAGGCCTCTCATTTCTTCATTTTTCATTATTTTCCTTCAATTTCCTCCTCACGTGCAATCTGTGACTTTTTGCCTTCCTTTTCTCCTAATTTCCTTTATTTTCATAAACAAATGTGCCAAAAGTGCCTTTTTTTTAATGCCTTTGTCTTAGCCTTTGCCAATTTCCTTAGCCAAAACACACATCCAGTGATGCCCACTGGGATATATTTACCCAGCATTCGGCTTGGAATAAGTGTCCCTTAACTGTGGTATTTTTTTTCCTTTATTAACTTTTATTACATAAACTTTTCACCAAGGCTGATACACACCCAACCATAGATTGGGCTGAACCAAATATCTCTTTCATCCAATCATCCACATGCCATATTCCAAGCATGAATGTGATATCTCATGAAATAAATCAAGACAAAACCAATCAAGGCGTCCATAGGCCAAACCACCTCAACCCTCAAGCACAGCAATTCCACCTCTACAGTTTGGGAATCACTAACATCAACCATATCAATCTCTACCCAAGTTGTTTAGGGCTCTAGGAACTAGTAACTCAACCAACAACCTGCCAGGGCTCTAAAGCGTTTGTTCCAACCATGGCTCCAAGAACTAGTAACTCACCCCATGAAGGCTCCTGAGCATTTTCCCAAACCTACAACTTCAGGAACTAGTAGCTTAACCTAAGTTGTTCCAGGGCTTTCAAAGTGCTTGTTCCAACCCACAGCCATAGGGAACTTGAGAACAAATCAGAAAAACAAGTGGGAAACCCAAAACACCATGGCTATCTAGGAAATGGAAAGGAAAGGATAAAACCACTATGAATCCAGGAAAATATCCACGCCAATGAAAACACATAACCAGATAATCATGTGCATATACCATGCATCCAAAAATAAATAAGGAAATCACACATGCAAGCTCTTACTTGCAAAGTATCCCTGTTGCAGTTGTTGATCCAACTGTCTCCTTGTGCTTCCTTGCTTTCCTTTGCTTTATTTCTCCAATCCAAATGAATTTTAGAGTTCTCTAATCATGCTCCAAGAATGCCCTAAGTGTAAAATAGTATGAGAGAATGAGAGAATGAACTAGAACTCCAACACAAAACTGTCAAAGAGTTTTCAAACGCTAACAACTATTTCTTTGAATTATTTTTATCATTGATGCCTATATTTTCTTCGTTTTCCTTTATTTTTACTCTAATTTCCCTTGCATGCAAATATGTGTCTCTTCACCTTCCTTTTCTCCTATTTTCCTTTATTTTCATAATTAAATTTCAATTATTTCTTCTTTTCCTTTGCCAATTTCCATAGCCATAAATAAACCACAAGTGATGCCCACTACAATGTTTTTCCAAACATTTAGCTTGGAATATGTGTCTTATGACCTTGGCCTTATTTTATTTACATACAAAACTCACTAGGGGTTGTTACAAACCCCTCCCCCTTGGGTAACACCATCCTCAGTGTTCAATGATGCTTATAACTAGAAAAACATGATTTCCATGGATCTTTAAAATAAAACTCAATGCAACATTTACATCATACCAAATTGCTGAAACCATGAACACCATATTGCTTATTGGAGCTTTACAACACAACTCAATGTAGTATCTAAAACATACTGCTTATTGGAGCTTTATAACACAACTCATTGTAGTATATACAATACACATATGCATATATAAACATAAACCAAAATGCATAAACCAAACACATGTGCTCAAGCAGTAAATAAAGAAGGATACATAGTCTACATTTGATCAGTCATCTCCCATATAGCTTCACTAGGCCCAAAATGTTTCCACTGCACTTTAAATTGCTTAATTGCTCTATTCCGGAGCATGAGTTGTTTCTGATGAAAAATGCACGGAGGTTTTAGCTGGAATTCTCCCTCTGGATCTACCTGCAATACAAACCAATCAATCACATGATGAACATCCTGGACATATCTCTTAAGTAATAAAACATGAACAACATCAAGCACTTTCATTGTTGGCGGTAGTGCAAGTTTATAGGCCATTGGTCCAATCCTCTCAAGGATCTCAAAAGGCCCATAATATCAATGTGCCAGCTTTTCACATGACCCAATAATCAAGGATATCCTCTTAGGCTTGATGCACAAGTACACATTCTCTCCAACCTAAAACTCCTTGAATGCTCTAAGTTGATATGCAGAACTCTTATGTTTGTCCTATGTTGCCCTTAAATTCATCTTAATAACCTACATCTCCTACTCCATCAAGTTAGCCAACATGTTCAGTCTAATCATTACCTTGTTCACTACATCACTCCAACTGATAGGAGTATTACAACTCCACCCATAAAGAGCCTTAAATGGACTCATTTTCAAGGATTTATGATACCCATTATTATATGAAAACTTCAACAGTGGAAGATACTCCTCCCACTTCCTTTTTTGATGCATGACATACATCCTCAACATATCCTCAAGAACCTTGTTGATCCCCTCTGTCTGCCCATTTTTCTGCAAATGATAAGTTGTGCCGAAGGCTAACTCTGTCCCTAAGCTTGCAAACAACTCCTTCCAAAACCTGGAACTAAACTTTGCATCTCTATTTGATATGATCTTATTTCGAAAACCATGCTATCTCACTATCTCCTTGATGAAGATCTGAGCTACCTCACTAGCTCAATTAGTATAGTTCATTGCAATGAAGTGAGCTACCTTGCTCAACCTGTCAACAACAACCATGAAGGACTCATGTTGTCTCGATGTCCTCTAAATACTGTAATGAAGTCCATGGAAATTACCTCCCATCTCCATTCTGGAATCGAAATTGGTTGTAATAAACTAGTTGGATGCTTACACTCTACTTTTACCTGCTGATAGTGCAAACATCTCGCAACAAACTCAACCACCTCTTTCTTCAAGTTCGGCCAATGATACATCTTCTTAAGTGTTTTCATTGTCTTCTAATATCCAGAGTGACCTGAATACGACTTGACATGAAACTCCATTAAGATATTCTTCTTGAGCTCACTGTTATCTACCACATAAATCATATTCCTGAATCTGATGAAGCCATTTTTCGTAAGGTGATACTCCTCATCCTTATCACCTTCGCCCTACTGCTACAGCCTTTGCTTCAGTTGTTGGTACCTGTCATCATGTTACCTCACCAACAAGATCTGCTCCTACAAATATGTCTCATAAGAGCTCACAATTGAAATGTGATTCACCTACAATCTTCTACTGAGAGCATCTACAACCTTGTTCTCCTTTCCCTTAATGTATATGATCTCGAAGTTAAAATCATTCAGAGTAGCCAACCATCTATCTTGCCTAGAATTTAGATTATGTTGGTCAAACAAGTACCTCAATCCACTATGATCACTCATCATAATAAACCTCCTGCCAAGAAGATAATGCCTCCACATTTTAAAGGCATGAATGATAGCTTGAAACTCAATATCATTAGAAATATCTATCCAAGTCGGAGCAGCTAAAAACGGTGAGTTCATACTTTCATCCTTCTGTTCACAATAGGTTTCCCACCAGTCCTTGACATGGGGGGTAGCTTTAAGAAGAGCAACAGTAATCTTTTCTCGGCTGGAAAAATCGTGAACAGAAAAATACCCTTCTAGCATATTTAACCATTTATCTATGACATTTGCATCTATCTGACCCTCGAATATGGGGATTTCAAAGTTAACTTGTACCTTAATGGGTGTCACGCTTTCAGAGTAGCTGTTGGAAGTAGATATGTCACCCGTTGGTAGCCGCCGAAGGATCTGGACAAAGTTGTCCATCATCGCGTTCCTTTGTCACTTGAGGGCTTCTTCGAGCAAGATTTTGATAGTATCTCATGCCCCCTCATATTTCTTTTCATCCACCATGGGAGGCCATCGGGGTTTGTGAGGCTAATATTGCAAAGGTTCAACTAGATCGAGCCCTAACTCCTTATACCCTGACCTCGTTGAGGACATGCAAAGAAAAACAAAGAAAGAGTAGACCGCTCTGATACCATTGATCAGGATTTAAACAGGAATGCAACAAATTACATATATAACCATAAATACAAAGATGCAGTGGAAATAACACTTCATTTCATTAATATCAAACACTGAAATATGCTAACAGACAGAATGGAAATAAGACTAGCTCAGGCGATGGTAGCTTAACACTGAGAAGAGATGTGGCGGCTACATGCCTCTGAACTACATTACAATGAGGCTTGAAGGCCTATTTATTATTGAGAAACAATGAAAAACCCTAAACATCCAAAACCTAACCCTAGGAGATGAAGCGCCAAACTATGGGTCCCGTTTGGGTAAATTGGTACATCAACTTCCCGAGGTCGTAACTTTGGCATACCATCTCTGTTTGACATGCACAATACCTCGTTAGAAAGATCTATCCGAGGAATACAACGTTTAGGGCCTCAAAATGGCTCTGGAAGTTCAAGACCCAAAAAAATGCCAAAAATAGTAAATTGTGCTACAATTAAGGAAACTAAAAAACTGAAAGAGACATTTATGGGGGTCCAAGTGGGATAGGTGGGTTGCCACCAACATCCACCTGGATCACATACTCAACATCCTTCCTTTTGTCAATGGAAATATGAATTTCAAATATTACACATCCTTTCCTGTAACTGCACTTTTCCTGCATAGCTATAACCATTCTCACTTGTGTAGGCTTCTTCTTTCCCTACAAGACTCTTCTTTCCCATCATCATCTAGACACTCAATAGCCTTATCATAGTAGTCCACTTTAGTCCTGTAAATGAAAAACCAATCCATTCCCAAAAGCATACTATATGATCCCAACATAAGCACATTTAGATGTGTCGATGTAGGCATACCATTCAACTCAAATGCATAATATCTCACCCAATGATGAAATCTTCTCTTGTTTCCTGTAGCCAACTGCACCAAGATTATGCATGCACTTATTTATTCAAGAAACCTTATCCACCAAGTCAGGACTAATATAGCTATAATTATATCTAGGGTAAATCAAAATGGAAACAACTTGATCACAAATCTTACCTTCCATCTCGATAATGGGTGTTTGATGATCAACCTGCCTATTATCCACTACTACATAAATCCGAGGAATACTCTGCCCAACATCTCCAACTGTATGTGCCTTCTGAGAATTGTAAATTTGAAGTCTTCCACCCTAGTGCGATGGACAATCTCTTCTATGATGCTCTCCACCACAAGTCCAACACCATAAAGGCTTCATGTCGTCACCCTTATTCTTCTCCTTAGACTGAAATCCATGTTCTTTGTCAACTACATTGAACTTCTTATAAGGTGCCACATTCTCCTTCTCACCTACATCTTGAGGTAATCCTCGCTTCTTATCCCAATTTCCTTCAGTCTTCTTATTAACTTTTCAATCCTGCTTAGGCTCAGACTTACATTTAGACTAGTCATAACAATGCTTCAACTTCCTGATGACTTCCTCCAATGATAGAGTCTCATCATGTTAGGTTCCTATACCAATAGGAGTCATAATTTTGATTGACTAAGTTTAAGCCTTGTAATATTGTACATACCTTTGCTTTCTGCAAATGTTTTCCATATTAAAAAATTTAAAAAATGTAAAGAGGGTATGTCCTAAAATAATAATCAAAGGACAAAAAGAATGAAACTAGGTCACAAAAAATGAAAAATATGAACCCCAAGAAAACAAAAAGACCATGAAAGTGTGCAAGTCAAAATGCCACTACTATTTACTTTTTATGCTTAATAAATGATTGTGTGCAGCTTGTCACTTATGCCGCAATCCATGAATAGTCAAAATGTTTAAACTTGCCTATTTCATGTTTTCAATTTCAAGTCTATACATAGATAATAAAATCTAACCAAACAATGTAATCTTGGCAGATAATTAGACAGGTAGAGTAAATAAAAGGAGCTCAACTATGTAAACTGAGCCCTTGGATGAAATAAGGTTTTATTTAGATAGTTTGCTATGTAAAGAAAAGAAAATGTTGATAAGGTTTTGCTAGCTTAAATGAACCCTAATAAAGTGAAGAAAAAAATGGTAGAATGAGTAGATGTAAGTAGAAGAAAGGTTGCAGAAGTATCGCGATTGATTAAACAAAAAGCATATTTATCATTTTTCATCATATATGAATGGACAATCAAGCATGCAAATGAACTTCAAAGTCAATTAATTAACCTCCCCCATTCATTTCACCTCTTTACTTAACTAATTTCCCATAATAAAGTTCAAAGTACTCAAAAACCTTTAAGTCAAAGAGGCTCAGAGAATTTCTCTGACTTTTGGAGGGACCAGACCCTCAGCTCAAAGACTTATGGATATCAAGTACTAGACTCCCCTCATAAAAGTTCACCACCCCCCCCCCTTTAGTTCATTCATTTTCCTAATAATACTCCTTTTCCTAAGGTTAAAACACTTTTCGCCTAGGAAAAAGCAATTCTCCCCCATATAAAACACTTTTCATACCAAAAACCCACAAAATGCTTTACCCTAAGTATTAATGTAAATATGTGAAAACACATAATGCACGAAAAAGTGTTCTTCTTAGTGTTTTTTTTTCCCTTTTCCGCCAATTTTTTATATTAATGACTAACTTTATTATAGTAAATTCCGATAAAAACCCAATTTCCTATATATATTTAACTCCTATATATTAATTAACCCTACACCCGAGTTTAATTATAAACTAAGATTTTCACCTAAAACCCGACCAAAACCTTTAACTAGTCAATCTGCGATCAAGTTATTTAATCCCCCTTTTTAATCCTCTACTAATTATCCCGATGGCCTAATCTCACTTTAAACCATTGTTAACCCTGATACCACTATAATTAAGTGCCCGCCAAGCCCCCCACTAGCCTCCGCACAGCTTCTCCACCCGATCACCATGCGATCGTCCCCCCTCCTCATCTGATGGCCCTTATCCATATCAGGCCAACCCGACATCCACCTTTTACCCAACCGATAAAGTGCTTTCCCCCATAGCCCCCAGTGTTATGTGTCACCTAATGACAGGAATTGGGCAACCCCTCCCAAATACCACCAAGCGCCCAAAAACAGTGCAAAATAAACTACTTACCGCCCTCCCGCTACTCGACAAATTAACTACTATTCACCCTGTACCTGCCAAAAAAATAGCTTTTTGCATATAAAAGCCAAAAGAAATTTCATCTACAAACCTCTATACGCATGCACGACACCTACAAACGTCGAAGTTTTCAACCCACGTACAATTTCACTCCAAAGACGCCGCAGACAACCCAGTCAGCCTTGCAGCCTATACAAAGCCCATTCAACCACTTGCAGTCGCCAGCCACCCTGCTCAGAACCACCCCAGTGCCAGGTATTTAAGCCAGAATTCACCAAATACCCTGTCAATTTTGAAAGTAACTAGTTGTTGAGTGTTTTAGTTAAGATAAAAATTAATTAAAAATTGCACACCTTGTTGAAACACCATTGCCCTAAATACTGCAAATTACCCTCCCCCATTACTCAAATCCACAAGAAATGAGAATGGCGGCCCCTATTGCTATGGATGTGAGACCCATCTCCACTCCCCCTTTGGACCTGGACCACCTTCCCTTAGCTAATAGAGATTTCCAGATAAAAGATACCACTGTTATAGAGCTTCTGTTCAAAATACGTTGCCAAAGTAGGGATAAGTTCCTAAACCATGCTGATGAAATTGGCCTTTGGGAGTCAAATTTGCCCAAGTACTAGTTCCCCCAAGTCCACATTTTTCCTGAAATTGTACGTATGTGCTATGCTTGCTACGTCCCCAGTCACAGAACCATCATGTCTCATGACCAAAAAGTCCTTTTCACCATCACTCCTGAGTCTATCAATGAGATGTTGCAACTCCAACTAGGGCCAAACCTAACTCCCCTCTCAATTGGAGACCTGTTAGACTTATATCCCAAACTCAACTCTGCAATATTGGCCCAATTGATCCAAACCTTCATCATAGAAGAGAAAGACCCCCCTCCATATGTAGCAACTATATTTTCTCCTTGGGGCTGAAATATTGTATCCATGATATCTTGTGTTTTGGGTTACTCCACAAGTGAGTACATTAATGAAATCATCCTGGCTTTCATGTCCATCTATACCCCAGGACAACCTCCTGCAACTATTTATGACTTTGCCACATTCATGGATGACAGAATTCATGAGCAATTCACAAGAATGGGAAATGAAAGGGTTTTTGAGTACTCCTCACTTCTATACCACATGTTTTTATATTATCAATCGAGGAAATTCCCATTCACCCTTCAAAAGCTAGACACCAAGGGTCAGCCCACGTCAGTCATTTTTTGGACCCCATTGATCCACTAGTACCAGTCTCCATACTCTTACTCTGATTTTATTGATTTATTTGTACACCCAGTCATGACAATGTTGACTGGAAGCCCTCCTCCAAGGATCAGTCTAGAAATAAAAAGAGTCCTCCAATTATCTAAACAGACCAAAGTTGGTGATTGGTACCTTTACCAGAACCATACAGAAATCAGGATTTATGGTTGCATGTTGGCACCATACAAGCTACCAAGGTACCTCCCAATGAGGTTGTTTGCATTAGAATACTATAGGCAAATTATAAATGCAGATGAAATAAACTTTGTCAATGCTAAGAAGAAGGCCAATTTCAAGTGAAAAGACCAACTAGGCCCCTTCATATGCAACTCTAGAGAGGTTGGCCAAGAGGCAAACTTAATATTACAAAGGATGAAGTTCCAAAGAAGTTTTGTCTGGAGATACGATCCTTTGGAATTCGTCACAAAGAAAAGACAAAAGGTCAAGCTAGGACCTTTCATTCACCATCCCATGCTTGAGATAGAAGCTTATGAAAATCAAACAGAATGGGTGGAAGGTACCCTAGCAGACCAAGACAGCACCAAAGTAGATATTTAGAATGCCCTTATTGATTTAGAAAAGCATCTTGATGACAGTTGTTTTCTACAGGTACCAGAAAAACCAGAAACTACCATGAGCACTCCTCCAGTCATGCAGACTCCTCAAAATGAGGAGAAGGACCCAAAAAGAAATAGAGAAGGAGCTTCCACTTCATGGATGGCCACCTCTGATTTACAGTAGGAATCAAACAAGAGGCAAAGGCTAAATCTAGCCTCTGAGTAGGAATACACTGAAGGCTCAGCTGAGGTTACCAATACAGAAGTAGAAAGAAGTAGGCCTGCCACTCCATCTGGAGGCATACAAGAGCCTTCCACTTCACAAACACAGATGTTGGAAAGGCAACTCAGTGTGGAAGTATCTTCCTTCAGAATGCCTGCAGACAAAGACCATGATATCAAGGAAAGATACAGAGAAATAAAAGCAAGGAATGAGAAGCTTAAGGTCCAAACTTATGCCCAATACATGAATATGACCCCTACAAATCAAACAAGGCTAATGTCAGCCTTTGATATCAAAGAGGAGAAAATGCAAATGACTTTCATCAAGCCTACAACCCAACAGCCAAGAACAGCCTTAGATTTCAAGAAAGTAGATTTCGAAGTGCTCGCAAGGGATATCCATCCCATAGACCAGATTGAGCTACACAAGCAAACAAGGAAATTGATATACTCCACTTTGACTGGAAAGGCCATAGTTTCCCACCAACTACAGAACTCCCTAAACAACATATTTGCACAATTCCAGTTGGAAAAGGCCTCCTCATAAGCCAAGGACACTAGAATCAAGTCCTTGGAGGTCTTAGTAATAGAATTGGGACACTATCCCAAGGATATAAAGGCCATAGAGTAGCTAATTAAGAATAAAAACGATGTTATCGTTGCACTCAAGAAGTAGCTAAAAATACGTCATTTGCATCATCCACAAACATTAGAGGACCTCGAAGCCTAGCAAGGACATGAAGAGCTCATGGACTTGGTCCTGAAGCTGAATGACCAACTCAAGGAGACAGAGAAGGAGTTGGACAGTTTAATTCAATCGAATAAAAGTGACTTGGCCACAACTTCCAGAACTATCATCCCCACGATATCCACAGCAGTTCCTTCTACACTGGCACCCACAGCTCCACCTGCAACAACATTTCCAGTAACAGCAGAATCTACTACAGTAGCAGGAGCACCAGGGGACAAAGCAGCGGAACTTGTGAAAGCCATGGAAGATATGTCTATCCATGCTACAGAGATGAAAAGATGGAAGGAAAAGGTGGCAAGTTTGGAAACTGACTGCAAACTTTCCAACTCAAGCAGAAAGAGGAAACGCAAAGGGCCCAGAGAAGGGGTGAGAGGATCAAAATCCTGGAAAAGGATTTGACACTTGAGAAGCCACTTGGACAAACCAAGGAAATGCTGTGGGCCAATATCATTGACGCTGTCAATGATATTTGGCCACCAATTCAAGTTATTTTTGAGCAAACAGAGCTAGTAAAGTTAGCTACTGAAGCTATCCAGAAAGTGAAGGAGGAACTGGGAAATAAGCATGAGGATGCAAATAGACTCATCCATTTCCTCGATAGAAAAAACAGATATGAGCTACAGGAGTTCAACTTTGAAGTTAGAACTTCCACCATTTTAGAAATAAGGAAGGTTCTTTCCAAAGGGAACCTTATGCTTAATTTGGAAGAAAAGTGCCACAATATGCAGGTAGTCATTGATAGGTTCATGGCTAAATTTCAGATTTTGAGGGAGAAAGGTCTGCCCAGTCCTATGGTCATCAATGACAAACTTGTGACACAGTCGGACTATGGGGATAAACTTAGAAAATTAGCTAAGGATCAAGCCAGTTCCTCATCCATTAAAGCCTTGCCAACGGGCAAAGTATTATATGACACATTTGAGAACTTGCTTTTCCTTGAGCATGAGGTAAAACATTTGTTCCTCACTAAGCCCAATTTTGCAAAGTATACTGAGGCTAATGAGATTTACAGGAGGATGATAAATGTAAAATTACCAAATACAAAATGGTGGGGAACTATGACTGATTTACTGTGATAAATTAATAGCTAAAAGTTACCACATAGTAAATATGAAGGCATCAGGATGAAACAGGTAAAAACAACACAACAGGGTCAAAGAGTAGGAGGGTCAAAGAGTATCAAATGAAAGATCAAATTAGAGGAGACTCCAGTGTAAAAATGCTGCAACTATCAGCTAGCATAAAGGGCTACATCTCAACCATAAAGGCCAGCACAACCATAATTAAAGGGACAGCAAGAAACAGTTCATTAGCTATCTCTATCTTCTTGCTAGAAGATATTTGTATTTCCTAGAACAAATCTCAAGTTGTTGAGATATTTTGTAATAAGTTCTTGTATAAATACTTCACAATTTGAAGCATGTAGTGTGGATTCCAAAACATTTCTATAGACATCTTGTTCTTAAGTCTGAAATTCTTTTGTATCAATGACTGGATCAGCTAGCTGGATCAAGGAATAAAGATCAGATATTTTATAGGATTCTTGTGTAAAGAAAAATACAAATAAGTATTCTCTCATGTTTAATGTTGTTTTCTTTCAAGTTTTTCGTAATCTTTATGTATCTCTTAAATCTGAATGTTATAACATGGAATGATATTTCAGAAATTGCTTAAATGCACTTTGTCTTGACTGTTATGCATTATTATATGTTTTCTTCACGAATCTAAGTTAAGGAATTCTTGATTGCTCCTTAGTTTAGGTGGCTTCTTGTGATCTGTAGCAAAGGATTCTTAATTTCCCTTTGTTCATGATTATCCTCTGTTCTCAAGTTGTTTGAGATATTTTGTAATAAGTTCTTGTATAAATACTTCACAATTCGAAGTATGTAGTGTGGATTCGGTTATCACTCAGGTTGTCCCTAAAGCTCCTTAAAGGGATACGGCCGAGGTAACCACAAACCAATCTTTGGAATGCAGGTCCTAGCCTACCTGCAGTCAGAGAGGGCTCTCTCTTTATGATTTAGCTTTGTTGAAGATGATATTAGGCTAGTTATTGAGTTCAATGGGTTTTGTTTATGTTTGGTGGGAAGGAGGATGTTTTCAAGTAGAGAGGCAATGCATAGTGTGGTAAGTTTCAAACCATTGGGCATGGAGTCATGGAGTAGGACTGCTGGTGTGTTTTCTTGGTCACAAGAGGAATGAGGAGCAAGGTAGCTGCTCATGAAATAACACTTAAGCTTAAAAGGATAGAATGAGGGCTAAGGATTGAGAGGCAACAAAGAATCTCTCACTCAGCTTAACAGAGGGAAGATGAATGAGCTCTATCTAGGAGCAGCTAAGAATTCTTAGACAACAGTCATTCATATGTGAAATAGATCAAACATGAGCCATAAAGGAATTCATATTTATGCCTAAATCAAGAGGAAAACATTAAGAAGCCACAGAAACTGAGCATAGAGTGCAGCTAAGCAAATTCTAAACCAATCTTTTGTTTTGTGACTTGAACATGTATGAAATTGAAATAACAGAGGTGAGAAACACTTATTGATCCATATAGCAGCACATGAATTCCATCATTCACTCTTCAACCATTAGCAACACTTCAAATAGTCCATCCTCCAAGCTTTTATCAGTCTTTGATTAAAGAAACCATATCAGATACAGAGCGAGTCTCTAGAGGAGTCATACAACCAACCAACCCTTAAAATTGTGCAGAGGGTGGTATATAAAGAAAAATAGCTATAGACTTCCCTTGAACAGCTCTCAAGGGGGAAAAATATCTCAAAAATATCTCTGAAAACAGATCAAAAGAGATCTGTACAGTCAATGTCATTGATCCTAATCTATGCTGGAAATAAATGCATGAAATAACTTAAAACGGTTGCGCATAAGGGAGCAGCCTCATCAAAATGGTTCTTTAGGGTTGCACATGGTCCTGCAGCTCCAAAAATGGACTGAAAGAGTGCCTTGAGCCACGAGCTGTCCTCTGTGTGATAACTGCGTAATTAAGGAAGCAACGCTGCTCCAAAATGCGACTGGGACCATTGTACTTGTCATAAATCTGCGTTGAAATCCTTTAATCTGCCTTCAAGTGGTCCTATTGCCTTAAATGACAAAAGTATGTGAGTTGGTGAGCCATTACAGCTCAATGATGCTTTGCTATAACTACTGGGGCCTTTCTACCTTCATCTACTTTGAATCCGCAATACTGATACTGTCTGTCGCTTTCCCGATACCCTTTGACATGCACTTGAGCCTTCTCTTTCCTTTGATACACTTTACGCTGTCAAATCACCCCTTTTCTGCCCTTTAATGCAAAATTAACTGCTGCAAAGGTTCCCGTGGCCTTTGGAATGCTATCGGCACTCTGGTCGATCAAAACTAGCTTTAAACTTTGAAAAATGGTGCAAACAGGAGGAAAAAGTTTTGCCGACTGTGCCGAGGCCGATACTGGCCCCTTGGAGCAAAACCGGGCTTGGAGCGATCCTAAATGGCTTAAGGATGTATGATTTCCCTTATTGGTTGTGGCGGGCGGGAGCGCTGCACACAAACCTTAAACAATGGCCATTTTATCATAATATGAAAATGCTCTCAAAACACTGCGAAATTGTGAAAATTTGGCGCTTAAGTGGACACTGTAGCAATCATTAAATCCTGGCTGTTGGATCCGGCGCGGGCCGATCCAACGGCCCAGATCTCATCGCAATATCGCATCGGGGCGGACCATTGGTCCCAAAACATAGTGCCTCCGAAATGCTGCGGACCCGAAATGCTATAGGCTCCTTCTTGAGGGATTTCGGGTCCGGCCCATCGGCGATGTCATATCGGCGGACTCACAAAAATTTGGTTTGCGGACCCGAAATGCTTATTGTGCCGCGTTTTTCATTATTTCGGCTCCGCCAGTCAGAGCGATACATGGGGAGTGCAGCGATTAAATCAGGGCCATTGATCTGGGGGTCCAATCCGACGGCTGGCGCTAAGTCGCATGTTCGCAGTCGGAGGGACCGGGGGGAAACATATGTGCGATCGCCGAAATAGTTGCGGACCCGAAATGCTATAGGCCCATTTTTTATGGAGATCAGGTCCGAACCATCGGAACCCATCATATCGGCGGATTTGCATTTGAAACGGGTCCAACGGACCCGAAATCCCTTTCGAAACTGCCGTTTATAAATTATCGGCTCCGGAATATCGGAGCCACCCTTTTCGCTGCGCACAGGGCCCTTACAGACCCGAAAACCTTATAAACTCGCCCTTATAATATTTCGGCTCCGCTGGTCGGAGCCAAACACAAGGGGTGACCGCCGATCAAACATGGGTCATTGATCTGGGAGGGCGATCCGACGGTCGGCGCTAAGTCGCATTTCACTATCGGCGGGGATATGGGAGCGTCCACATAGAATCACCGAAACACCATCAGAGCCGAAAAGCTATATAGGCCCTTTATTATTTGAAATCGGGTCCGGCCCGGGGCTTTCGGAAATGCACCATAGAGTTAACACATTTTATCGCCCGACCTCCGACAGCGATATCGCGTCGGAGGGAGGGCACCTGCCTTCGAAGAAATGCCAAATATGTTTGTTACATGCCACTTTCCCCTCCCGATAGAGAAATCGCATCGGAGGGGGAACAAATAGAGCCTTTTCTCATCGGAGCATGCATTTTATTAAAATGCAAAGGTAAATGAATTCGGAGGGGTGATGAAAGTGCTTTGAATGGATCTCTAGGGCATCGGAAGGGGTCTGATGGCCCGAAAAGGAGGATTTTTCAATTTTTTGAAGGTTTTTACATGGTTTGGGTATTCTTATGCCTTGGAAGGAGTCCAAAGGCACTTAGGAGGAAAGTGATGTGGTTTTGAGAGGGGTTTAGTGGGCAAAAGGGGTTTCATGCCTTCTAAAGGCAAACCAAGGTAAAAGGGGTGATTTTTAAACATGTGAAGGAGAATTATGCAAAGGAATGAGTCCTTATGCATTTGGAAGATAGTTAGGGGGGTGATGAAGGGTTCTATGCATCGGAAAGGGTCCAAAATGCATGAGAAGATGGTTTTAGGGGAGAAGTGAGGATTCTTGTTGAGTTTCAGATAAACTTAGCAATTTCCAAGGATGTATATGGTTATTTTCAACCAGGGGGAGGGATAAATATATAGAGGAGTTATATACATAGTTTAGTAGGGGAAGGGGAAATAGATAGGGAGCTACATAGTAGTGTTAGTAGTTAATATGACAATGATGAGAAAAAGCACTAAGTATGATGTCTTAGGCTATTAATGGGGAAAATGACTCATAGAAGCAGTGTGGACATTCCTTGAGTGAAGCAGATCTTCACCAAGGTAAATGATATGGAGAATGATGAAACTAAGAGGTACCAAGCAGATCTTGACCTCTTTTAGGGAAGTTAGTGAGTGATTTGGGGGAGAGGAAGAAGGGGGAAGTTAGACATGCATTTCTTGAAGTCCTTCAACTGAAAAACCGCCTTCAAATTGTTATATGATAGATATAACACTTGACAATATGAAATGGATCACAAGCCATGATTCTGCAACCACAAAGCTACCTACCCGACCTACTCACCTAGCATTTTCTCTTCTTTTTGGTTTGGGTGCACTTGAACTAGCATACCCAGCTTTTCACTCTTTTCTTCTTGCCGTGCTCCTATCTACTTCTACACTTATTTCAGCCAGGGGCTCAGATTAAACTGTTGAGCACCCTTGTTTCTCTACCTATATACAAATCTGCCAAGATTAAGCTGTTTGGACAGATATTTATTCTCTATATTCTACAACAAGAAATTGAAACCTAGGGAGGCCAAGATTAAGCTGTTTGGCCTACCCTTAACTGAAAACTGATCAAAATGGATTACTTATCAAAACTGGAACAAAGCAGTAGCATTAAAACTGGCACACCTTCATGGATACTTCTCTGGTCATCTATAGAAAATATGGAGCATTGCAGCATGCATAGTACGACATATTTGGCATGTAAAAATGTCGATCATGAAAGATGATTAACCTGCTGCAGCAGGAGGCTAACAGTGGCTCCACTTGGGGATGGCTTTTCCTTGTGAAAAGCCAAGAATAGCAGGTCAGACTGCCTTGATCTTCTGTAGTTGCTGCGCATTGAAAACTTCTTCTGTGCTAACTACTAAATGACTGGAACGTTGAGATCTGAACAGCACTCTCCTTCAACTGAAATATTGTGAAAAATAAAGCATCGCCTGCTTTCTTCTGCGTGCTTGATATTGCATCCACTTTAGTTTGAGAACTACATTTTTGAAGTAAACACAAAAAGGGAACCAACTAGAGCAACTCCTCTTAATTTTGTCTTTGAACAGGCTATAGATGTAACACTAAAAGCAAACGTTCCTCTGTTTTGATACTACTGACTAAAGAGCTGGAAGCATGAATGCAGCATTTTTATTTGAACCCGCTGTTATAAATAACAGCGCTGCCCCTTTTACCATTGAGAGCATTTAAAGTATATCAAAACCTGCCTTGTGCACCCTTTGAAGTAAGTTCATAGCCGGGGGCAAAAATTGATGTGCTTCTCTTCGAACTTCACTTCAAAAGAACAGAGGCTTCGAATGTCACGTTCCTTTGGGTCTTTTCTTCGGGATTGCGCTCTTTTCCCAAAATCAATGCAAAGAGAGAGCTTTGAAATGGGGGAGTTGCGCTGCTCTGCCTCCATAACTTCGCTGCTTGGTTCCAAGCAATCGGATTGCTTATAAAAACATAAAAGAAAACACTTATATGTACACGCATTAATATACAAATATATACATCAGAACCATGTATCCCTTAGATCACTGGATCAAGGTAATGCTTCAGCATGCGGCCATTCACAGGGCCCTCTTCAACTGCGCAGGCATCTAGAGTTTTGAGAAAATATGTATTGTTGCCTTGAATAGCGCTGATGACAAATGGGCCTTTCCACAGAAAGTCAAACTTGGCATGCTTTCCCTTGTCTTCTCGTCGTGAGTCCCACCTTAACACTTTATCGCCAATAAAGAAATCCTCAGCCTTAGTCCTCTTGTCAAACACCTTCTTCAGCCTTTCTTGTAACATCTGAGCTCTGTCATACACCTGTTCTCTGGTCTGCTGAAGGTGAATGGTCTGATTGATCCTTCGTTGAATATCATTTGGTTCAGCTTGAACCTCCTGCAACAACCTCATAATGGAAATGCCCAAAGAAGATGGGAATCTGGCTTCCATACCGTAAACAAGCTCATAAGGGCTCATCCCAATTGATTTTTTTGTTGAAAGCCTGTCTGCCCAAAGGGCATTGGTGAGCTTTTTATGCCAGTTCTTCTTGCTTTCTTCCAAGGTCTTCTTAATGATACTGATCAGGCTCTTATTAGATGACTCGGCTAAGCCATTACCTTGAGGGTAATAGGCTGTGGAATGGCCTAAAGTGATATGGAATTTATGGAAAAAACTGATCATCTTTTTGGATTTGAAAGCAGCGGCATTATCAGTGATGATCTTCTCAGGGCAGCCAAATCTAGAAAGGATATTGCACTCAAGGAATTGGATAATGGTGGTGTCATTGGCTTTCCTACATGGGATGGCCTCAATCCACTTAGTGAAATAGTCGGTGGCTGTTAAGATCCACTTATGCTGGCCTGAGGAGAAGGGATGGATTTCTCCAATGAAGTCAAGACCCCATTGTTGAAAAGGCTTCTTGGTTGAGATGGGTTTAAGAGGCAAAGGGAGCAGCTTTTTCTTGCCTTCAAAGATTTGGCAATTGTGGCATGAGGTGGAAAACTTCTTTACATCTGCAAACAAAGTGGGCCAATAGAAACCAGCCCTTAAAATTTTATCAGCAGTGGACTTCCAATATAGATGTCCTCCACAGTCCCCTGCATGGAATTCTTTCATGACATTGTTAGTTTCATTCACAATCAAGCAGTTAAGTAATATACCTTCATGATTTTTCCAAAATAATGCACCACCTAAGACACAAAATTTCAAAGCCTTCATTCTTAAAAATCTCTTCTTGGTCCTGGACAATCCTGGGGGAGCACACAGGTTTAACAATACAAAGCAAATATCAGCATACCATGGGGATTGCAAAAAGGTGTCACTGATCTGTGGAGTCGCCAGCTCTTATTCATTGTCCAGCTGATTAATGTTTAAGGCCTGAAAGTTTGTTTCAGACATCAGTTTAGCTAAACCTTGTCCCTTTATCAGTTTGGTTGGTTTTATTTCAATGTCATATTCGAGAATGCTTGCAATCCACTTGCCTCTTTTGCCTTCTAATCCGTCTTGAGTCAGTATGTCTTTAACAGCAGCATGTGGGACATAGGCAGTCACGTGTGAATACAGTATGTACACTCTAAAATCCTTGATGGCCTTGACAAGTGCGTAGGCCTGTTTTTCCATTATTGGGTACTTTAAAGGGGCATCTCTTAAGGCTCGGCTGAAAAAGGCGATTGGCTTTTCAGCTCCCTGCTCATCCTTTTGCAACAGGACAGCGGCTATTGTGTGATCAGATGCAAATGAGAAAATGATAAAATCTTTGTCAAACTGTGGGCTTGTTAGAACAGGGGTTTGGGTTAAGGCTGTTTTGATACTGTTAAATGCTTGCTTGGCCTCTAGAGACCACTTTACCTTGGCATCCTTCTTGAGCATGTTGCTTAGCATTCTTATTAATTCGGTTAGATTTGGAATAAATCTTCTCAAAAAGTTGATTTTCCCAAGGAATGCTTGTAGCTCTTTTATGTTTCTGGGGTATGGAATTTGGAGGATGGCCTGTATTCTTTCAGGATCAATTCTAATCCCATCCTTTAATATGATGTGGCCAAGTAATTTGCCTTCTTCAAGGCCAAATAAGGATTTCTTTGGATTCAAGGAAATGCCATATTTCCTGCATGTCATGAAAATTTGCCTAAGATGTTCGAGGTGTTCTTCATCAGATTTGGAAAATGAGGTTAAGTCATCCAAGTAAACAACTAGGAAGTCATGTATTTCTTTTGCAAATGTGATATCCATTGCCCGTTGAAATGCAGCACCAGCATTTTTAAGTCCAAATGGCATCTTTACATATTTAAATGTTCCCCACGGTGTGGTAAAAGCTATTTTGTCTTGGTCGTCTGGGTGAAGAAGTATTTGGTTGAAACCTGAAAATCCATCTAGCAAAGAGATTCTAGAAGCTCCCACTACTCTCTGCAATATGTGGTCCATTTTGGGCAAAGGATAGTGGTCTTTCAAGGAGACTTGGTTTAAATTTCTGAGATCTACACAAAGTCTGATTTCACCTGTCTTTTTTCTTGTAGGAACCAGGTTGGACACCCACTCAGAAAATCTGATAGGTGCTATGATGCCTGCTTCATACATCCTCTTTACTTCTTTCTCAATCAGTGGGAGAAGGACAGGGTTTATTCTTCTCATCTTTTGTTTAAATGGTTTCTGATTCGGTTTCAAGGGAATTGTGTGTTGTATTACAGAGGTATCATAGGATTTTAAATCCTCATAGCTCCAAGCAAAGACATCTTGGAATTCTTTGAACAAATCCACGTACTTGGGCTTTTGATCAGCTGGTAAATTTTTGGACAGTTTGATCATTTTCGGGTTCTCTGCTGTCCCAATGTTATGTTCTTCTATCTCAGTGTTTATGGGTTGCAATTTTGGTTTTCTGGGGACATCATTGGCGTCAAACATGTCTTCTAGCGGGGTGAGGCCAGCAGGCAGAAAATTATCTTTCAGATCCATGACTTCGGCCTCTGTTTTATCTATTTCCTCCAAGTGCATTTGTTTCAGCTCTTCAATGTTAGCATTGTCAAAAACAGTTGGTCTCAGGATCTGTTTGGCTGTTACAGCCTGCTGATTTTCGTTTAATGCTTGTTGTTGTGGGTCCTCCATGGTATCCTCATCAATGTTTAGGCCTGCAAATTCATGTTGTAAGGTAAGAAAATTGTTTATTTGAGCATCATCCTCGAACACTTGCCAATCTTTAATGTTATTCGGGACAGTAGGCCTATGTTTTACTTTAGCAGTGAAATGGTGATTTGGCTCAAAGGGAAGCTTGCATGTACTAGCGAAAGTGGCTAGGCTGTGAGCATGAATGTTATGATTCCTTGAAATCTTGGCAAGCTTGGATTCAAAGAATGCATTGAGTATATTAGTGGCAGCTGTCCTATAGGCCCTCATTCTATTGTTGGTAACAAATTTACCTTTCATTTGTTGGATTACTAGGTCGGAGTCACCTAGAATAGACACTTTTGCAGCTCCCAAAGCTTTTAGCAATTTAAGGCCTAAAAGGAGAGCCTCATACTCTGCCATGTTGTTGGTGCATTTGAAATTCAGTTTATATGCATGACCTTGTGCATGATTGTTATGAGAATCATGAATCCATACACCTTCCCCTGCCCCTAACTTATTAACAGATCCATCAAACTCTAAATACCATGTGATTTCTTGCTTGTGGCTAGTCTCAAGAGTTTGAGTTATTTTAGGATTGGGCAGATTTGAAAATTCTGTTTGGGGAGGCTCTTGTAATGTGCTGGTTGCCTTGGCTGTTGTGACAATTTGTTGAGTATGTGCTACTGATTCTTGATTGATATGTGCTTGTTGTTCTAAAGCCAAAGGCTTGTCACCAATTAGAGGGCAGTTATCATCATTAAACAAAATAAAAGAATCCATATCAGTATGGACTGATTAGATGGTGAAATTTTGGGGCTTGTCCTTACTACTTACCATGTATTTCATGAGAGTTTCTCTATATAGTCTTTTTGGTTGCCCAAAGACTGATATAGTGGCGTAAGAGAGGTCTAATTGAAGGGATCCTTGGAGCTTTGCTCCCCAAGATCTTGATAGGAGCATCCCATACTTTGGAGGGATGTCAGCAACTACAACATCCATGAGGATGGTCTTGTTGGGATATTGGACTAAGGAGACACACAAGTCTTTGATGAGGCCTAGACATTTCACTTGACTTGAGTCAAATGAGTATAAATCTTTGTAAGGTCTTGTAACATCAAGATTCAGTTTTTCCATAACTGCTTTGGGCATAAGATTGTGCGATGCCCCTGGGTCAAACATTGCATTGTGCACGATCTTGTCATGTATATGTAGGCTGACATAAAATGGTAGAACATATCCATATGTTGATTTTTCATTAACTTCTGGACCAAACAGCAATTCCGGGGCATCATCTAGAATATTAACATCATCCTTAACCTCTAGTATTTGCAGCGATTTTTGAATTTGTTGCCTATAAACATCATGCTTGGCAAGTTCAGAGAGGGGGATGGATACCTTTAATTTTCCTATTTCTGCCTCTAAATTAAATGGCTTATCCAATGGAGTCTTTGCGTTAAAAATGGCAGATTTATCTTTTTCAATTGAAATTTCAGTGTTTTGCTCTTCTTTTCCATCGTTTGGGAGAGTGATTGCTTGCATTTTTTCAGTGATGGGAAGGCTTTTTGGAATACTAGGCGCATTTTCCTTTGAAGGAGAATTTGGCGAGGGCTAGTCAATAAAAGGTTGTTTTTGTGGTATGTCCCCTACGGCTATTTGCTGCATGTTGGGGACAGTTTTATCAACATTTTCTTCAATGGGAGCCTTACCTTTAATTCTGTTAGGTTGTTGTTTTTCTTTTGGTTTGATGGGCATGGGCACATCAACGGTTCTGGTTCTGAGTTTATATTGCTTGTTTAGCTCATAGACAGCTGGGTCATAGGCTTGTTGAGACTCGAAAGACTCTTGCGTTCGGACTTGCATCTGATGAAAATCATCACCGCCTTGGTCTTCTTTGGATAAGAAGACATGTTGATCATTCTTTAATCCCATAAGATTTATGTGAGAGTCTTCCAAAGGATCATTTGAAGTGGAAGCCTCTTTGTAATTTTCCTGAAAAGGAGGTCTTATTTCACAGTCTGGGTTCGTTCTCCCAGTGTTTGGGCTTTGATTCCTTTTGAAGTTTGGGTGTCTTACGGTGTTGGATTGTTGTCCTTCCCATGATGATTTCCTCTCAACACTTTCTACTCTTTCTCCCAGCCTTTTCATGCTACTGATAATAGCATCAAGCTTTTGATCAAAGGGTGAAGGTTCTTCCTTAAAGGTAGTTCTTCTTTCGGCTCTAGCTCTGTTTCTCCTGGCAATTAAATTGGCTTCTACGGTCACAGCAACATTTTGTGCCTCTGCAAGGGTTCGTGGAGCCCTTTCTTTTAACTGATATGCCATATCAGGGTCAAAACCATCAGGAAATTTGTACAAGGCAAGATCAGGGGGAGGCCTCAAGTTCTGTGGTATGGCATTATATACATTATTGAACCTTGCACAGTACTCCAAAATAGTCTCTTGAGGGCCTCTTTTAATTGAATCATATTCTCCTAGTATGTGCAATGGGTCCTTCTTTTTCTCCCATCTATTGGTGAAGGCTAGGTAAAGCTCATCAGGAGTGGTTATGGAATTTGCACCAAGTGATCTGAACCAGGTTCTTACATCACCTGTTAAACTTTGAACAAAAATTCTCATTCTTATGCTATCATCATCTATTTCGTAGCTCTCAAAATAGTCTTGCATCTTCTTGGTATGTTGGATGGCTGTAGAAGAACCAGTACTGTCAAAAAATGTGATTTTAGATTGGTAATCTTGAGGCAAAGCTACAGCATTAGCAAGTAGCTGTAGGGGTGCATATCTATTAGCCATGTTGGCAGGGATAAGTGGAACAACAGGGATAACAGTGATTACAGGAGTAGTAGAGGTAGTATGTGCAGTGAATGGAGGTGTGGAAGGAGTGCTTTGAGACGTGGATGATGAACAAGGGGAACTAGGGGTTGAAAGAAATAGAACTTTGACGGGGGTTGGGCCACAGCTTGGCTGAACTGTTACAGGAGTAGAATCAGCAAAATCCTCTTTTAGCTCTAATTTCCTGCGGTTTCTTTGGATCAAATTCGGATTTTCAAGAGCAGCTTGAGGATTTGGGTCTGGATTTAATCTTGTATAGCGTTTCTTTGTCTTTGGAGCCAGTTCTAATAATATTTCAGGGGAATTTTCTTAAGCAAAATTTGGGCTACATGAAACCTTTGCAGGTCTGATTTTATCCCAGTGGAGCTTTGCCAATTGATTTGTGAAATTATCTGAGGAAGATCCCCAGTGGACTCGCCATTATGTTATCACTTAGGTTGTCCCTAAAGCTCCCTAAAGGGATACGGCCGAGGTAACCACAAACCAATCTTTGGAATGCAGGTCCTAGCCTACCTGCAGTCAGAGAGGGCTCTCTCTTTATGATTTAGCTTTGTTGAAGATGATATTAGGCTAGTTATTGAGTTCAAGGGGTTTTGTTTGTGTTTGGTGGGAAGGAGGATGTTTTCAAGTAGAGAGGCAATGCATAGTGTGGTAAGTTTCAAACCATTGGGCATGGAGTCATGGAGTAGGACTGCTGGTGCGTTTTCTTGGTCACAAGAGGAATGAAGAGCAAGGTAGCTGCTCATGAAACAACACTTAAGTTTAAAAGGATAGAATGGGGGCTAAGGATTGAGAAGCAACAAAGAATCTCTCACTCAGCTTAACAGAGGGAAGATGAATGAGCTCTATCTAGGAGCAGCTAAGAATTCTTAGACAACAGTCATTCATATGTGAAATAGATCAAATATGAGCCATAAAGGAATTCATATTTATGCCTAAATCAAGAGGAAAACATTAAGAAGCCACAGAAACTGAGCATAGAGTGCAGCTAAGCAAATTCTAAACCAATCTTTTGTTCTATGACTTGAGCATGTATGAAATTGAAATAACAGAGGTGAGAAACACTTATTGATCCATATAGCAGCACATGAATTCCATCATTCACTCTTCAACCATTAACAACACTTCAAACAGTCCATCCTCCAAGCTTTTAGCAGTCTTTGATTAAAGAAATCATATCAGATACAGAGCGAGTCTCTAGAGGAGTCATACAACCAACCAACCCTTAAAACTATGCAGAGGGTGGTATATAAAGAAAAATAGCTATAGAATTCCCTTGAACAGCTCTCAAGGGGGGAAAATATCTAAAAAATATCTCTGAAAACAGATAAAAAGAGATATGTGCAGTCAATGTCATTGATCCTAATCTATGCTGGAAATAAATGCATGAAATAACTTAAAACGGCTGCGCATGAGGGAGCAGCCTCATCAAAATGGTTCTTTAGGGCTGCACATGGTCCTGCAGCTTCAAAAATGGACTGAAAGAGTGCCTTGAGCCACGAGCTGTCCTCTGTGTGATAACTGCGTAATTAAGGAAGCAGCGCTGCTCCAAAATGCGACTGGGACCATTGTACTTGTCATAAATCTGCGTTGAAATCCTTTAATCTGCCTTCAAGTGGTCCTGTTGCCTTAAACGGCAAAAATCTATGAGTTGGTGAGCCATTACAGCTCAATGATGCTTTGCTATAACTACTGGGGCCTTTCTACCTTCATCTACTTTGAATCCGCAATATTGATACTGTCTGTCGCTTTCCCGATACCCTTTGACATGCACTTGAGCCTTCTCTTTCCTCTGATACACTTTACGCTGTCAAATCGCCCCTTTTTTGCCCTTTAATGCAAAATTAACTGCTGCAAAGGTTCCCGTGGCCTTTGGAATGCTATCGGCGCTCTGGCCGATCAAAACTAGCTTTAAACTTTGAAAAATGGTGCAAACAGGAGGAAAAAGTGTTGTCGACTGTGCCGAGGCCGATACTGGCCCCCTGGCGCAAAACCGGGCTTGGAGCGATCCTAAATGGCTTAAGGATGTATGATTTCCCTTATTGGTTGTGGCGGGCGGGAGCGCTGCACACAAACCTTAAACAATGGCCATTTTATCATAATATGAAAATGCTCTCAAAACACTGCGAAATTGTGAAAATTTGGCGCTTAAGTGGACACTGTAGCAATCATTAAATCCTGGTCGTTGGATCCAGCGCGGGCCGATCCAACGGCCCAGATCTCATCGCAATATCGCATCGGGGCGGACCATTGGTCCCAAAACATAGTGCCTCTGAAATGCTGCGGACCCGAAATGCTATAGGCTCCTTCTTGAGGGATTTCGGGTCCGGCCCATCGGCGATGTCATATCGGCGGACTCACAAAAATTTGGTTTGCGGACCCGAAATGCTTATTGTGCCGCGTTTTTCATTATTTCGGCTCCGCCAGTCGGAGCGATACATGGGGAGTGCAGCGATTAAATCAGGGCCATTGATCTGGGGGTCCGATCCGACGGCTGGCGCTAAGTCGCATGTTCGCAGTCGGAGGGACCGGGGGGAAACATATGTGCGATCGCCGAAATAGCTGCGGACCCGAAATGCTATAGGCCCATTTTTTATGGAGATCGGGTCCGAACCATCGGAACCCATCATATCGGCGGATTTGCATTTGAAACGGGTCCAACGGACCCGAAATCCCTTTCAAAACTGCCCTTTATAAATTATCGGCTCCGGAATATCGGAGCCACCCTTTTCGCTGCGCACGGGGCCCTTACGGACCCGAAAACCTTATAAACTCGCCCTTATAATATTTCGGCTCCGCTGGTCGGAGCCAAACACAAGGGGTGACCGCCGATCAAACATGGGTCGTTGATCTGGGAGGGCGATCCGACGGTCGGCGCTAAGTCGCATTTCGCTATCGGCGGGGATATGGGAGCGTCCACATAGAATCGCCGAAACACCATCGGACCCAAAAAGCTATATAGGCCCTTTATTATTTGAAATCGGGTCCGGCCCGGGGCTTTCGGCAATGCACCATAGAGTTAACACATTTTATCGCCCGACCTCCGACAGCGATATCGCGTCGGAGGGAGGGCACCTGCCTTCGGAGAAATGCCAAATATGTTTGTTACATGCCACTTTCCCCTCCCGATAGCGAAATCGCATCGGAGGGGGAACAAATAGAGCCTTTTCTCATCGGAGCATGCATTTTATTAAAATGCAAAGCTAAATGAATTCGGAGGGGGGATGAAAGTGCTTTGAATGGATCTCTAGGGCATCGGAAGGGGTCCGATGGCCCGAAAAGGAGGATTTTTCAATTTTTTGAAGGTTTTTACATGGTTTGGGTATTCTTATGCCTTGGAAGGAGTCCAAAGGCACTTAGGAGGAAAGTGATGTGGTTTTGAGAGGGGTTTAGTGGGCAAAAGGGGTTTCATGCCTTCTAAAGGCAAACCAAGGTAAAAGGGGTGATTTTTAAACATGTGAAGGAGAATTATGCAAAGGAATGAGTCCTTATGCATTTGGAAGATAGTTAGGGGGGTGATGAAGGGTTCTATGCATCGGAAAGGGTCCAAAATGCATGAGAAGATGGTTTGAGGGGAGAAGTGAGGATTCTTGCTGAGTTTCAGATAAACTTAGCAATTTCCAAGGATGTATATGGTTATTTTCAACCAGGGGGAGGGATAAATATATAGGGGAGTTATATACATAGTTTTAGTAGGGGAAGGGGAAATAGATAGGGAGCTACATAGTAGTGTTAGTAGTTAATATGACAATGATGAGAAAAAGCGCTAAGTATGATGTCTTAGGCTATTAATGGGGAAAATGACTCATAGAAGCAGTGTGGACATTCCTTGAGTGAAGCAGATCTTCACCAAGGTAAATGATATGGAGAATGATGAAACTAAGAGGTACCAAGCAGATCTTGACCTCTTTTAGGGAAGTTAGTGAGTGATTTGGGGGAGAGGAAGAAGGGGGAAGTTAGACATGCATTTCTTGAAGTCCTTCAACTGAAAAACCGCCTTCAACTTGTGATATGATAGATATAACACTTGACAATATGAAATGGATCACAAGCCATGATTTTGCAACCACAAAGCTACCTACCCGACCTACTCACCTAGCATTTTCTCTTCTTTTTGGTTTGGGTGCACTTGAACTAGCATACCCAGCTTTTCACTCTTTTCTTCTTGCTGTGCTCCTATCTACTTCTACACTTATTTCAGCCAGGGGCTCAGATTAAACTGTTGAGCACCCTTGTTTCTCTACCTATCTACAAATCTGCCAAGATTAAGCTGTTTGGACAGATATTTATTCTCTATATTCTACAACAAGAAATTGAAACCTAGGGAGGCCAAGATTAAGCTATTTGGCCTACCCTTAACTGAAAATTGATCAAAATGGATTACTTATCAAAATTGGAACAAAGCAGTAGCATTAAAACTGGCACACCTTCATGGATACTTCTCTGGTCATCTGTAGCAAATATGGAGCATTGCAGCATGCATAGTACGACATATTTGGCATGTAAAAATGTCGATCATGAAAGATGATTAACCTGCTGCAGCAGGAGGCTAACAGATTCCAAAACATTTCTATAGACTTCTTGTTCTTAAGTCCGAAATTCTATTGTATCAATGACTGGATCAGCTAGTTGGATCAAGGAATAAAGATCAGATATTTTACAGGATTCTTGTGTAAAGCAAAATACAAATAAGTATTCTCTCATGTTTAATGTTGTTTTCTTTCAAGTTTTTCATAATCTTTATGTATCTCTTAAATCTGAATGTTATAACATGGAATGATATTTCAGAAATTGCTTAAATGCACTTTGTCTTGACTGTTATACATTATTATATGTTTTCTTCACGAATCTAAGTTAATGAATTCTTGATTTCTCCTTAGTTTAGGTGGCTTCTTGTGATCTATAGCAAAGGATTCTTAATTGCCCTTTGTTCATGATTATCCTCTATTCTCCATTCTGATCCCGATGTCAAGATTCTTGAGTGCCCTTTCACCCTGGTCAGAATTACTTCACCCATTAGGCCTAAAGATTTGCATTTGGCTCTGCTAGCCTGCCCTGTGAACATTCCCTTTAATGAATTAGTACAGTCCTGTTATCCATTTGTTGACTCCATATCCCAATGGCTTGAAGACCTAGCTCTATCCATCTGCTCTAAGAATTCCACCACCCAACCTTCAAATCAAAACCAAAACCCCAAAGAACACTAAGAACTAGCCTAAAATCCCATAAGAAACAAAGCTAAATTATATAGAGAGAGCCCTCTCTGAGTCATAGGTTGGCTAGAGCCTATACTTAAAAGATTGGTTTGTGGTTACCTCGGTTTCTTCCTTCTTCTGATAACTTCTAAGGAAAATTCTGAGTGATAACATAGTGGCGACCATACTAGGGAACTCAAATCCTCAGTCTTAATAAACCTTTAAGAAAATTTTAAATCTTTATTTCAAGCCTCTTAAAGGGTTTATTAGAAGTTATTTACAAAATCTCACAAAAAGAAAGTAATTAGAAAAATCTTGAAATTTTGGCTTCAAGGAGAACTCACTACACTAGGGCTAATCCAGATCCAAACCCTACCCCAGTAGTTGATAATCCCAACCTGATTTCGAGAAGACCCAAAAGAGAAGAAAGTTCAGTCAGTCAAACACCTTTAATCAAAGTCAATTCGTGCCCTGATGAGTGGTTTTTTTTAGAATACCTTCCCTTTGACGTGCCATTTGATCTTTCCCTATTTAGAACAAGGTCTGAAAGTGCACTTGATGAAATTGTTCTAGATCCAAAGTTTATTGCAGACCTTGAAGTCCAAAAGGCTAATTAGTCAATTGATCAATATATTCTAAATTCCCCACAGTCATCCTTTACTACTGCTAGGAACCCTGAGCTTTCTAAACCAATATCCACTACTCTTAGTTCACTGTTATTCCCTTCAAACTCTGAAGTCCATTCCCCACCTCCATTCATACCCTCACTCCCTTACCCACCTATCATATCTCAAGTACCACCTGTTGGTCCTAGTTCATCCTCCACTACTGTATCATCTTCCAGTGCCTCAACCCCACATTTTAACCCATCCCAGCTTATAGCCATAGCAAATAGATATGCTCCCCTTGTCTTATATGCCCTACTTGGTGCCATGCCCGTAGACTACCAGAGTAAAATCGTCCAATTTGATGGCATAGGACACTACACTGCACAACATCATGTTAATAAAATGACAGAGTGCTTTGAACTTCATGAGATTGATATTGTGGATGTCCAAATGAGATTATTCGCTCAGACTCTAGCTGGTGATGTTAGAAAATGGTTTAGATCACTGCCTGATAATAGTATTGATAGTTTAGAAGTATTTCAACAGCATTTTTGAATAGATGGGAAAAGAAAAAGAATCCTCTACAGATCTTTTCTGAATATGAAAATATTAGGAGAGGACCCAATGAAACTATTCAAGATTACTGCACCAGATTTAACAATATATACAATGCAATTCCAGTTAATCTTAGACCCCCACTTGACTTAGCATTAATAAAATTCCCTGATGGTTTTGACACAGACATGGCATTCCAGCTCAGGGAAAGAAACCCCCCAACCCTAGAAGATATGCAAAGTGTAGCAGTAAGTGTAGAGGCCAATTTATTAGCTAAAAGAGCTAGAGTTAGGAATGAAAGAAGAGGATCAGCTAAAGATGAGCCTTCACCCTCTGACATTAAAATAGATAGCTTAGCAAAAGGCATGGAAAAGTTAATGGATAGAATAGAGAATATAGAGAGGAAACCCCAATGGGATAATCAACAGGCACCTCCAATTAGAAACCAGAACTTTAGGAAAAACCAAAACCAAAATACTGGAAAAAATGGACTTGATCAGAATATAAGACCTCCTTTCCAGGAAAATTATGCAGAAACATCCCATCCTGAAGATCCAGAGCAAGACACACAAATTAACCTGATGGGACTAGATGATGAAGGTACTGTTTTTCTGACCCAAGATGATCAGGAATTGCATATGCTACAGCAATTGCAAATCCAGTCTAGAGAGTCATTTGACTATAAACAAGGTTATGATTCTACCATCTTTGAAGTACATAAGCAGTATAACCTAAGGAGTAAAAAGAATTATGATATCTCTGACCAAACCAAGAAAACAGTGCCAAATCAACCAAAGAAAATCAAAGAAGCCCCGGTTTCTAAAATCCTCCAAATTCTCCCCAGACAAAACTAGAATTCTTCTGGTCCTACCATTGAAGATATTACCCCTAATCAACCTTCTGATGATCAACCCTCTTCTTCAACTTCCCCCAAAAAACCAGTGGACACCTCTCAAAATACTAGATTGGAAAATTCACAAAAAGAGGTCCCTAGTAAAATAAAAGAAGATCAACCCACTCAAATTCCTGCTGTAAAAATTCCTAACCCTCGAGTAGAGAAAGCCCCTTTGCCTTTTAATCTAGGAGCAGAGGTAGCCAAACTGAAAATTTCAGTTCCTTTGACAAAACTAATCAAGAATGAAACGTACAAAACACAGATAAACCAGACCGTGAACATCGTTGAGAATGAGGATTCGGTCAATTTGTTTGATGACCAACCAGAGCTTATATTTGGTCTTGATGTTAATGGCAAACCACTAGAAGGAGGAATACCACCTTTCTACATTAGCCTTGGCATCCATGACAAAATTCTTCACAATGCAATGTTGGATTATGGGGCCTCCCACAACTTAATGCCCAAATCAGTAATGGAAAAATTGAACCTATACATTACAAGACCTTACAAGGACTTATTTTCATTTGACTCAAGTCAAGTAAAGTGTCTAGGGTTGATTAAAGACCTCTGTGTTACCTTAGTTCAATATGCTGCGAAGATCATCCTTATGGATATTGTAGTTGCTGACATCCCACCAAAGTATGGCATGCTGTTATCCAGGTCATGGGGAGCCAAACTTCAGGGATCTCTACAACTTGATATGTCATATGCAACAATTTCTGTTTTTGGAAAACCCACGAAGTTGTACCAAGAAACTTTAATGAAATACATGATGAGTAGCCAGGATTGGCCTCAAAACTTTCCTATCTACTATGTACATTCAGACATTGATTCTTTTATTTTGTATAATACTGATGAAACACAAGGAACTCTTTTAGACAGTATTAGTACAAAACCAAAAGAAATTGTAGTTTCAAAACAAAAGGAAACTTTCCAAACTTTAGAATTTTCCACTAAACAAGGTAGTCAAGTTGAGGAAAAATGGGTGGAAACGGATGATACGAATTATCAACATGAGATATTGTGGCATCTTGAGTTTGATGGGTCAGTAAATAAGTTTGGAGCAGGAGCAGGAGTTTGGATATACAATCTAGAGAATGACTATTGAGAAGTCCATGCATACAGACTAAATTTTAAATGTACTAACAATATGGTCGAGTATGAAGCACTACTTTTGGATCTTAAATTAGTTAGGAAGCTAGGAGATATAAGATTTTCTGTCATGGGAGACTCTGAATTAGTGATAAAACAATTTAATGTTGTATATATTACCAAAGATCCTAAATTAAGTTGTTACAGAGGAACCATTGTAGAAATACTAAACATGTTCTTAGAAACCAAAGTTTTTGTAATTCCTAGAAAACATAATATGCAGGCTCATAGTTTAGTAATGTTTGCCAGCACCTACAAGTTACAATTTCAGCCTAACTATCAGTACACTGCTGAGGTAAGGCACAGTCTTGCAATCCCAGATAATTGAAGAACTAGTAAATATTTGTTGATGACAAACAAATAAACAACTTTTTGATTTTAGAATAAGAATTTGTAAATAGAAATATAGATACTGACACATCAATAGAACTTAACACGAAAGATGAAATAGAAATTAACAAGATATAAAGTGAAGAGATAGATAGATTCCATCCCACTAAATTCACAAAATTGGATGTAGAAAACCTAGAACAAGTTGAGATTGATGAGATAATTAACGAAGACACTAAAGTAATTAATCTCAAGGAAAATTTCTTACCTAAGGTATTAACCCCTTTGGAAGACTTGTTTGATTCAAATGATGTCCCTAGAAAGCCCAAAATGGAACCTTTGAAATCTGATATGGAGGAGTGTAATATTGGCACTGATGAGAATCCAAAATTGATCAAACTTTCTAAATCGTTACCTCCCACTGAAAGAGTAAAATACATTGAGTTATTAAAAGAATTTCAGGATGTATTTTCTTGGAGTTATGAGGACCTCAAATCCTATGACACCAACATCATACAACACACAATCCCTATAAAAGAAAATCAAAAACCTTTCAGACAAAAACTTAGAAGGATAAATCATGTCCTATTACCTTCAATTGAAAAAGAAATCCAGAGGATGTATGAAGCTAAGATAATTGCACCAATCAGATTTTCTGATTGGGTTTCAAACCTGGTGCTCACTACGAAGAAAACCGGCAAGATCAGACTCTGTGTGGACCTTAGAAACCTCAACAAAGTATCCCTTAAAGACAATTACCCTCTCCCCAAAATGGACCATATTTTGCAAAGGGTAGTTGGATCAACCAGGATCTCATTATTGGATGGGTTTTCTAGTTACAATCAGATTTTAGTTCATCCTAATGACCAAGCCAAGACTGCCTTCACTACTCCTTGGGGCACATTCATGTATGTGAAAATGCCTTTTGGACTAATGAATGCAGGAGCCACTTTTCAGAGGGCTATGGATATAGCCTTTGCCAAAGAAATTCATGATTTCCTAGTAATATACCTGGATGACATTACTGTATTTTCAAAATCTGACAACCAGCATTTGGATCATCTAAGGTAGGTTTTTATTAAATGTAGGAAATATGGAATTTCTTTGAACCCTAAGAAGTCATTGTTTGGATTAGAAGAAGGAAAGTTACTAGGTCATATAATTTCAAAAGATGGTATCTGAATAGACCCTGCAAGAATAGAAGCCATCTTACAGATACAACATCCAAGGAACATCAAATAATTACAAGCTTTCTTAGGGAAAATTAACTTTTTTAGGAGATTTAATTAGATCACTTAACAATATGTTAAAAAAAAAGATTCGACCATAAAATGGATTGTTGAGGCTAAGAAATCCTTTGAAGACATTAAATTGGCCTTAACAAGAACACCAATTTTGATCAGTCCAAAATTTGACAAAGATTTCATCTTATTTTCCTTTGCTTCTAAGCACACAATTGCTGGAGTTTTACTGCAGAAAAACGACCAGGGCTATGAACAACCTATTTCTTTCTTTAGCAAGGCCTTGAGAGATGCCTCTTTAAAATATAAAATAATGGAAAAACAAGCTTTTTCTTTGGTCAAAGCTATCAAGGACTTTAGAGTATATATTTTATATTCTCATATAATAGCCTATGTTCCCAATTCAGTTGTCAAAGACATCCTAACTCAGGGTGGTCCAGATGGAAAGAGGGGAAAATGGATTGCTACTATTTTAGAATATGATATAGAAATCAAACCAACTAAGTTAATCAAGGGCCAAGGTTTAGCTAAGTTTATGGCTGAGTCAAACTATCAGGCCCTGGATATAAACTTTATTGCACAAATAGATAATGAAGAGGAGATGGCGACTCCACTAATCAGCCAGGCCTTTATTGAATCACCATGGTATGCTGATATCATTTATGTTTTACAAAATTTACAAGCTCCTCCTGGATTATCTAAGACCAAAAGTAGATTTTTGAAGATGAAGTCCTTAAAATTTTGCATATTAGACAATGCTTTGTTTTGGAGGAATCATGAAGGTATTCTTCTCAACTGTTTATTAAAAGATGAGTCTGACAAAGTATTACAAGAGTTTCATGCAGGTGACTATGGAGGACACCTTTACTGGAAAACCACTGCAGATAAAATTCTTAGAGCTGGTTTTTACTAGCCAACTTTGTTCTCCGATGTAAAGAAACATGTGACCTCCTGTCACAAATGTCAAATTTTTTAGGGAAAGAAAAAACTTCTACCTTTACCCCTAAAACCAATTTCTGCTGAAACACCTTTTCAACAATGGGGGTTAGACTTCATTGGTGAGATTCACCCACCTTCCTCTACCCAACACAAATGGATCCTCACTGCCACAGACTATTTCACCAAATGGATAGAGGCCATACCTTCAAGGCAAGCCACTGACACTGTTATCATAACCTTCCTTGAAACCAACATTCTATCAAGATTTGGATGTCCAACTAAGCTCATTATTGATAATGTCGCAGCCTTTAAATCCAAAAGGATGATAGATTTCTGTAACAAGTATCATATAACCCTGGGCCATTCCACAGCCTATTATCCTCAAGGAAATGGACTGGCAGAATCCTTAAACAAAATCCTCGTGAACATCATAAAAAAATTGTTGGAGGAAAATAAGAAAACATGGAACAAAAATCTAGGTAATGCCTTATGGGCAGATATACTAACCACAAAGAAATCAATTGGTACCTCTCCCTACCAACTAGTTTATGGGATGGAAGTTGTTTTTCCATCTTCCCTAGGAACACTAGCAATGAAGCTGCTCCAAGAATTGCAGGTTGAACCAAATGACATCCAAAGAAGAATCAACCAAACAATTCATTTACAGCAAACCAAGGAAGAAGTGTACATCAGATCTCAGGTTGTGCAGGAAAGGATCAAGAAGATTTTTGATAAAAGGACCAAGGCTGAGGATTTCTACCTTGGTGACAAAGTCCTAAGATGGGATTCAAGGAGGGAAGATAAAGGTAAACATGGGAAATTTGATTTCCTATGGAAAGGCCCATATGTCATTTATGCTTTCAGAGGTAATAATGCTTTCTTCCTCAGAGAAATGGATGGTACAGAAGTAGAAGGTGGACCAGTAAATGGTCAGATGCTCAAACACTATTTTGAACCTAACTATTGATTTTTACTTTCCATTGTACATATTCCGTTTTTTTTCAAAAAAAGTTTAGTTTGGATTGGATGGTGGTCATAGAAGTTGAAGCCCGGAGAGAAGGCCCTAAGCTTCGAAGGATTCACTATCATAAGTATCAATAATGCAGAGGCATAGAGGATAATTTTGCAAGGAAACATCAACAACAATTCAAAGGCTACTAATTTACAAAGTTCTTGACATTTCACTAGGAAATGCCATCCCCAAGTGGAGCCACTGTTAGGTTCCTATACCAATAGGAGTCATAATTTTGATTGACTAAGGTTAAGCCTTGTAATATTGTACATACCTTTGCTTTCTGCAAATGTTTTCCATATTAAAAAAATTTAAAAATGTAAAGAGGGTATGTCCTAAAAGAATAATCAAAGGACAAAAAAAATGAAAATAGGTCACAAAAAATGAAAAATATGAACCCCAAGAAAACAAAAAGACCATGAAAGTGTGCAAGTCAAAATGCCACTAATATTTACTTTTTATGCTTAATAAATGATTGTGTGAAACTTGTCACTTCTGCCACAATCCATGAATAGTCAAAATGTTTAAACTTGGCTATTTCATGTTTTCAATTTCAGGTCTATAGATAGAGAATAAAATCTGACCACAAAGTGTAATCTTGGCATATAATTAGACAAGTAGAGTAAATAAAAGGAGCTCAACTGTGTAAACTGAGCCCTTGGATGAAATAAGGTTTGATTTAGATAGTTTGCTATGTAAAGAAAAGAAAATGTTGATAAGGTTTGCTAGCTTAAATGCACCCTAATAAAGTGAAGAAAAAATGGTAGAATGAGTAGATGGGTAAGTAGAAGAAAGGTTGCAGAAGTATCGTGATTGATTAAACAAAAAGCATATTTATCATTTTTCATCATATATGAATGGACAATCAAGCACGCAAATGAACTTCAAAGTCAATTAATTAACCTCCACCATTCATTTCACCTCTTTACTTAACTAATTTCCCATAATAAAGTTCAAAGTACTCAAAAACCTTTAAGTCAAAGAGGCTCAGAGCATTTCTTTAACTTTTGGAGGGACCGGACCCTCAACTCAAAGACTTATGGATATCAAGTACTAGACTCCCCTCATAAAAGTTCACCCCCCCTTTAGTTCATTCATTTTCCTAATAATACTCCTTTTCCTAAGGTTAAAACACTTTTCGCCTAGGACAAAGCAATTCTCCCCCATATAAAACACTTTTCATACCAAAAACCCACAAAAATGCTTTACCCTAAGTATTAATATAAATATGTGAAAACATGTAATTCACGAAAAAGCATTCTACTTAGTTTTTTTTCCCTTTTCCGCCCATTTTTCATATTAATGACTAACTTTATTATAGTAAATTCCGATAAAAACCCAATTTCCCGTATATATTTAACTCTTATAAATTAATTAACCCTACACCCCAGTTTAATTATAAACTAAGATTTTCACCTAAAACCCGACCAAAACCTTTAACTCGTCAATCTGTGATCAAGTTAATTAATCCCCCTTTTTAATCCTCTGCTAATTATCCTGATGGCCTAATATCACTTTAAGCCATTGTTAACCCTGATACTGCCATAATTAAGTGCCCACCGGGCCCCCCACTAGCCTCCACATAGCTTCTCCACCCGATCATTGTGCGATCATCCCCCCTCCTCATCCGACGGCCCTTATCCATATCGGGCCAACCTGACGTCCTCCCTTTACCTACCCAATAAAGTGGTTTACCCCATGGCCCTAGTGCTACATGTCATCTGATGAGGAATCGGGCGACCCCTCCCAAATACCACTGAGTGCCCAAAAGCAATGCGAAATAAACTACTTACTGCCCTTCCGCTATGCGACAAATTAACCACTATTCACCCCGTACTCGCCAAAAAATAGTTTTTGCGTATAAAAGCCAAAAGCCCCAAAATTGTTTCTTTTCGCTGAAATTTCATCTGCAAACCTCTATAAGCATGCACGACACCTGCAAACGTCGAAGCTGTCAACCCACATACAATTTCACTCCAAAGACATCACAGACAACCTAGTCGGCCTTGCAGCCTATACGAAGCCCATTCAACCACTTGCAGTCGCCAGCCACCCTGCTCAGAACCAATTCACCCCAGTTCCAGGTATTTAAACCAGAATTCACCAAATACCCTGTCAATTTCAAAAGTAACCAGTTGCTGAGTGTTTTAGTTAAGATAAAAATTAATTAAAAATTGCACACCTTGTTGAAACACCATTGCCCTAAATACTGCAAATTACCCTCCCCCATTACTCAAATCCACAAGAACTGAGAATGGCGGCCCCTATTGCTATGGATGTGAGACCCATCTCCATGCCCCATTTGGACCTGGACCACCTTCCCTTAGCTGATAGAGATTTCCAGATAAAAGATACCACTGTTATAGAGCTCTTGCTCAAAATACATTGCCAAAGTAGGGACAAGTTCCTGAACCATGCTGATGAAATTGGCCTTTGGGAGTCAAATTTGCCCAAGTACCAGTTCCCCCAAGTCCACATTTTTCCTGAAATTGTACATATGTGCTATGCTTGCTACGTCCCTAGTCACAGAACCATCATGTCTCATGACCAGAAAGTCCTTTTCACCATCACTCCTGAGTCTATCAATGAGATGTTGCAGCTCCAACCAAGGCCAAACCTAACTCCCCTCTCAATTGGAGACCTGTTAGACTTATATCCCAAACTCAACTCTACAAGATTGGCCCAATTGATCCAAACCTTCATCATAGAAGAGAAGTACACCCCCAAAGACCCCCCTCCATATGTAGCAACTATATTTTCTCCTTGGGGCCGAAATATTGTATCCATGATATCTTGTGTTTTGGGTTACTCCACAAGTGAGTACATTGATGAAATCATCCTGGATTTCATGTCCATCTATACCCCAGGACAGCCTCCTGCAACTATTTATGACTTTGCCACATTCATAGCTGACAGAATGCATGAGCAGTTCACAAGAATGGGAAATGAAAGAGTTTTCAAGTACTCCTCAATTCTATACCACATGTTTTTATATTATCAATCAGAGAAATTCCCATTCACCCTTCAAAAGCTGGACACTAAGGGTTAGCCCAGGTCAGTCATTTTTTGGACCCCATTGATCCACCAGTACCAGTCTCCATACTCTTACTCTGATTTTATTGATTTATTTGTACACCCAGTCATGACAATGTTGACTGGAAGCCCTCCTCCAAGGATCAGTCCAGAAATAAAAAGAGTCCTCCAATTATCTAAAGAGACCAAAGTTGGTGACTAGTAACTTTAATAAAACCATACAGAAATCAGGATTTATGGTTACATGTTGGCACCATACAAGCTACCAAGGTACCTCCCAATGAGGTTGTTTGCATTAGAATACTATAGGAAAATTATAAATGCAGATGAAATAAACTTTGTCAATGCCAAGAAGAAGGCCAATTTCAAAATAAAAGACCAACTAGGCCCCTTCATATGCAACTCTAGAGAGGTTGGCCAAGAGGCAGACTTAATATTACAAAGGATGAAGTTCCAAAGAAGTTTTGTCTGGAGATACGATCCTTTGGAATTCATCACAAAGAAAAGACAAAAGGTCAAGCTAGGACCTTTCATTCACCATCCCATACCTGAGATAGAAGCTTACACAAATCAAACAGAATGGGTGGAAGGTACCTTAGCAGACCAGGACACCACCAAAGTAGATATTGAGAATGCTCTTATTGATTTAGAAAAGCAGCTTGATGACAGCTCTTTTCTGCAGGTACCAGAAAAACCAGAAACTACCATGAGCACTCCTCTAGTCATGCAGACTCCTCAGAATGAGGAGAAGGCCCCAAAAAGAAACATAGAAGGAACTTCCACTTTAGGGATGGCCACCTCTGATTTACAGCAGGAATCAAACAAGAGGCAAAGGCTAAATCCAGCCTCTGAGCAAGAATACACTGAAGGCTCAACTAAGGTTAACAATACAGAAGTAGAAATAAGTAGGCCTGCCACTCCATCTAGAGGCATACAAGAGCCTTCCACTTCACAAACACAAATGTTGGAAAGGCAACTTAGTGTGGAAGTATCTTTTTTCAGAATGCCTGCAGACAAAGACCAAGATATCAAGGAAAGATACAGAGAAATAAAAGCAAGGAATGAGAATATTAAGGTCCAAACTTATGCCCAGTACCTGAAAATGACCCCTACAAATCAAACAAGGTTAATGTCAGCCTTTGATATCAAAGAGGGGAAAATGCAGATGACTTTCATCAAGCCTACAACTCAACAGCCAAGAACAACCTCAGATTTCAAGAAAGTAGATTTCGAAGTGCTGGCAAGGGATATCCATCCCATAGACTAGATTGAGCTACACAAGCAAACAGGGGAGATGATATACTCCACTTTGACTGGAAAGGCCATAGCTTCCCACCAACTACAAAACTCCCTAAACAACATATCTGCACAATTCCAATTGGAAAAGGCCTCCTCACAGGCCAAGGACACAAGAATCAAGTCCTTGGAGGACTTAGTAATTGAATTGGGACATGATCCCAAGGATATAAAAGCCACAGAGCATCTAATTAAGAAGAAAAATGATGATATTGTTGCACTCAAGAAGCAGCTAAAGATACCCCAGCTGCATCATCCACAAACATTAGAGGTCCTGGAAGCCCAGCAAGGACATGAAGAGCTCATGGACTTGGTCCTGAAGCTGAATGACCAACTCAAGGAGACAGAGAAGGAGTTGGACAATTTAATTCAATCGAAGCAAAGTGACTTGGCCACAACTTCCAGAACTGTCATCCCCATGGTATCCACAGCAGTTCCTTCTACACTGGCAGCATCACTGGCACCCACAGCTCCACCTGCAACAGCATTGCTAGTAACAGCAGAATCTACTACAGCAGCAGGAGCACTAGGGGACAAAGCAGCAGAACTTGTGAAAGCCATGGAAGATATGTCTATCCAGGCTACAGAGATGAAAATATTGAAGGAAAAGGTGGCAAGTTTGGAAACTAACTGCAAACTTGCCCAACTCAAGCAGAAAGAGGAAACACAAAGGGCCCAGAGAATGGGTGAGAGGATCAAAATCCTGGAAAATGATTTGACACTTGAGAATCCACTTGGACAAACCAAAGAAATGATGTGGGCTAATATCATTGACTCTGTCAATGATATTTGGCCATAAATCCAATTTATTTTTGAGCAAATAGAGCTAGTAAAGGTAGCTACTGAAGTTATCCAGAAAGTGAAGGAGGAATTGGGAAATAAGCCTCAGGATGCAAATAGACTCATCCATTTCCTCAATAGCAAAAACAGATATGAGCTACAGGAGTTGAACATTGAAGACATAATTGCCACCATTTTAGAAATAAGGAAGGTTCTTTCCAAAAGGAACCTTATGCTTAATTTGGAAGAAAAGTGCCACAATATGCAGGTAGCCATTGATAGGTTCATGGCTAAATTTCATATTTTGAGGGAGAAAGGTCTGCCCAGTCCTATGGTCATCAATGAAAAACTCATGACACAGTCGGACTATGGGGATAGACTTAGAAAATTGGCTAAGGATCAAGCCAGTTCCTCATCCATTAAAGCCTTGCCAACAGGCAAAGTATTATATGACACATTTGAGAACTTGTTTTTCCTTGAGCATGAGGTAAAACATTTGTTCCTCACCAAGCCCAATTTTGCAAAGTATACTGAGGCTGATGAGATTTACAGGAGGATGATAAATGTAAAATTACCAAATGCAGAATGGTGGGGAACTGTGACTGACTTACTGTGATAAATTAACAACTAAAAGTTACCACACAGTAAATATGAAGGCAGCAGGATGAAACAGGTAAAAACAGCACAACAGGGTCAAAGAGTATCAGATGAAAGATCAAAGTAGAGGAGACTCCAGCGTAAAAATGCCACAACTATCAGCCAACATAAAGGGCTACATCTCAACCATAAAGGCACACACAACCATAATTAAAGGGACATGAAGAAACAGTTCATTAGCTGTCTCTATCTTCTTGCTATAAGATATTTGTATTTCCTAGAATAAATCTCAAGTTGTTTGAGATATTTTGTAATAAGTTCTTGTATAAATACTTCACAATTTGAAGTATGTAGTGTGGATTCCAAAACATTTCTATAGACTTCTTGTTCTTAAGTCTGAAATTGTATTGTATCAATGACTGGATCAGCTAGCTGGATCAAGGAATAAAGATCAGATATTTTACAGGATTCTTATGTAAAGCGAAATACAAATAAGTATTCTCTCATGTTCAATGTTGTTTTCTTTCAAGTTTTTCATAATATTTATGTATCTCTAAAATCTAAATGTTATAACATGGAATGATATTTCAGAAATTGCTTAAATGCACTCTATCTTGACTGTTATGCATTATTATATGTTTTCTTCACGAATCTAAGTTAAGGAATTCTTGATTGCTCCTTAGTTTAGGTGGCTTCTTGTGATCTGTAGCAAAGGATTCTTAATTTCCCTTTGTTCATGATTATCCTTTGTTCTCCATTCTGATCCCAGTCTAAGGATTCTTGAGTGCCCTTTCACCCTGGTTAGAATTACTTCACCCATTAGACCTAAAGATTTGCATTTCACTCTGCTAGCCTGCCCTGTGAACATTCCCTTTAATGAATTGGTCTAGTCCTGCTATACATTTTTTGAATCCATAGCCCAATGGCTTGAATACCTAGCTCTATCCATCTACTCTAAGAATTCCACCACCGAACCTTCAAATCAAAACCAAAACCCCAAAGAACACTAAGAACTAGCCTAAAATCCCATAAGAAACAAAGCTAAATTATATAGAGAGAGCCCTCTCTGAGTCATAGGTTGGCTAGAGCCTATACTTAAAAGATCGGTTTGTGGTTACCTAGGTTTCTTCCTTCTTCTGATAACTTCTAAGGAAAATTGTGAGTGATAACACATCATACTCAATCTGATTCTTAAATGCTAAAGTCAATCCATTGATGAACCTTCGCCTTCTAATCCTTAAGATATGCCACATACCTCAATAGCTCCAGAAACTTAGTCTTATGCTCTTCATCTATCTTAGAACCCATTTTTAACTCATATAATTCCTCGGCCTTTTTGTCATAATATATCTCGAACAAGTCATTTTTCTTGAAGAATATTTTAAAATCATTCCAACTCAACTCCTCCATCTTGATGCCTATGACATGCTTCACATCTTCCCACTAGATATCTACTCTTGCCTTGACACTGAAGACCATTATCTTGGCTTTCATATTCTCTAAATAATCATGCAACTCTAAGAACTTCTTCATCCCAAGTAGTCATGCTTCTACGTCTTCTGGTTTCTTCACATCCCCATCAAAAGTACGAGGCTTGGATTTCTTGAATTCCTTTGGCAAGTACTGCTTTTGACTCCTCCTATAAGGATGTTGGCAATAATTATGATGATGTCTCTCAAAATCAGAACTAGAATGGAACCTATAAACACTACCTCTCATATCAGGTGTATCCAACCATCTACCACCTCTGACTATATCAACCTTGTCCAACCTGTATCTTGACCGAGACATGCTACCATATGCCCCATTAGTCCTCTCCTCCTTTCCATGATTGATTATCGGTGTCCCTATCTTTGCAACTTTGATATGCTATGAAGGATCACTACATTAACCTCTGCTTGTTTTTCCTGAGCTTTGGCAAGTATTTCTTATGCTTCAATTAGCTTGTTATTGTCTGCCTTGCAACTTCTGATCTTTGCCTTCAAAATTCTTAGTGTATCTTCTATATCAGGAGAGTACTCATCTCCTTGTTGCTCAAATGATCTATAAGGAGATTCATGTGAACTATAATACACCATTTTTTTCATCATCTCAGATCTTCTATCTCTTGCAAACATGTCATGTTAGATAAACCAAATATAAAAATAATCAAAATCATACCTCAATGTGAAGTTCAAGGGAGGCTATCTCATCTGCACAGTAAATCTAGATTAGCACAATATATATATATATATATATATATATATATATATATATATATATATAATGACACCAACATATCAATCATATCAACATCATCATCATGACACAAGACTGCAACAATGACCATCACAATGAATGCATAGCAAACATATCGACAACTAACATGCATGAATAACTATCACATCTACCCTGAGGTTTAGTGCTGCAATCTCACTCTGATACCACCTTGTGGTATCAAATATCACCCAAAGAGAACGAAACCCACTTTGATACCACCCTGTAAATTCCCCCTCACATATTACCCAAATTCATAAGCTCGTTAGGGTGAACATGAGACGAGTGTCACTATGACATGACTTAATCTCCAAGTTTCAGTTATGAAAGTGGAGCCAACACACTGACAACTTACAAACATCCCTCAAGAACACTAAATCACACAAAGGTTATTCCATAACCCCTTATGACCAAATCCTAAGCTGGAACTATTTTTTCAAATTAGCCCCTAACCACATGAAAAACACAACATGCATGTGGTTATGAGCCTCTAACCGCACTCATAAGCCTTCTTCCATGTGGTTATGACCCCAAAACTATAGTTTTGAGCATGCGATTCCAAGATCTGTGCCACCTTTTTAGGCTAGACTCCAAACCACTGCCCAAAATTTCCTATAACTTTCCAGAATGCGATCAAAGGTAATGACAATTATATTCAATCAAAACCAAGCAATAACTTGACCTAGACATGCCTAATCCATTATAGACATTCTGTCAAACATATGGAAAACATATAAGCTACATGTCATGAATGCATATCTAATCATAAATTGATAATCTTCATATGAGAATCACCAAGAAGGCTCCAATACCTCTCTAGCTAGCTACAATAACACTTGTTAGGCAATGCATTCATCCACCATTCAATTACTTATCAAAACATGTCAAGAGCCATAGATAGAATGCATCATATATACAACATACAACCAAAATAGAAACCATGGAAAATCAGTCATAACATCACCATCATAATTAATACAAAATCTCATAGATCACAATAGGAAATATCTCATATTAACATATGAAAAATCCAACCAAGTCAGGGACTTCCACATACCACTTGACCATGATTGGGCTGAACCAAATCTCTCTTTCAACCAATCAACCTCGTGCGATATTCCAAGCATGAATGTGGGATCTCATGGAGTAAACCAAGACAAAACCAACCAGGGCTTTCATAGGCCTAACCACCTCAAACCTCAACCACAATTATTTCACCTTTATGGCCTAGAATTCACCAACATCAACCAAATCTATCTCTACCTAAGTTGTCCATAGCTCCAGGAACTAGTAACTCAACCCACAACTTTCTGGAAATATAGAGCCTTTCTTCCAATCGCGGCTCTAGGAACTAGTAACTCAGTCCACCAAGGGCTCTTGAGTGTTTGTCCCAACCTATGGCTCCAAGAACTAGTAACTAGACCCAATTTGTTCCAAGTCTTCCATAGTGTTTATTCCAATGCACGACCACATGGAACCTGAGCACCAATCAGAATAACAAGTGGGAAACCCACAACACCATGGTTATCTAGAAAATGGAAAAAGAAGGATAATACCATTGTCAATCCAGGCAAATATCCATGCCAATGACATCAAATAAATAGAGAATCACATGCATATACGATGCATCCAAAAATCAGCAAGGAAATTGCACATGCAATATGTCACCTGCATAGTATCCTTGTGATAGATTGTCGTAGTTGTTGATCCAATCATCTCCTTGTGCTTCCTTGCTTTCCTTTGTTTTATTTCTCCAATCCAAGTGAATGTTAGAGTGCTCCAAGAATGCTATAAGTGTACAAGATTATGATAGAATGAGAGAATGAACTAGAGCTCCACCACAAAACTGTCAAAAAACTATCAAAAGCTAGCAACTGTTTCTTTGAAGTCTTTTTATCATTGAACATGCCTCCGTTTTCTTCATTTTTCCTCTAATTTCCCTTGCATGCAAATTTGTGTCTCTTCGCCTTCCTTTTCTCCTATTTTCATTTATTTTCATAATTAAATGCCAATAATTGCCTCTTTGTCTTTGACAATTTCCATAGCCACAAATAAACATGAAGTGATGCCCACTTTTATGTTTTTCCCAACATTCATCTTGGAATACGTGTCCCATGACCTTGGTCTTATATTATTTACATAGAAAATCAACCAGGAAGTGTTACAACTGCCTTCTATTTGGGTGGTTGTCTCGTATTATGGTTGATCAACAAGCAATATTCAATATCCTTTTCCACGATAGAAGCAAAATATATAGCAACAACAGTAGGTGGTACTTAGGTCCTCTAGATGAAACAAACTTTATAGGATCTCCAAGTGATGTTTGATGATCTCATTCTGATATTCTGTGACAACACCAATGTCATAAGTCTCTCTAAGAATCTTATAATGCATTCAAAGCCAAAACACATTCATATAAAATACCACTTTCTTCAAGAACAGGTTGTAGAGAAGAATATCAAGGTAGAATACAGTGGGTCAAAAGAGAAAATAGCTGACATCTTCACCAAACTTATACCTCAAGAGACCTTTGAGTATATTCGGCAAAAGCTCTGGATTCTACCAGGTTCACATTGACATGCATTCCATTAAGCCAAGCAGACAAGGGGAGAAATGCATATTGCAAGGAGATAGAGAAAGATATTTCATCAAGGGGAGTCACTCTTTGCCAATGATGTCAAAGGGGGAGAGATATCAAGAGAGGAAGATCATAAGCACGAAGGCAAAGGAAGCAACAGTAGTAGGAGGAGCAAGCGTTGCCATCAATACCAAAGGGGAATATTGTTGGAATTTGGTTGTCATTGATGTCAATCCAAGTAGCATCCAGAAGAAGCCCCACTTTTGATAATAAAATGATAGGGAATATATATGTTTTTGCAAGTAATACCATCAACATTTGATTTTACTTTTCATGCCAATTCCAACAGTGGGTGGCACACCACATAAATCCTCAAAGTTGAGGAGATATTCCTTGTCAAAATTGGAGCCCCGAATGTATGGTCATGGTCCCCAAATTGAGATGCTAATGAATGCTTGATTATTGGTCAAATTTCAGGTTGTTGATTGATTAAATATGGAATTAATATTAAAAATATTTTGGATAATATTTATGGGCCTTGAGCTACCCTAAGAGACCCTCATTTAAGTAAATAAAATCCACATTCAATCATCCTCAAAGCGTGATTCAAGTTGGCTCCAAGGAGTCGACCTTAACAATTTTGAGATTTGAAAATTCAAATCTCAAAATTGTTAAGGTCGACTCCTTGCTTAATGGGCAATTCAACCCCCTCCTTTTAAATTGAGATGTTAATGAATGCTTTATTATTGGTCAAATTTTAGGTTGTTGATTGATTAAATATGGCATTAATATTAAAAATATTTTGGATAATTTTTATGGGCCTTGAGCTACCCTAAGAGACCCTCATTTAAGTAAATAAAATCCACATTCAATCATCCTCAAAGCGTGATTAAAGTTGGCTCCAAGGAGTCGACATTAACAATTTTGAGATTTGAAAATTCAAATCTCAAAATTGTTAAGGTCGACTCCTTGCTTAATGGGCAATTTAGCCCCCTCTATAAGCCCCCTCCTTATTTATATATATATATATATGAGCTCATGTCTCTTCATGTAAATCATCAATTATTCACATAGATCTCATCTATTATTCTAAGTTCTGTAGGCCTTGTATATTAACATTAATATGGAGAATTAGGCTAAATTTTCTAAGGTTTTTTAAGCTTGAAGGTTGAGTTATTATGCGTTTCTTCCTGCTAAATAGAGGCATATCATGGGGCTAATGCGTCTAACTAAGGAAATCACTCTTTTGAGGCTCACATTCATATTTATTTTGCAAAATAGAGGCCCCTTTTAGCCTTCCCGAGGCCATGCCTGAGGTCTCCTTTCAGTCCTGCGGCAGGAGTACATTTGCGGTGGTTAAAGGTCATATCTCTGTGGCATAAATTCAGCTCTAGCGCAGGAATATATATTTGCATTGATCTGTTGTTGGGGCTGAAACTTTCTGAGGCAACTTGAGTTTATATTTTAACACTTATGTAAGATTCTTGTTCTTCGTTGGACCATACCCTTCTTGCTGAGGCAGAGCATCACTGTGTTATGAAGCTTCTTTTGGATCAAAGATTGAATTAAAGCTGCTAGGAGGCAATCACAGATATGGTATAAGGATCATTTAAGGGATTATTCCTAAACTATATAACATTGTTTAAAAGCCCTAATCTCAGCCTCCCTGAGGCCCATTAGTCACACTTCTTCACATATGTCTCTAGGGTGGATTAAGGGTAGTCTAAGCCCTATTTTTGTGACACTTTTTCAAAATATTTGTAGGATCATCTTGCCTCCTTTCTTGATCCTCCAAGGTAGATTGTATAAGGCTTTATGCACACTTTTTGGACCTTTTCTAAGGTTGGACTAAGATCTACCATTTTTTCCAAATCTAAATAGTTTGCTAAGCTAAAATTGTCTCATCATCTTGTGGAGAACAAATATTTATGGTGGAAAATTGAAGTAAATCTAGGCCTTTCTGAAGTTTCATCAAGTTATCATTAAGGTTTGATCAAGGGCTTAATTCAAAGAGCTGATAGAAGTCTATAAGGGATTATTTCTACAAATCAAATCATGACTTGTTTTGAAGGGTTGGCTAGCATTGTAATTTGAAGCAGTTGCAAGAAGTTTCCTATTGGACATAGTTGAAGTATTCAATAACTTGGACAAGGCATCTCAAGAGTTGATCTCTTAGCTAATTCTGAAGAAAATGTTGGCTGAGAAAATACATTCTTGACAAAAGAAAACTTGACAGAAGTTTGAAGCATTCAGAGGCAGAAAAGGCACTCTTCATATCAACAAATTGAGGTATGAGACAAGTTGTGTAATTTTTCCAATCTATGTTTAAGTTGTTGGATGGATGACCTAGAGCACTATACATGAAGCAACTTTGAAGTTTAACATAGTTTAGCACACCATTGCATATTTGTAACATACATCAATAGTAAAGGTTTAATTGAATATCTTTATAAGTAGGTCATTGCCACTAGTATGAGGTCCCACAATTATTCCTTTATTTTTATTTTTTCAATGCGGTTGGGTGGTGCAAGGTAGAGAATGAAGTCTCCTTCAAGTTGGAGCCTCAAAATACTCTCGGGTGGCAGGGTGGTGCTAGGGAAAGTTCAAGCTTGTAGGGTGGTGGAGCATCCTTTCAGGACTTGGAGCTTCATGATAAATATAATGCCTTTCTAGAGTACTGGGAAGTTGGACCTCCCTTTTCAGTTGCAGCTGATAAATATTGTACTCATAAATCATATTAGAAAAGAATTCGGTGGTTTTTCCCGTGGAAGGGTTTCCACCTAAAAAAACTTTGTGTGTTGTTCTTATGATGTGATGTTAATTTATGTTTGATCTAATAACATTTAATGCTATGAAAGATTAAGAAGTAACTAATTGAAGTAAAATATTGATTCACCCCCCTCTCAATATTTCCAACATTAACCTTCATGGAATATTTTAGAATTTTCATAGTAGTATACACAAATCAATGGTTGATATTTATCTCCTAAGTAATTATTCTCTTTTTACTCTTTTAATTAAATTTATTAATTAAAAAAAATGGCATATGAACAAGTGCCATATGAAATGAGTTGTAATGTTTTGGGCATGTATCATTGATAAGCCATGGTTCTAGCCCATAGTATTATAACATAGCTTATTTACAAATTAAGGATCTCGAGAGTAAAGTGGGGGTCAATATTTATGGATAAGAATTTGTTCCATGTTTATATGTATCTATGTATGTTTAACTCATATATTAATCAATTTTATAAAGAATACAATTTAAAATAAAGTTATAATTTAGTGATCTTTTTATGAATTTTTTTAATTGCACTGAGAGGTGCTCTACAGCCCAATATGGCAATGACGTTGTAAAACATTATGTAATGTTATGTTGACTCGATCAAATTATTTAAAAAAAAATAAAAATTAAATGTTTAGGTCATAGACTAGTTAAGATAAGTTTGAGTTAGTCATTTGGTGGATTTACCGATGGGGGTTTATAAGTCCAGGGTATTTGTTATGATGAAGCATATTTAAAGGCTTGAAGAAATCAATTATGGAATACAAGAGTGCCAACTTAGATCCATATTAACTCCAGACTTGATCCCTCTTTATGCTTGGTAGATCCAGATTTAAGATGGATATAAGTTGTTTTTAGCAACATGAGATGTATCATCAACTAATTAAATTATAGTAATGTTATTTGTAGATATTTTTACTATGTTCATGGTATTAAGATTGTGTCCAACGTTTCGGTTGGACACTGCACCCATTGGTAGGGACCAAGTGACGCAAAATGATTAGAAAAGAGTGAAAATAGGACTATATTGGGGTGAGGAAAAGAGAGATGAACGTTAGATTTCATAGGTCAAATGGAACTAACAAACTTTAATTCAGTCAATGAAAATGACTATTGGAAAAAATGAAATACAATTTTCAAATTAAAGATTGAGAATAATGAAATAATCATTTTTCAAAAAAAAAAAAAAAAAACTCAGTGATAATAAAATAGGTTAGAAGTTTAGGCTAAAAATAAAGAGTGCAAATAGGATTATATAAGGGTGAGGAAAAGAGAGATGAACGTTAGATTTCATAGGTCAAATGGAACTAACAAATGTTAATTCAGTCAATGAAAATGACTATTGGAAAAAATGAAATACAATTTTCATATTAAAGATTGAGAATAATGAAATAATCATTTTTCAAAAAAAACAAAACTCAGTGACAATAAAATAGGTTAGAGGTTTAGGCTAAAAATAAAGAGTGCAAATAGGATTATATAAGGGTGAGGAAAAGAGAGAGAACGTTAGATTTCATAAGTCAAATGGAACTAACAAACGTTAATTTAGTCAATGAAAATGACTATCAGAAAAAAATGAAATACAATTTTCATATTAAAGATTGAGAATAATGAAATAATCATTTTTCAAATTAAATTTACAACAAAAACAAAAAAAAAAAAAAGAAGAAGTGATAATAAAATAGGTTAGAGGTTTAGGCTAAAAATAGGTTAGGTGACATTCAACAAGAAAGGTGAGCTAAGGAGAGAGGGAGGGGGAGAAAGCATGGTGGTGGGGGGGAATTGTAGATTATGATTATGATTAAACTAATAGGGAGAGATTGGGGGGAAAGGGTGGGGGGGAGAGATTTTAGATTAAGTTTATGATTATGATAGGCAGAAGGAGGAAGAGAGATTTAATATAGGAACATATATGATGAAAATAAACATCTAGGTCAAAAATAAAAAACAAATGATGTGAGGAAACAAATAGATCAAAAAAGGGTGAGGGCGTAAACAAAGAAAAAAGGGAGAAAAAGTGAACCAGATATTAAGGTTTTGAATGAGAGGCTTTCACAAATGGATTAATTTGTAGCCATATTCTCGGTTAAAATTATTCGAATGCTTTTCTATTTTCAAGGCTTCGCGAATTATTCGGGAGGAATAAAAGGGAGCGGGGGCAAGGATTTTTGCTTGATCAAAGCATAGAAAGTGCTTATATTTATAGGAGTGTTCAACAAGCACTGATTTTGAAAAAGAATTAAGATACATACCTGCTATGTGTCCTTTCAATCGGGCTGTAATAAATCAACGTGTTTGGCCTATATAATAATTTATGCATGAGCATGGAATTTTATAGAGCCCAGGGCCCACTAATGGATCCAATTGACCTTTGGGAGATTTGATTTGAATAATTGCTTTAATTTCTTGAATGGTTTAAAAAGAGTTTTAATGTTTATCTTAGCTACAATTTTAGAGATGTGATTTGTGGTCCCTTTTATATAGGGAAGTGAAACCATAGCTCTAAGGGGAGGGGTGGGGGTTGTTTAGGGGAAGGGAATCATGTAGCTTGAAAAGCCTTATCGATTTGGTAGGAGGAATACCCATTGTATTTAAGGGATTTCATAAGAGGATATTTTTCTTTAGAGAGAAACTAGGGATCATAAATGTGAAAGACGACAGATTTCTAGGTCGAATAATGATGGCAATGTGCATGGAGGTAGGAATCAATGTGGGTCTTTTTTGCGTAAGAATTGATGAGAAATTGAACCATTAGTATGTCTGGAGATCAACACATCAAGAAATGGTAAAGAAGAGTTTGCTTCTAATTCCATAGTAAATTGTATGTGAGTGTTGAGAAATGACAACAAGAAATTCTAGTTTAATTTGTCCTTGAATTAAGTTGTGAATTAAAATCGAATTATATTCTCATAGCAACTTGTAAATAGTTAATTAAGTTTAACTAAATTTATTAGCTTAGGAATTTCGAATTGGAAATCTTTTTGTAGTCATGTATATGTTCTCCCTAAGTTTTAGGGGTCCAGGATGAGTTTATTTGAGTTGTAATTAGATTAAATTAGTTTACTGAGTTATGGTCAGTTAAATTAGTTCTAACTATTTGTGGAACTAATAGAGGACTAACATTTAGTTGGTGCACTGGTGCATCCACAAGTGTTACTCCAATTAACTGAAGGTTCCCTCATGAGAAACTCATGCATGTCAGTTCAGAGAAAGACCCAATTTAGACTAGAGTGCAGGGACAGTGTACTATCAGTTGTATGATTTACTAAGTTGTAAATATCATGCGCGCAATCAGAGAAGGACATATTTTTGAAATGCGCAGTTTTGGAAATTCCCTTTATATATAGGTTATTCATCCTATGAATTGCGCAAGGAAATAGGGGCTTGGTAGGGAGTGGAAATTGGCTAAGTGTTGGCTAAGAGCGGGCTTGTGAGGCAGAGAGTTGAGCATACTTCTGCGGAATTGTTCTAGTGAGAATAAGCTTTGTATCTTCATTCATATTTCTGATTTAATGCAATACAGATATGCAGGGTTTCGAGGTGTGGCTTTCCCCAGGAAAACTTATTGTGTTATGTGCCATTGATTTGTCTTCTTCTTGTTCATATTATTTTCATCGATGTATTCACTTTTGCTGGTTGAAAGTAGAAGTATATTCTTGTCCTGTGCTTTAGTAAATTCCATGAGTTTTGAATCTATAGGGAATTCTACATGGTGCCAGAGCTGAATTCAATATACTAAAGGAGATTTCAAATTTTTGGAGTTTTAGGTTACAGGTGAAATTCGAATTTGTAATACATACTTCAGGATCAGAAGATGGCATTCTACGGTTTGCAGTTCGATTATGCCTTGGAAGGAAACTCGAATTATATAGCATAGAGGGATAGAATGGAGGTTGTGCTGGAGGATAGTGGCTTGAAGGAATTCATTGATCAAGACATTCCTAAGCCAGCAGCATCAGATGCACATAATCTAGCCGAATGGAAGAAGTGTGTAGCGAAGGTGAGGTAGATAATCCTTGAGGGAGTTCGAGACCACATTGTCTCGAGTCTCCATGGCAAGGAAACTATGTATGCTATGTGGAAACCATTGATGGACTTAGACCACATTGTCTCGAGTCTCCATGGCAAGGAAACTATGTATGCTATGTGGAAACCATTGATGGACTTGTATCAGAACAAAAGTGACCAAAGGAAATTGGCATTGAAAGATAAACTGCAAAAAATCAAAAATGGAGAAAGGCGAGACTATTCCAAAATACTTGACCAAGTTCACTCAATGTCGTGATGAACTTGGAAGTGTTGGAATCACAGTTTTCAAGGATGATATGGTGAATATTTCTCTTCTAGAACTCCCAAAGAATTGTCATAGTTATCATGACTTTGTCAATGGTTGGGAGAAGCTTCCAGATTAGGAACGACTGTGGTCGGATTTGATGCAGGAGGAACACCAAGGATTGCTCTTCATCAAAGACTGATGATGAAGAGAATTGTGCCTTAGTGATTAAGGCGAAGAAGGGGAAAGGAAAGCTTCCCATTCCAAATCAGATTTGTGTAATGGAAAAAAGAAGAAAGACATGACGAAATTGAAATGATTTCATTGTCATGAGTTGGGCCATTTTTCTACAAATTGTCCACTCAAGAAGTCCAAGAAGAAGTCCTCGTGAGGATCGATGGATGAGGTTGTGGCCTCTCAATTCGAATTGGAATTTTCCCTCACTACATGCATAGTGTCATCAATGATGGGAAGTGTATGGTACTTAAATAATGGAGCTTCATTCCACATGACTAGCGACAAGGAGTTATTCAGCGACCTAGAGGAGAAAGATCTTCAGATGCATATCGAGATGGGTGACGACGGGAGGTATTGTGCTACTGGATTGGGCATAGTTACTTTTCAGAGGGAGCATGGGGCTCCACTCACATTGAAGAATGTTATGTATGTTCTTGGGCTGAAGAAGAAATTGGTATCTATTTCCATGCTTGCGGATAGAAGCTATGATGTGATCTTCTCGAAAGGAAAGGTGTTCCTTCAAAACATAGCTACGAGTAAAGTAAAGAAGATAAGGATTTGGGTGAAGAATCTCTATAAGCTGGTGAGTTGTGTCATAGGTGATTGAGTCACTTTCATCATGGGGCTTTGAAGATCATGCAGCAGATCTCCACCGGTTTTCCCAAAGGTATACTAGAGTAAATTGATAACATGCAAGGGGTGTACTTTGGGTGAATACACTAAGTCTTCCTTTCATGACAGAGACAGTAGAGAAGAGGCTATTCTAGAGTGAGTCCATTCAAATGTGTTTGATCCATTGTCGACAACATCCACGACAAAACGCAAGTATTATGTTATATTTGTTGATGAATTTTCTCAAAAATGTTGGATATTTTTCATGCAGAAAAAGTTTTGTGAGTTTAAAGCATTGGTGGAGAAAGAGTCAGGCAAGAAGGTTAAAGCTCTACAGAATGATAATGGTGGTGAGTATGTCTCAAACGAGTTTAAGAAATTTTGTGTAGCGAAAGGGATTAAACGATAGTTGACAACACCCCATAACCCTCAGTAGAATGGGGAGGCTAAGGGGAAGAACAGAAGCATAGTAGGCGCAGCGAGGGTGATGTTGCATGATCAAGGTATCCCACTACACTTGTGGGTTGAGGCATGCAACACAACAGGTTATGTTTAGAACCATAGCCTATATCGGATACTTGGGATGAAGACACCAGAGGAGGCTTATTCCAAAAAGAGACCAGATGTTGGTCACTTCAGGATTTTTTGGTCATCGGTATATTTCCATGTGAACAAAGATGTATGGAAGAAGCTTGAGCCAACAACAGAGTTGGGGATATTTTTGGGGTACACTAATACACCTCACAACTATCATGTGTACTTGTCGACCAGCGCGATGATAGTGGTTCGCAGGTATGTCAGACTCGATGAGGAGAAAGCCATGCGAGTTTTCCTTGAGAGGGAGATTCAACTACATGCAATTGAGGAGATTTTAGCTCCTAAAGTTGAGGATCTTCATATTGATGTGGAGCAACCACATGCAGAGGATCCGGGAGTGGAGACATCTACTAAGGCAGAGTCTTCCAAAGATGGGACAAAACACACTAGAGAGGCAGATAGATTGTTGTTGGATGCTAGAGAGAAGGTGGGAGAACCCATATCACAACGCAAAAGGAGGATGTCACCTAATAGGTACATTGGACAAATGGATCTTATGAGCGGATGTGTTTTGATAGAGCCGTCTTCCTTTGAGGAAGCAGTGAAGCAGTTGGTTTGGGTTGATGCCATGGTGGAGGAGTATGACTCCATAGTTCGTAACAGTGTTTTGGATGTGGTCCCGAGACTGGAGGATAAGTCCGTGGTGAGCTCCCGTTGACTTTACAAGGTAAATCAAGGTGCATATGGTAGTTTGGAGAAGCATAAGGCTATATTTGTGGCCTATGGCTTTTCACATGTAGAGATGATTGACTATGATGAGACCTTTGCTCCTGTTGCAAGGTACTCGTTGATCAGATCTATAGTGGCACTATCAGCGCAAATGGGGTGGAAGATACATTAGATGGATGTAAAGACAACCTTCCTTAATGGCACGATTGAGGAAGAAGTGTACATAGAGTAGCCTGAAGGTTTTGAAACCTTCGACCATGAGTTGCATGTGTGTTGGCTCAAGAGAGCGTTGTATGGGCTAAAGCAAGCACCTCGTGCTTGGTACACTAGGATAGATAGCTACTTCACCAAGTTGGGCTTCACAAAGAGTGAAGCGGATGTGAACCTATACCACATAGTGGTGGAAGGTAAATTGTTGATCATTGTACTTTATGTTGATGATCTCATATTGACAGGTGATGATCAGCTGATCAAATATTGCAAGGAGGACCTTGCAAGAGAGTTTGAGATGAAGGACTTGGGGCTCATGCATTACTTTTTGGGCATGGAAGTATGGCAGGGTGATGGGGAGTTGTTTGTGTCTCAAGGCAAGTATGCCAACGAGATACTTAAGAGGTTCCACATGGAGAGCTGCAAGCCTATGGAGACTCCTCTAGCTGGTAACTGGAGGAAGGAGGATGCTACTTCGAGAGAGGTAGTGGAAGCTACTATTTACAGGCAGCTTATGGGTTCACTCATGTACTTTGTGAACACAAGACTAGATTTATGCTATGAAGTTAACCAGCTTAGTCAAGTGATGGTTAGGCCTACCAAGTTGTATTGGAAGACCAGAAAGCATGTATTGAGATACCTCAGGGGCACTAATCAGTACAGATTATGGTATAGACAGAAAGAGGGAGTGAAGCTTCAAGGTTTCACAGATGTAGATTGGGTGGGGAGTCCATCTGACCGGAAAAGCACATAAGGAGGGATTTTCAGTATTGGGTCAGCGGTAGTTTCTTGGTACAGCAGGAAACAGAGATCGGTTGCACTTAGTTCGGCAGAGGCAGAGTACATGGTTGTGAGTCAGGTAGCATGTGAGGCCATCTAGATGAGGAAGATCCTGGTTGGTCTGTTTGGTCAGTAGATGGATCCAACAGTGATTTATTGTGATAATCAGAGTTGTATCAAACTCTCTGAAAATCCAGTTTTTCATGATAGGTCCAAGCACATTGATATCCGATATCATCATCTCAGAGATTGTGTATTGAGGCAGATCATGTTGTTAGAGTACATTCCCACGGAGGAGCAAGATGCTGAAATTTTGACAAAGGCATTGTCAAGATGTAAATTTGAGTTTCACAGAGACAGGATCAGGGTAGCAGATAATCCCTTTCTTGTTGAGAGGGAGTGTTGAGAAATGGAAACAAGAAATTCCAGTTTAATTTGTCCTTGAATTAAACTGTGAATTAAAATTGAATTCTATTCTAGCAACTTGTAAATAGTTAATTAAGTTTAATTAACTTAATTAGCTTAGGAATTCTGAGTTGGAAGTCTTTCTGTAGTCATGTATATGTTCTCCCTAAATTTTAGGGGTCCAGGATAAGTTTATTTGAGTTGTAATTAGATTAACTCAGTTTACTGAGTTATGATCAGTTAAATTAGTTCTAACTATTTGTGGAACTAATAGAGGACTAACAATCAGTTGGTGCACTAGTGCATCCACAAGTGTTACTCCATTTAACTAAAGATTCCCTCATGAGAAACTCATGCATGTTAGTTCATAGAAAGACCCATTTGAGACTAGAGTGCAGGGACAGTGTATTGTCAGTTGTATGATTTATTGAGTTGTAAAATATCTTTCATGCAATCAAAGAAGGACCTATGTTTGGATTGTGGAGTTTTGGAAGCATGAATTCCCTTTAAATACAACCTATTCATCCTAGGAATTTTGCAAGGAAATAGGGGCTTGGAAACCAGTGGAAATTGACTAAGCGTTGGCTAAGAGCGGGCTTGTAAGTCAGAGAGTTGAGCATACTTGTGCGGAATTGTTCTAGTGAGAATAAGATTTGTATCTTCACTCATATTTCTGATTTAATGCAATAGAGATAGGTGGGGTTTTGAGTGGTGGCTTTCCCCAAGACAACTTATTGTATTATGTGCCATTGATTTGTCTTTTTCTTGTTCATATTGTTTTCATCAATCTATTGGCTTCCGCTAGTTGAAAGTAGAATTAGATTCTTGTCATGTGCTTTAGTAAATTGCATGAGTTTATGAATCTACAAGAAATTCTACAGTGAGGGGATAGGTCATTAAGGTGGTTTAGGAAGCCATGAAGGGCGGGAATCCCATGGGACTAGATAACAAATTTATCATCCACAAATCACTACCAACATTTAGGTTTGAGGTGCTATGAGTTGATTGATTTAACTAAAAATATTACATAAAGATATTTGAAATTGAGATATTGATGATTCCATTGTGATCCATTTAGTTTTTTCATAACGAGTACCCTGAAAGGAAAAAAAAAACTTGGAGTTGAGGCAACTTTTTATGAGGTTAACAGTTTCAGGATCAACAATATTAGCAATTAAATCCAAGGTTTCTTTTGGTATAGGAAATTGGTGAATAGTGACACCACATCGAAACTAACCATGATTTCATTGGAATCAAGGTTAAACCTCCCACCTTTTGATCTATTTGTTTCCTCTCATCGCTTATTTTTCTTTTTGACCTCGACATTTTTTTCATCATATATGTTCCTTTATTAAATTTCCCTTCTCCCTATCATAATCATAAACTTAATCTAAAATCCCCTCCCCATTTCTCCCCCCCCCCCTCCCCCCATATCCCTATCAGTCAATTGAAATAGGCCAAAGGATTTTAGATATTTGGTTAGTTAATCTCTATCTTTAAATTGGAATGGAACAATTATCATGTTCTATATAAATTGGTCTATTGATTTTATATTCCATTATTATTTGGAATCTTGTTTGTTCTGAATACAACAAAAATATGGCCTAAATTCCATGGCAGTGTTTATTCATCTTGACATTTTCCATTTATTTCGAAATTTCCATTTGACAATAGGATTAGTTATGTATTTCTTATTTTGGGGCTTTTTGTTGAATTTATTATATTTTTCGTGTTTCCTGGTATTGCGCAAATTTGTTTATAATTATACATGGATATGTGTCAACTCTTTCTTATTCATTTTGTGTACCCACTTATGATTGGAGCTTTGTCCTCGACATTTTATTTGGAACTTTTCATTGTTGGTGTTATTATGAAAATCAATTGAGATTTTAATCAACTGTAAATCAACTATCCAAAACTATGTGTGAGGGTTAGAAATATCCAGAAGACCAAGAACTATATGTAAGGTTTGGCCCAAAACTATGAGATTCTAGTCTGAAACTATATGTGAAGCTTAATAAGTATAGCAACTACAACAGTAGTAGCCTCCTCATTAATGTCTCACATTTTTGTGGCTCAACTTGCCTTTTATCGAACAATAGGCCACTGCTAGAGTATCATAGCTGAATAAACCACATGGTGAGTGGCCATAAATATTTAGTCCTAATGTGGGAAACTGAACATTGGATTTGTATTTGATCATAATATTTTTACTGCAATTTAAACATTAAATGGTAAGTTTAATTTGATCCATACTAAGTCAACTTGTTTTAATTTTTCTGTAGTATTATTGTAGTTTGAATTATACTTGGGAATTATTTGATTAGATATTTGTTTGATTGTTCTTTTGTCTTTTTTGTGGATCATTGGAAATGTTCAGGATGGTTGAAAAGTGGACCTTATGCATTGAAGTGTCTTGTTAACCCAACCCAAGACATGCAATCATTACATGTGTACTCTACAATAATGCTCCAAACAAGGTTTTCAAAAAAAAAAGAGATATATGTGGCAGAACCAGTAACAATGAATCATATTACATTGCCTTATTGAAGGGATAAAAGCAATGAAAACCTATAGTGAAGATGACAATACATTCCTCACCAACTCTGATCTTGTGTGCAACTAGATGAAAGGTGTGTACCAAGTCAAAAAATCCAATTTAATACCACTTCATACAGAAGCAAGAACCATTGCTACTTAGTTTTGTTACTTCATAACAAATCACCATGCAGATATTCACATGATGTTGAACAAACTATTGTTCAAGGCAATGTCAACTGTTGGGGGGATGTCAAAGATGAATTAGTATCATCATCTATTCCATTATAATTTATCAACGGGAATTCTTATATATGGTTGATATGTGTATGTTTTTTCATTGTAATTGTTTGTGTTTGTAATGATGTGGTTCTTTAAATAAAGAAGAACCCAATAATGTATTAACTAGGAGACAATTACGCCCAAAAGTTGAATGTTCTCGTTGGTACTATTAAGATTTATATTTGATGAAAATTAAAAGACTATTTATTATATTCGTTGAGTTGATTTGATATATGATACTCGTGTGATTTGAGTTTAGTTGATATATAACATCTATAATGCTTCGTATTAAAATGGGGTGAATATTCAAATTACTTAGGTTGCTCAAATGATATTTGTGGGTTCAATTCATTGTATGTCTTAGTGGATGAACCCATTCTGAAATCTTGTAGCTACAAACAATTTGATAGTTTTGTAATTGTTTTGTAGTTTGATAGTTGTAGAAGGGTTGTGAACATGTTATTATGTTAACATTGAAGACAAAATTATGTAACAAATAAAAAGTGGGATATTGTTTGTTAAGTATATCTTAGAAATTAGGTTGTTTAGTTAAATCCAAAAATCTCCTCTCCTCTTTTTCAAATGGTAATTGAATGGAACCTTTATGAATTAGATTGTAAACAAATAGATTATGATAACAAAAAATGCTTAAGACGTTGTTGTGGAACTTCCAAATGGAAATTTAATGGGACCATTGTGAATACAAATGTAAACAAATGATTGTGATGATAAAAATTCTTAAGTTGTTGGCGTAGACCTCCCAAGGCATGGTGAGAATGTGGATGCTTATCCCTGAGCTTTTAGTGAGAATTCTACTAGTTTTGATTTCTGGTCAAGGTTCTTCTTACTTGAAATTTTATAATTAAAAGGGCAAGTTGTTCCCATATGCATGCATATTTGTCTTCAAGAGAAGCCCAAATACTAAGGGGTCAAGGCATATGCATCTTTTTGGGGAATGCAAGGGGAGTCTATTTATAAGGATCCTTTTTCCAAGGTGGAAATTATGGCCCTATTATTTGTTTGGAGTGTTTTAGCCTTATTGTTGTTCTAATTGTCCCCATTTTAAAGATAAGTGTATTATTTTGAATCAGATAATTTATAGCTTATCGTACATATGTCTTATCTTGTTGATCCATGAAATACACTTTTGTGACATTTTGTTTTACTTGAAATTATATAGTTCTAATTTTAGTTGGCCTCTCTTTACCTCAATCTATTGGAATTTTTAGTCTTATGTTTAGTTAATTTAATAAGTTTCTTTACTAGAGTAAAAGGGAGTTGTGATAAACAAATATGCTCTTGGTTTGCCTATTTTTTTACATTTTTCCATGAATATTTTGGGGATGAGTATATTGTTATGAATAAGGGAAACATTTGTGGCTAAAATTTTGAAGGTGTGTGTTTCCTACTCCATGGAATAGCAAACCTTCCACCCTTTTTACTCTAGTTTTGTAAATTCCTACTTTAGTTTCTCAAACATATCAATGCCTTAATTCCTAAACCTTAGCACAAAAGTATTCTCTTGGAGAAATTTGGTTTATTTGGTTGCTAATGTCAATGACTTAAAATAGGTACATTTGCAAAAATGATTGGTTTACATGTAATTTTCCGTTTTGAATTATTGTTCTCTATGGAAGGCACCAAATCTTGAAAACATATAATTAATTGGAGTGCCACAAATAGACTGAAAGTGAAAAGATATTTACCAAGTAAGAGAAATGATAGAATTTTGTTATTATGACTACCCATTCGTTAGCTCTGGTTTGTAGGGTATTTATGGTGAGAATATTGATATAACTAAAGATCTATCTTATCTTCAATAATTTAGTGATGTCTTCTAAGGACACAAAATATTCTAATTTTTTTAACATAGTTGTTAAGAAGAATGAAGTCAGTGAGGCTTTAAATTTTTTAATACAATTGTTGCCAAAATATTTCACCTATGATTGATATGCATGTTTGTACCAATGACCAAACATTTGAAGCCATAAGAGATTCATTTCATAAATGCATCTTTTATTTTCACTGCCATATATGTTTATAGCATAACACAACAAACATGTATCTAGTCTTGCATTAATCTGGGACAAAGGTATGAACAACCTTCAACTACCTCAACCCCTTTTCACTCCATCAACCTAGGCATATTGCTAGATGTCATGATAGCATTATTAGAGGTATTTTGAGCCCTTTCGAGAGGAAGAACACATGTAAATCCCGCAACAAAATTTTCCCATCTTCAGTCTCCTGGATTTTGAAATTGAAAAAAACACCTATGCAAGTTGAAATATTTGTTAGACTTCACTAAGCCTTTTATAAATCAAACCATGAAAACAATTGTATTTTTATCTACACCCCCTATAACTACTGTAGGATTAATCAAACTCTTTGAAAACATGATTTGGCGTGAGAAAAAAGAAAAGAAAAGCAAGAATGAAAGACAATTTCCTTGAGAATATACTTATCTAGTATTTGTGCATAGCTCAATGATCCCCACTGGAATTGAAGCCCTTCCATGGATGATCACTCATGGTATAAGATAATGCTTCTCCACTTGTTTTGTAGTTACCTAGAAAAGTGTCATGTGCTAGCACAATGAAATTTACTAGTGTTAAAATTGGCAACTAGGGAAAAACTTCATGTGGGTCATCTTATTCATGGATGATAATATTTTTATTAGATTCCTCTCGTCGAGAGGTGTAGGATTGATATAAATATCATTCGATTCCGATAAGTATTCATGGAGATATGAATTTATTTTGATTATGGAATTATTATCAAGCTGACCTACAACTCATGTAGGCTCAGAAGCCCAACAATCGCATCTATTCAAACACCAACATTGTGTATAAATACAGGAGGACTTTTCCTCATTTGGACTCACTCATCTCATCACATCTCTCTCTCTCTACTACGCAGAAAAGAGTCTCTTCTCTACTGCACAAAAAAGGGTCTCTCCCTCACACATTTGAAGTCGGAAGCTGCTGAAACTGAAGCTGCAACAACAGAAGTAAAGATTGACCTACGTGGACTAGAAGATCTCCTCATATGAACTGTGTTGTAGGTTCATCTGAACCTCCTTTGAAAGCCGCAACTTTTGGTGGTGGAATCAAGTCAATCCGACGAACGGTTTGCAAGATATCGACTGCCCTAGTTTGAAGCCAGAAGCTGCCGAAACTGAAGCTGCAACTGCAGAAGTAAAGATTGACCTGCGTGGACTAGAAGATCTCCTCATCTAAACTGCATTGTAGGTTCATCTGAACCTCCTTTGGAAGCCGCAACTTTTGGTAGTGGAATCAAGCCGATCCGACGATCGCTTTGTGAGATATCGTCTGCCCCAGTTTGATGATGAAGCCGCTAATGCTGATGCTGCTGATCTAGGGTTTGCTACTGCTGATATAAATCAGATTTATTGTACTATTTCTCTCTGCTGAATTATTGAAAATAAAAGAAGATTTGAGCAAAGGGTTTCCCCACACATTGTGGGGTTTGTCCCTGGCTAGCCGCCACATCTTGTGTCTCTTGTCTTGGCTTGTTTTCTGTCGATCGTTTAATGTTCTATCTGCAATTTACTTTATGAACATGTGATTGCTAATCTGTGGAATATAATTAGAAAAATAAGTAAACTGTTATAATCATAGAACATACCATAAATTAACATGGTATCAGAGCTGAGGTGAAGACAAAGCCCAAGCAAGAGCAAGAGCAATCACCGAAGAGAAGATTGGCAAGGATATCCTAAAAGAACTATGGGGTCCTCAACATTCTTTCCTACCAAAGACAAGCTCTGTGAGAAAGATGACTATCACGGATGGAAGATATCTATCGATCTAACCCTAGAAGATCAAGGAGTGCTGGACCATGTAAGAGGCAATATTGTTGAGCCTCCATCAAATGCATCCGATGTTGCCTGGAACAAATGGAAAAATGGAGAAATCCAAACAAAGAAGATCATCCAAGACTCTATCGACAAGCACTTGGTGGCCTACATCTCTGACCTGAACACCTCCAAGGAAATCTACGATAGACTGGTGAGTTTATTTAAAGTTAATGATGCAAATCAAGTTTTGTTTCTTAGAAATAAGCTGAGGGAAATAAAGAAGGGTAAAGACGAGAGTATGCAAGCATACTTCTTAAGAATCACTGAGATCAAGAACGATCTCATATCTATTGGGGAGACTATTATTGATAGGGAAATGGCACTCACGACTCTTGGAGGATTACCATCTGAATGGTACGTGTTCAGGACTACTCTTCTGAACAATCATGTAATTCCTGGTTTCAAGGAATTAATGGCTAGATGCATTCTAGAAGAAACAAGGGTAGAAGAGCAAGAAATGCCCTTGCCTAAAGGTCCTCCTGCTGCCTTTTCTTCTCATGCTAAGAAAAGAAATAATTCCGGGACTAAATCAAGATGAAAGGCTGGACCTAAGGGTGGAAGAAAAGTACGATGTTACATTTGCAATAAAGTAGGTCACTATGCAAGGGAGTGCCCTGATAGAAAGGACTCACACTGGGACGATGATCAAAATCCCTCTAATGGCAATCAAAGGAATGACAAATTCAATAGCAAAGGTAAGAGGAGAGCTGGGAATCAAGGAAGAGGACAAGCATTCAAGAAGGCTAGAAATTCCAGGATGTATTAAATGCACCTGACATCCGAAAGAACCTAGTGTCCATCTCGGCAATGTTAGACAAAGACTACAAGGTAACCTTCAGCGATGGCAAGGTACGTGTATCGAAAAATAATGTTAAATATGCCTTCACTCTTGGGTTTCATGTTATCAGATCGATGAAAGTCAGGTAGGTGTCATGTCTTATGACACATCTCTTCAGTCCGAACTTTGGCATTGGAGGTTTGCCTACCTTCATTACAAAGATCTACTCGATGTAAGACATATGGTAACAGGGATGCCCGAATTCCGAGTAGAAAAAGAAGGTGTATGTTTGGGATGTGCCGAAGGAAAGCTCAAAAGGGGACCATTCCCCTCAAGCCTAAGCAAGACCTCCGATATATTACAGTTGGTTCACTTAGGCATACCTGAGGTTGGCATTAAGAGGGAGACTACTACACCACATACTCCAGAGCAGAATGGTGTGGCACTGTACGATTGTGGAAGCTATCTCTATGATGATGTAACAATGCCTGATGTGGAAGAACCGATGGATCCTATTTATCCACCTGAGCCTTCCTCTTCCATGAAGAGGCCTTCATGGCTTAGGGGGATACTTGATGATGCTGAAATACATGCTGCACCCCGAGGAACCTTCCGTGAAAGTAAGAAACCCAACAGGTATCAGGGATACCTGACCAGTATGAGCACAATCATACAAAATGAGCCTTCATCATTCTCAGATGTCGTCAAGCATCAAGTATGGAAGGATGCTATGACCATTATGGAGAATGATATCTGGGAAGTAGTTCCCAGACCCCAGGACAAGACAATTGTTACTTCAAAATGGCTTTACAAGATAAAGCATGCAGCAGATGGAAGTACGGAAAAGTATAAGGCTTGTTTTGTTGCTCGTGGTTTCTCCCAAAAGGAAAGTATAGACTATGATGAGATATTTGCACCTGTTACCAGGTATACGACCATCCACTCAATCATAGCCCTTGCCGCTTCACAAGGATGGAACCTACATCAGATGGATGTCAAGACCACATTCTTGCACGGCTCGATCAAAGAAGAGGTCTACATGGAGAAACCCGAAGGATTTGAGATTTATGATCAAAAATCTCATGTATGCAGGTTGAAGAAGGCTCTCTATGTGCTGAAGCAAGCACCCCGAGCATGGTATGAGAGGATCAACAGTTACTTGATGAAGTTGGGATTCACTAGGATTGAAGCCAATCCTAACCTTTACTTTAAGGTTGAAGATGATAAACCTCTCATACTGGTGTTGTATGTGGATGACCTCTTTCTAACAGGTGCAGACCCTCTCATTCTCAAATATAAGAGGGAGTTGGCTTCTGAATTTGAAATGAAGGACCTAGGACCGATGCACTATTTCCTAGGACTTGAAGTGTCGCAGAAGCCAAGGGAAATTTTCCTATCTCAAGGAAAATATGTGGTGAAGATTCTGAAAATATTTGGTATGATGGACTGCAAGCCCGTGACTACCTCAAGGATCTTAAATTTCAAAAGTTATATGGTAGTGATGTCGGACCAGATTTGGGAAATGCCTATGAGTTTCAAAAACTCATTCGCGTTGATGTTCTTGGTGAACCTCCATCTGAACATATGTTTTGCAGTTAGCATTGTGAGCTCATATTTGGTTGAGCCTCACTAGATTGGTGCCAAGAATCTTCTGAGATGTCTTCAGGACACAATCTCTCATGGATTGAGATACATTGCTGGAAATATGAAACTGCATGATTATTTAAATGCTGATTAGGCAGGTAGTGCGGAGGATCACTGGAGCACTTTTTAGTGTTGTTTCTCTTTGGATTCTGCTTCGATATAATGGATGAGCAGGAAGCAGAAGTCAGTTGCCATAAGCACCACCGAGACCAGATACATATCTACGAGTATGATCTTGTATGAAGCTGCCTGGTTGGGGAAGCTCTTCAGTGAGCTATTTGAACACATACCACTGTGATTCTCTATAACAACCAGAGGTGGGATTCGATTATTTAGGAATCCCGTATTCGTCGATTGCTCCAGTAGATAGACATCATCTGGGATATGGTAAGTCGATGAGCAAGGAGGCTCCATCGCATTAAGATGATGTATAGGTCGATACACCTTGTCAAAGCCCCAAGGAAAGATCTAATCTGTGATTTTCCCAAACGACTTGGAGTCATCAAGAAACCCCTGTACAAGGGTCCTGCATGTTGCATACATTGAGCTCTGGGAGCTCTAAGGGCTTGCGGTTATTACTGGAGCAACATACGACCACAGGGTGACTCACCCTCCCCTGGTGGTGCGCACTAGAACAAGATGATTCACTCTCTTGTGGGACAAGATGATTCGCTCCCTTGTGGAATAGGATGATTTGCTCTCCCGTGTAGCAGGATGATTAGTTCTCCTGTGAGGCCTGGATTGATGTGTTCTCCATGGCGATTGTAGCAGGATTGATGTGTTCTCCTGTGAGGCCTGGATTGATGTGTTCTCCATGGCGATTGTAGCAGGATTGATGTGTTCTACTGTGAGGCCTGGATTGATGTGTTCTCCATGGCGATTGTAGCAGGATTGATGTGTTCTCATGTGAGGCCTCGATTGATGTGTTCTCCATGGTGATTGTAGCAGGATTGATGTGTTCTCCTGTGAGGCCTGGATTGATGTGTCTCCATGGTGATTGTAGCAGGATTGATGTGTTCTCCTGTGAGGACAAGATTGATTAGTTCTCCTGTCGAGGCATCCTACCCATGCAGTCTGGGACTCATGGGAAGTACCTCTCATCTGATCAATGAGCAAGGAAATGAAGTTAGGGACCATAGTAGTACCGATGGACGCATCGTTGTATCTATCGTACTCCCTACGCTAGGATGACCTCCATTGATCTGGGATCAATGATACTAGTCTGGGACCAGTGGTAGGAGTTATACCATACTATGACACTGACTTCGAGTTGGTTGAGACTGGTCTGGGACCAGTGGTACATACTCTGAGATTGACTTCGTGCCAGTGCAGTACTGGTCTGGGACCAGTGAGAGTGGTACATACTATGACGCTGACTTCGGGTCGGTTGAGACTGGTCTGGGACCAGTGGTACACTCTCTGAGACTGCGTACTAGTCTGGGACCAGTGGTAGGAGTGGTACTTGCTATGAAGCTGACTTTGGGTCAGTTGAGACTGGTCTGGGACCAGTGGTACGCACTCTAAGACTGACTTTAAGTCAATGGAGGATGATACTGGTATGGGACCAGTGGAGTTGTACTCACTATGACATTGACTTCGGGTTGGTTGAGACTGGTCTGGGACCAGTGGTACATACTCTGAGACTGAATTTGAGTCAGTATGATACATCCTCGATCATTTCTTCTTCTTCATAATTCGGACAAAAGCAAAGCAGAACAGAACAATGAAAGAGTAGAGCAGAACAATACAGATCAGTACAGGGCAGAACAGGTAGAATAGAGCAGAGCAGGGCAAGGGACAGGTTGTACAGGGCAGTGCATTTGATGGATGAATAGTAACGACCAATAGATAGATTGCAAATGAAGTTCTCCCTAGTTGAGAGGGAGTGTTAAAATTGGAAACTAGGAAAAAACTTCATGTGGGTCATCTTATTCATGGATGATAATATTTTTATTAGATTCCTCTCGTTGAGAGGTGTAGGATTGATATAAATATCATCCGATTCCGATAAGTATTCATGGAGATATGAATTTATTTTCATTATGGAATTATTATCAAGCCGACCTACAACTCATGTAGGCTCAGGAGCCCAACAGTTGCATCTATTTAAACACCAACATTGTGTGTAAATACAGGAGGACTTTTCTTCATTTGGACTCACTCATCTCATCACATCTCTCTCTCTCTACTGTGCAGAAAAGAGTCTCTTCTCTACTGCGCAAAAAAGAGTCTCTTCTCTACTACGCAGAAAAGGGTCTCTCCCTCACACATTTGAAGCCGGAAGCTGCTGAAACTGAAGCTGCAACTGCAGAAGTAAAGATTGACCTGCGTGGACTAGAATATCTCCTCATCTGAACTGCGTTGTAGGTTCATCTGAACCTCCTCTGAAAGCCACAACTTTTGGTGGTGGAATCAAGTCAATCCGACGGACGGTTTGCAAGATATTGACTGCCCTAGTTTGAAGTCAGAAGCTGTTGAAACTGAAGCTGTAACTGCAGAAGTAAAGATTGACCTGCATAGACTAGAAGATATCCTCATCTGAATTGTGTTGTAGGTTCATCTGAACCTCCTCTGGAAGCCGCAACTTTTGGTGGTGGAATCAAGCCGATCAGATGTTCAGTTTGTGAGATATCGTCTGCCCTAGTTTGATGATGAAGCCGCTAATGTTGATGCTGCTGATCTAGGGTTTGCTACTGCTGATATAAATCAGATTTATTGTACTACTTCTCTCTGCTGAATTATTGAAGATAAAAGAAGATTTGATCATAGGGTTTCCCCACACATTGTGGGGTTTGTCCTTGGCTTGCCGCCACATCTTGTGTCTCTTATCTTGGCTTGTTTTCTATCGATCGTTTAATGTTCTATCTGTACTTTACTTTATGAACATGTGATTGCTAATCTGTGGAATATAATTAGAAAAAGAAGTAAACTGTTATAAGCATAAAACATACCATAAATTAACAACTAGAGTGTCAAGGTATATGTACAAACAATATAATTATATTACACATGCACAAATTCAACCCTACAATTAATTTCCAAAATTGATTCATATGATATCATTATTTCATCTAAATTTCATGTCACTTTAGAGTCTAGATAGCGTATCTTGCCTTTTTGTCTACTCACGAGTGTTTAAATCAAAGGTAAGAGAATGAATCTATGTTAAGCCTTCAATGTATCCAAGGAGGAAAACAATTGTACAATCTATGACCATATTTTTGTCACCTTAGATAGCAAAATTGGGTGAGAACTATGTTGCACGACTTTCCAAAATTAGAGAACGTTGGGAGGCGGGGGGGGATAGCTGCAAGGCATGCCTAAATGTTGAGTGGATGGTCTTTCCCTATTATATTTATCAATTTATCAATTGCATCACCACATCTCACTTTTTTATCCTTTATTTAAGATTTAGTTAGATGCACATTCATTCAAATGTACCTGGCATTGTAGGAAAGGTTGGATGGTCTTGCATCTCCCTTTGGTCTTGGTTTATCGCCATGAATGTGGATTGTTGCATCATTGTAAAAATAAAATATACCAAATGTTGAAGAACGATGATGACTAAATATATCAATCTAAAACCATCACTCTATTCAATACATGAAACTAACCTGGAATCATAGACAATGCATTATTTGATCGAGGACTCAAATGGTACATATTATGATGAATGGACATTTAAATCAATTTTCAAACCACTGTTTTTTCTACTTATTTGTTTCTATGTAGGGCTAAGGAAACACTTCTTCCTCTTCAAATAAGAATCAAGAGAACCAAACCCAAGTGTGAAGTCAAAATCCATAATGTGCAAATTGTTGGCTTCATCCAACATTTTTTAACTAGACCAATTAATTGGTTCGTCTTCGTCAAAGTAGTTGGAGGGTTATCTTGAATGAATTGTAGGTGGCTAAACAAATCCTCTCTTGCCAAATGAAGTGTCTCAACATCTACATCAACAATATACGTGGCCATAGAAGTGGCAACAACATCTATATCATGGTTCTAGGGCTCCATATTGATCTCAGGACGGTCATTGAATATGTTATCCGCTACATGTTGATGAAGTAACTGATTTGAATTATCCGAGTCGAAATACAACCAATTATCCTTTATGGCAGGCTTACAAATGTTGCCATGAGTAGACCAAGTATATTCACATGTTATAAAATATGTGTGGTACCAAGTGATAAGGTACTTCTTACCTTGATCTATTTGACTTCTCACCCAGTAAGCATGGGTTATGCTCTCATCAGGACAACGATAATTATTCATAATTTTTTTTGCTCTTTCCACTGATGATTCAAGTTGCTTCTCTTTCTTTAAGTTTTTTAGAAATATTTCTTCTTTCAATATTTCCTTGAACCGATAACAAGGTTCAATGGTTGTTAATGGCATATACAACAATCAATCTATCCTACGAAGACATTTTTTTCTTCGATCAAATAGAAAGTTTGTTTTCAGATAATAATGGTATGACTTAATAACATTATTGGTCTCTTGATTTGCATGAGGAAACTCCTAACAAATTTTCACCCACATCCCTAATTGCAAAGAAAACTACATTAGTCTAAATATATCACCTTTATAGAAGATAAAAATGGATACAACATGAAGAGATTTTTTACTTACGAATCTTATCTCCAACAGCCCAATTCTTGTAGAAATAATCTAAAAACTTCTCTTCATCTACAAATTCGATAAAAAAAATTGATTGATTGAATCATCCACTTGAATATTGAGAGTGTGTTTCATGATGAAACCTAACTCACTAAACATCTCATCCAATTTTCTGGAACTAGTGGCCAACCAGTACACATTATTTAACCAAACCCTCTATACAGGCCAAACACATAAGATCACATCACAACCTATGATCCTCTTGCTATACTCAATGCATTTTAGTGTGATATTCTTAAAATAAATGCAAGTTTGATTATGTCATGTCAATATTAAATTTAGCTCAAGGTGGTGATTTCAGCCAATGCATCGACCATGAAGGCATTGACTTTCCAATCATGATGGATTTGGAAACACTTTTGCATGAGCTACTCCAACCATAGTGTAATATCATATGATGTATTTCGTGATGCCATGACCCATGAAATTGGAAGCCTACTTTGTTGTTCATCAAATTCCACAAGTGTATACAACTGATGTTGTCATATTCAATGTTACATAAAGGCAAATACAATTTATTAATCATATTGAATATTTACAACTTAAATAAGTATATTAAATCAATCATTGGCATCTGACTTACCTCATATTTATTTGTATTAAATGTTGAATACATGGCTATTAAGTTATTGTGTCATAGCTAGACCATTGTCTCTAACATCCACTTTGCTTGAATCCCTATTATAAAAGGGATCTCCACACCATCGAGCTTTTGGTAAAAGAAAAAATCTTCCTGGTGCTTTTGATACAAAAATTTTTCACTCATTTCATCCTTTGTGTGGAATTGATAATTTCCCTTCGCCAACTTGTTATATATGTTTACAATATCTTTCTTACATGAGAATAAATAATTACCTTGAGTTGTCGCATCCATGTCAACATGTCTCTTAATGTGGGCTATGTACACCATATCAATAGGCACCCCTAGAAAGAAACAACTATCTACATAAGCAACAATGTCCCTTGAAAGCTTTGGCCTATGCAATGTCCTGGCATCACCTGAAGTGTCGTGTTGGCAATGACAAAGCCAACCTCCCCCATCTTCATGTTCATACATATTGAAAGTCAGTGTTGCGATATCAAGAGTTTCATTCATAACCTTCACAATAAAATGGCATTGGCAACCCCTCTTCTGCACAAATGAGGTCCTTCATTTAGTTGAAGGCTCTCCTCTTCTATCCTCTAGGCCAAATGAACAATAATATCTACACCAAAAATTTTGAAATTTTAGTACATACAAAGAATGATAAATGTGGTTTCAAAGGACATAAACAATGCATTTTTGAAATACTTACACTTAATAATGCAATACAATGATAGCTCTTTTTCTTGGTTGCTTGTTCTGTTTCTACATGAAATTACATGGAGCAGTGGGATTTGCTTCCTCCCCTATAATAAAGTCATAAACTCATTGTGAAGGGATTAAAGCAACCTGATCAATACTATTTTTATTTCGATTTATTTTAGTACAAAGTAAGTCTTTACTAGAAAAGGTTATCTTGTCTTTGAGGTCTTGCACCTCAAGATCCACTCTATGCTCCCATTTGTCTCGCTTGCCCATTTTGAACTGATCTTGCCAGACAATATGCAAGCATATCAAAGAAATAACCTATATAGAAACATCTTGGCAACAAAGGTACCCATTCTAGAGCAAAACAACAAAAGAAAATTGATGAAAGAAAACATGTGAATGGATAATGGTCATACAATAGTTAAAAACCAATCTTTATAGGTCAAGCATCCATGAAAAAAGACACCTATTACCTTTTGTTTTACTCATATATATCTAATGGAATACAATGTATAACACATGCAATGCAACAATCTCCTTTTTGTATTTCCATTCTTATCATTGGTAAATCCTCACTGAGGTAAATCCTAGGATTAGTAAGCCTCTTTCACTTTTCATCTTTCTACCCACTGATCATTGAAATGATTAACATTCATATAATTTTGAATAGTCACGGTGTAAAGATAAACAAAGTGTGCTCAACCATTTCCTTGCATCAAATTCAAAGCCAATTTCATTATTAAGCCCTCATTTATATCAAACATTGCAATTATTTCATGACTTCACTCTCCCATAAATTTCCTAGCCTAGACCCTTGGTTGGTTATTGGTTCCATCACCTGAAGCATCAATTTTTCAAAGAGCTTTTCTGACCACATGTTGACAAAACCATGCAGTGGTTCTTTGTGTTTTTATAGGTTAAAATATACTCTATAGAGGAGAAACATTGTGCATAAGATGTAGTCAATCATTCATGTACAATAATAATGGAGCTTGAGTGCACCATTTCTTAAGATGGCAAAGATTTAGCCTTATATATAGGCTTTAGGGTTCATGATGACATTGCATAAGGACGTATGAAGGAATGAATATGTAAGATCAATAATTACAAGATTAATGTGATTTAGATGGAAGGAACACTTCAAGAAAACTATTGTCATATGACCAAATGAATGAAGAAACTTGCATGGCAGCCTTGGTGCAAACCAATAGTGGAACTACATATTTATACACCTCTATAATCAAAGTAGTAAGTTTGTTGGGTCTATTTGCTTTCCTCTTTACAATTTAGATGGCTTTGAACAATAGTTTACTTTGAGTCAAACAAAGAAGGCTTCATTAAAAGCATGGTAAGGTGAGCAGACTTTATGACAATCCTGTGGCAAGTCTGAGCTTACAAGGATGTAGTCTCTTGAATTTTAAACCAACAAAAGTGTCTTTTTCTCAGGATAATTTCCACATGAAAAACATGCATTAGTGTTGTAGTGGAATTTCGGAAAGACTATTACAATTATAGTCCTTAGTAATAGTATATTTGTGGAAGGTTCACCTTATTTTCTTTAGAAAGAAAGTTTATATGATTGAAAGGTGTTTTCACTTAGCATGGATTGGTGGACATAAAAGGCTATAGATTGAAATTCAATTGGTGACCTACCATTCACCCTTACACATGGAAATGCATTGAGAAAGCTTGTGGTTAGGTATGTTTAAGGAAGAAGTTGACCTTAAACATTGTGGATAGTATGGCTTAGCATTCTTGGAAACCATACATTAAGTGTTGAATGGATATTTGTTGGAGACATGATTGGGTGATGGTACAAGTTGGACATTTGGCATCATTGAAAGTGTTGTAGATTGGCAAATGAAGATGTGTTTTTTAAACCCATAAACATGTCAAAATAGTCACCTATATAAAACAATCATCAACCAACACTTATATGACTTTGTGATGAAATTTGGGGATGTATTTAAAGTTCTTGAGGGTGATTTACATAGCAATTATGTGTCGAATCATATGTTTTCTAAAGCAGATGGTAAAATCTTAAATATGACAGTTTTTCGTCAACACTTCACTTTAAAAAGTGGATTGTTTGTGTGTCAACGATGCTTCATTTCAGATCTGAAAGAAGAATGTACATTAATGTCCTCATATATTAAAATTTTGACCCCAAACACTTGGTAATGGAGCCTCCTCAACCAAGTGGTTGGTGTCATAAGAATATGAAGATGTGAATATGAAGCCACTTAGTTCAGGACGTTTGATTAGAATCTAGTATTAATTTGTCTCGCTTCAAATCTTAGCATTTAGCCACTATCATGAGGAAAAGATTAGAGGTAATTCATAAACATTGTTTCTATTAGAAACCTCCCACACATTGATTTGGATCCTTAACAAAAGTATGAAATCTGGGTGTTTGGGAAGGTAAGGTACTCATTATTATTAGTTTTCATTTGTATAGCTTGTTATTAAACTTGTTGTAGCATAGGGATGTTGTTGTGGGGTTGAAACAAAAGCCTCTTACACAAGTTTGTTTTTTGTTCTATCATGTTCTTTGGGATTGATTTGTTTCTTTGACCTATCTTCTTCCCGTGCTCTTACAAATTCAATGGGCCATAATCTTTTGGTCATTTATGAATCTTGGGATATTGACAATTTAAAAGAAAATTAAAAAATTTGTATCGATATGCCATTGGGCTAGATTCAAAGTATCATACGATGTTGTCTCAACAGAATCATCCAATCTATGTAGTATGGCTTGTGTGCAAAAATGCTTGCTGGGAAAAAATCAAGGTATAAAACTTGTTTATTGCAAAAGTGCTTCCCCAAGAAGTTGATCTACATTGAACTTGAGATAGGCATTGTCTACATTGTTGATCCAGGTCGGGGTGTGAAGAAGGACCCTTCCAAGACCTTTTATTTTCGTGATGTGTTAAATTGCATTTTTTAAAATAACATAAGTGAAATACATCTGCATGTTGTAAAGAAGAGGAACAAGACAATCATCAGCAACATAAAAACATAAGTCATTGATAACGGAGTTCATCCAGGAGGGACTACGTCTCCGGGCCCTGGCGTCAAGATGGTGTAGGCCATTGCATTAAGTTTTGTTAATAGTGATGATGTACACAAGAGATGATGTAGCGATCATACAAGGAAAATTCCCTCATGCAGGAATGGCTCTAAGAGATGTTCCACTACAGGAACTCTCAATCAAAAGACTCCTATCAGTATGACACAAAACTCATGCACGATGAGCATCCTTCCAGCACGGCATAAAAGGGATCTCAAAGCAAACATGCATGGCGACACCTGAGTATCCCATCAACATACAACAAAGGGATCTCAAAACACAACATGATGAATCATGACAACAAGTACATCACATAGGCGATTCTGCGTCACATCAAGCAGGAATCATAAAAATGAGTAAGAAACAAGATCCCACATCAAACATCAATCAAGGACCTGTGCAGCACAATGCATAGCAAAGAAGTACATGAACACTGCATATACCTCACAACCAAGGGCCATCTGAAGAAGCAGATGTCAAACTGCTGACGTTGTTCGGGCCATCGATCTCACGGCATCAATCGCATGACTGCTCACACATGGATGTTGACACCTGCATTCCACTTAGAAAAGTGGTTGAAGAATAGAATGAGAGAATGAGAAATTTGAATACACCATCAGATTTGTGACGTCAAATAGTGCAAAATCGACTATCCAATTTTTGAATTCTGAGAAGTTGAGAATCTGGGGCTCAAGGAATCTTTTAGATTCCCCTTAAATTCCTCAAAGATTCTACTCCATGGGTGGATTGGAAATTTGCAACTCCAAAGGCAAATCTGACCTTGCCATTGCGATCCCTACAGAAAACCATGAAATATGACTATAAACTGTTATGAAACCAGCTCACAAAAAGATAGAAAAGAGAGATCCACGCCTTAGAATTCAGCCTCTTCGAGGGGGCAACCTCCTTTACATTACATAAATGAGAAATTATTGGATGATACAAATGAAAATACCTCCTTTCTATATATGGGAGTCTAAGGGGTCATAACATAATCAAAGCCGACATAACAATAATAATGTAAGGGCACAATAATAACAATAGTGGGCTTCTATGGGGCACAATAGTAACAATATCGGCACTACATGGGTACATCAATATAATAAGTGGGTTGTACTAATAACAATAAGGGGTTACACTCGTAGTATAGGGGCCTAACATGCCCCTCTCCTTCAAAAAGCGTTGTCCTCAATGCTTGAGTAGTTCTTGATGCTTCTGTCTAAAATTCTTGTCCTCCCATGTGGAAACTTCAGTGGGTAAGTTCTTCCACTTTATGAGATACTTTGAAATTGATCGATTTCGTAGCTGTCGGGTTCTTGTTTCTGTGACTGCTCCAGGTTCCAATATGATTTTTCCTTCCTCTTCAATTTATGGCAATATTGTTTGAAATGGGATATTTTGCAAATTTTGAATAAGTGGCCATACTTCTTCGTCCTTCTTCCATTCATCCCTTGCTTTGTTTATCCAATCTGGTTGGATAATAGAAATAGCACAAAACAATGCTTCCACATCCTCATCCTTGAAGAGTCTTCCCATTCTGTAAGGTCGCCATTTTTTAAGTGCATGTAGTATTTCCAACATTTCCTTCTCATAAATAGCTTGCTTGAGATGTAGCAGTAAAAATACCCAATCACCTACATCAAAACATTTTTCACTACGATGTTGATCTACCTGTTGTTTCATTTGATTTTGCACCAAAGTGGCATTATCCTTTAAAATTTGGAGAACTTGTTGTTGATGCTCGATGTGATCTTTCACTGCTTGAACCTTTTTCTTCTTGATATGTCCTTCTATCTCTAGAGATTGAGGAGTGGTAATTTCTTCCATTCCTTTACAAGATATGGTCAGATTCATTTCTTGATGCTCGATGTGATCTTTCACTTCTTGAACATTTTTATTCTTGATATGTCCTTCTATCTTGATAGTTTGAGGAGTGGTAATTTCGACCAATGAATTACAAGATATGGTTGGATTCGTTTCTTCTTTCTTGATGTGATCTTTCACTTTTTGCACCTTTTTCTTCTTGATATGTCCTTCTATCTTGAGAGTTTGAGGAGTGGTAATTCTTGCCAATGCTTTACAAGATATGGTCTGATTCATTTCTTCTTTCTCTAGGGTGGGGTCCTGGCGTATATCTTCTTTTGATGTTTCTTGATCCTTTTCTTCCTCCTCTTCATATTCTATGTAAAATAATTTCTTCTCAGCACACTTATGACCTTTAGTGCATTTGCTATCACAATTGTAACAAAGCCCTTTTTCTCTTTTTTCTTCCAATTGTTGTGATGTAACCCTTGTAGGTTGTGGAAGGCTAGGAGAAACAACACTTCCATCTTTATAGTTGTGAGGGGTATGCTTCCTGGTTTCCATAATTTTGCTTTCCACTATGTCACAAAGCCCTATCACTCTTTCCAATTGTTGTGGTGTTGCTCTAAAGAAGGTGTTGCTCTTTGTATCCTCATAATGTGCTATCATTTCCTCCGTGAAAATTGACCACGTAACAAGTTGTTTACGAGAACAAAGCCCTTCATACCATAAAAATTAATCTGGTTCTAAATATGAAGATGTAATACATACCTTTTGTAATAGTGGTACACCATGTAGATCAAAATATTGCTCCATTTGAAGTATCCAATTTACCGGATCCTTGCCATCAAACTTCCTCATCTTGATTTTTCTTGATTTTAGGAGCTCGATCTTGAAACGACTGTAACTATGTACTTTCGAATCTTTAAGTTCTGAAATTGTGACCTGTAGTAGCCCTCTGTGTTCTCTTTCCAATGCCACCAGTCTGATCCAAATTGGATTCTCCAAGAAAGAGTTATGCACAATCTCCCAAGATGACCTGATTATAGACCTTTTCAGAAGAGCGAACTTGTATGAAGTGCCACGTGTCACTGTTTCGACCTTTGGCTCTGAAAAATATCTACAAGAAACTACAGTCTGTCCTCTTTCTATACCTTCTTACGAAATTTCAATCTGATGCTCAGAGAGAAAGTTATGACGATTTTCCCCAGGTCACCTGTTTGGAATGTAATTCAGGAGTCTGCAAAAGACCCACTTCCTCATATCATATCTCCGCAAATATAGCACGAAACGCTCTAAAATTTGGACCCGAGCTTCAGTATGATCTCGTCTCAAATGGAATTTTTTTTAGCTTCTAAAACGTCGCAGAAAAAAAGTTATACCGAAAATGCCACAATGACCTGTTTGGAGCAGCGAAACCCTAGAATCCAAAGCTCTGATACCAAATGTTATGAAAGCAGCTCACAAAAAGATAGAAAAGAGAGATCCACGCCTTAGAATTCAGCCTGTTTTAGGGGGCAACCTCCTTTACATTACATAAATGAGCAATTCTTGGATGATACAAATGAAAAGACCTCCTTTCTATATATAGGAGTCTAAGGGGTCATAACATAATCAGAGCCAACATAACAATAATAATGTAAGGGCACAATAATTACAATAGGGGGCTTTTATGGGACACAATAGTAACAATATGGGCACTACATGGGTACATCAATATAATAAGTGGGTTGTACTAATAACAATAAGAGGTTACACTAGTAGTATAGGGGCCTAACATAAACTTAACTATATTCTGACATGGAGAAAAATTACCTCCTCAGGAAAATTGCAAGGATCATGGTTCCGCTCACTATTTTGCAGCAATCATGGTTCCACCCTCATATTGAAAATGACCGAAAAATACAGAACTCTAATGGAGACACAGAAAGCACCATTACGTTTGTGGTGTCGAGAAGTGTTGAAACCATATAAAATTTGTCAAAATTTGACAAAGTGAAATTTCACCCCTCCTACAAAATGTTTCCTCGAACTACGTGCCAATATTCTGCCTCCTTTGTCTTGAAATTCATGCCCGCTCATGGTTCCTCTATTTGTCCCCCAGGTGCACTGAAAATACTGGGTTATATAATATTCCCCGGCAGATTAACCAATATGGCAGTTAGGTGGATTGGTTAAGTACCCTGAATAGTAGGGAGGAGGTTGGGTGGTCAAACCCCACCCCCTCCATTTTAATGCACCTCTTTTCATGAAATTTACTTTGTTAAAGGGGTCAAGCCTGCATTGGGCGGCCCGCCCCATCTCCCCGTGCTAACATAATCTAATTTGTGGTCCTCATATTAATGTTTGGTTATGGTTTTTGGGGTCGCCTGCTTGGGGGTCGGGCTAGTTCGACCCCCGCCGATCCCGTATTACATGTTATATGGCGTTGTAAAGTGTGGGGGTGTGGGCCGGGTCCACTGGAGGTGGCCCGTGCCCACCCCATAATTAACATAACGGTTATGTGTATGGTGGAGGGCTCAGCGGGGTGATGGTCACCGAGCCAAACTTAATTTTAATTTTGTAAGGTGGTTGCGAGAGGGCCGGCAGGGGTGATGGCCCACCGGCCAAAAAATTGACCTTTTTTTTTTCTTATATGTAATTTTGGTTTTGGGGGTGGTGGGGGTGGTGGCCCACCACCAATATATATTTTTTATTAATTTTTTATTTAATAACAAGGCAGTTTTTTTCAAATCTTTAGAACATAAGGGATATTGGGAAAATTAACAAGGCCACAATTTCGACTAATTTCGGGAGCTAGGTTTCATGCCTCAAGTCGGTCAAATTGTAGGACACTTAAACCTGGCCCATAGCCCAACTTTGAGCAAAACTTTGATTGGCTCGTTCTCCCTCATACAAGCTCGGATTGACGAACCGTTCACACCTCCACGATTAGAACGACGAGATCTACGCTATGGTTCTGGGTCGAAGTCATTCTGAGCACTTTGATTTTCGAGCGTTCATAAGCCCTCATTGTCATGTGTGTCTCTCTGGAGCCACCTAGATCAATCCTCCCCACTGAGGAGCTTTTGGTCCTCCAAAAGCATGAAAAATAATCTGCAACTTCTCTATACCTTGTCTGCATCACAAGCATCCTGAAAGGTCTCGCTTCCATCTCCTTCACCTTTGTTCTTCGGAGCCTTAAGCGATGAGCCGACACCTGCAACCTATAGTACATTGTTTTGCAAATTACATGCTTGTCTTAACTGACCAACTAATGACCCAAGCGTCCCACACTTGCCATGAGTTTATAACACATACTCGGTGGTCAAGTTTACAACAAGATGGACACAATACTCTAGCTACGAAAACAAGGCCAACATATCATTGTTGCTTCAACAAGTGATGGAAAACACATCATCACTGCAACACATGATTTACAATCATAAGGTAAAACACTATTTGCTTTGACAAGTGATGGAAACACGACATCACTTTCACAGTTTAACATGTGACACAAAATAAGACTAGACATCATTGTTGTTGAAAAAGTGATGGAAAACATATCATCGCTTTTACATCTTAAAATGCAACAAATGATTTACAAAAGCACAACCATGAAATGATAACATGTCTAGAAACCATTTTTCACTTATCAATGTGAATGGGTCACCTCCTTGTGGCGATTTTGCTTGTCGAACAACTGCTTCACCTGGTTCACGCACCAACGCTTTGTCTTTAAGGCACTGCTCTCGATGGAGCCTCCAACAAGTGGCTCTTTGATGGCCACTTCTATCGCAATGACTGCAGTAGGTTTTCTTCCTCCATATTCTTTTCATGCTGTTGAGAGGGTCTTTCATGCCTCATCCTTTTGTGTGCTTCCATTCTTTTCCAACACTTAGAAAATGTATGGTTATGTAATCCACAAAAGGTACAAGTTTTTTGATGCCATGTTTTACGTTCATTATTATCAACATGATCATAATCGAAATGAACATTTGAAGATCGAAAGTGGTTATACCTTCCCTTGTTGTCTCCGATGTAAGTATGGCGATGAGAGCTTGCCTCAGCTCTCTCCCTGCGATGGAAACTGCCATGGGATGATGGGGATGTGTTCCAATCATTCTCTTTCCTTGACGATCTCGACGATGTCTCGAAAGCATACGACACCTTTGAGCATTCTCCTTTGGTGTATCTCGAGCCTGCAAATTGCGGTCTAGGCACAACCTCCAGAGGTTGAGTTATGCCTTGGTTGTTAACCCCAAGTTCTTTTTCCTCATCGTGCCTCGTCCTGGTAAGGAGCCTCATGTTTGTCCCTGTAATTGGGATCTCCACATCTCCAACAAAAATCATACTATGTGAAGATGAAACCGAAAGGAAATCAACATCTTTTACCTCCTCTGTCAATTTGGAAAGCACTGATGAGGGCTTCTCATCATCTGTTGTTGGTGGGTTGCTAGTTGTCTCGGCGCATTCCCCAACTTCCTTTCTGACATACCCAAGTCCTACCTGATGGGGTAATTCTTCTACTTTTATGGGGTCAAAAATGCCTTGGCCATTAATGCCCAAGCCTTTTCCTTCATACCCCATTCTCTTCAACAGTTTGGAGCCAATTCCTGTGGTATGATTTTCAAAAACAGCGAAATCATCATCAAGACACATACATGAATTCAGAGAATTACATTTTACCTCACATGGGTCATGCTACAACTTTTCCAAGGCCTCATCCTTTGCTTGCAGTTGTCGTAGCAAACTATGTTTCTCCTCTTTCTCTTCATGTAGACGCATCTTCAATTTAACGTTCTCTATTTGAAGATTATGTTTGTGGTGCTTCAATGCTTCCAAGGCCTCTTTCGTGGCTCGCAACTGAAGCTGCAATCGCTTCTTTTCCTCTGTCTCTTTCTGTAGAGTTTCATACATGATTTCCACCCTTTTGGAAATTTTGAGCATGGTCTCGTACATCGCTTTTTCATCCTCTGTCGTTGCACGTTCCATTGTTCACGCTGCAATTCACATACATGCAAAGACTGCTCTGATACCACTTGATCCAGGTCTGGGTGTGACGAAGGACCCTTCCAAGACCTTTTACTTTCATGATGTGTTAAATTGAATTTTTTAAAAGAACATAAGTGAAATACATATAAATGATGTAAAGAAGAGGAACAAGACAATCATCAGCAACATAAAAACATAAGTCGTTGATAACGGAGTTCGTCTAGGAGGGACTACGTCTCCGGACCCCGATGTCAAGATGGTGTAGGCCGCTGCATTAAGTGTTGTCAATAGTGATAATGTACACAAGAGATGATGTCGTGATCATACAAGGAAAATGCCCTCACGTAGGAGTGGCTCTAAGAGATGTTCCACTACAGGAACTCTCAATCAAAAGACTCCTATCAGTGTGACACAAAACTCATGCACGATGAGCATCTCGCCAACATGGCATAAAAGGGATCTCAAAGCAAACATGCATGGCGACACCTGAGTATCCCATCAACATACAACAAAGGGATCTCAAAACACAACATGATGAATCATGACAACAAGTACATCACATAGGTGATTCCGCGTCACATCAAGTAGGAACCATAAAAATGAGTAAGAAACAGGATCCCACATCAAACATCAATCAAGAACCTGTGCAGCGCAATGCATAGCAAAGAAGTACATCAACACTGCATATACCTCACAACCAAGGGCCATCTAAAGAAGCAGATGTCAAACTATTGAAGGTGTTCGGGCCATCGATCTCACGACATCAATTGCATGACTGCTTGCACATGGATGTTGACACCTACATTCCACTTAGAAAAGTGGCTGAAGAATAGAATGAGGGAATGAGAAATCTGAATGCACCATCAGATTTGTGACGTCGAATAGTGTAAAATTGACTGTCCAATTTTTGAATTCTAAGAAGTTGAGAATCTGGGGCTCAAGGAATCTTTTAGATTCCTCAAAGATTCTGCTCCATGGGTGGACTAGAAATATGCAACTCCAAAGGCGAATCTGACCTCACCATTGCGATCCCTGCAGAAAACCATGAAAAACGACTGTAAACTTGACTATATTCCGACATGGAGAAAAATTACCTCATTAGGAAAATTGCAAGCATCATGGTTTTGCACCCTGTTTTGCAGCAATCATGGTTCCACCCTCATACTGAAAATGACTGAAAAATACAGAACTCTGATGGAGACACGGACAACGCCATTACGTTCGTGGCGTCGAGAAGTGCTGAAATCATATAAAATTTGTCAAAATCTAACAAAGTGAAATTTCACCCTTCCTGCAAAATGCTGCCTCAAACTGTGTGCCAATTTTCTACGTCCTCTGTCTTGAAATTCGTGCTTGCTCATGGTTCCTCTATCTATCCCTTGGGTGCAAAAATACTGGGTTTATATAATATTCCCCAACAGATTAACCAATAAGGCAGTTAGGTGGATTGGTTAAGTACCTTGAATAGTAGGGAGGAGGTCGGGTGGTCAAACCCCACCCCCTCCATTTTAATGCACCTTTTGTTATGAAATTTACTTTGTTAAAGGGGTCGGGCCCGCATTGGGCGGCCCACCCCATCTCCCCGTGCTGACATAATCTGATTTGCGATCCTCGTATTAATGTTTGGTTATGGTTTTTGGGGTCGCCCGATTGGGGGTCGGGCGGGTTCGACCCTCGTCGGTCCCGTATTACATGTTATATGGTGTTGTAGAGTGTGGGGGTGTGGGCCGAGTCCACCAGAGGTGGCCCGTGCCCACCCCATAATTAACATAATGGTTATGTGCATGGTGGAGGGCTCGGTAGGGTGATGGCCGCCGAGCCAAACTTAATTTTAATTTTGTAAGGTGGTTGCAGGGGGGTCGGCGGGGGTGATGGCCCGTCGGCCCAAAAATTGACTTTTTTTTTTCTTATATGTAATGAGGGTTTTGGGGGTGGTGGCCCGCCACCAATATATATTTTTTTATTAATTTTTATTTAATAACAAGGCAATTTTTTTCAAATATTTAGAACATAAGGGATATTGGGCAAATTAACGAGGCCACAATTTCTACCAATATCGGGAGCTAGGTTTCACGCCTCGGGGTCGGTCAAATTGTAGGACACTTAAACATAGCCCACAACCCAACTTTGACCAAAACTTTGACTGGCTCGTTCTCCCTCATACGAGCTCAGATTAACAAACCATTCACACCTCTGCGATCAGAACGACGAGATCTACGCTTTGGTCCTAGGTCGAAGCCATTCTAAGCACTTTGATTTTTGAGCATTCATAAGCCTTGATTGTCCTGTGTGTCTCTCTAGAGCCACCTGGATCAATTTTTATGCTACATCCCTAGAGACTATTTTGGATTACATTTTTCCTTTAAAAACCCTGGGAACTCATGAATTTACTTAGAACAGGCGTGTGTGAACCTTGTAATTTACTACAAGTAAGTGTTCTAAAACTAGTTCTATGATATTTGTGCACTCTCTGATCCCTAAAATTTAGTTTCAGTAGTTCTTTTAAAATCAATATGTCTTAGTCCTCGAGAGAGATTCATGTGTGCATATGAACCTAAAATAATAGGTGGGAAAGAAACCTACAACCTCCATAGTTTTCCTTACACAACCTTAGAATTCGTTATTATCCTTACAAATGGCATGGTTGAACCTTATAATATAGTGCATAATTAAGTTTCTTTAGTACTAGTTCTATAAAATTTTCACTGATAAAAAAAAAATTCACGTGTAGGAGGTTTGTGACTGTAACATTGTTTATGAATTACCTTTGATCTTTTCCCATGCTAGTAGGTAAATGCTAAAATATGAATTGAGACAAACTAATACTAGATTCTTATCAAACATCCTCAACCAAGTGGCTTCTTGTTCACATCTTCATTTTCATATGAATTAGCTCATGGATTTGTCTTCAAGCACAAAACTTACAGATTAATGCCATATGTTTCATCCTCGTGATTGACTAAAACAAACTGATTTGGAATTTTAAAAATATTGATAACCACCATAAACATGACTAAGATGCAAAATATCTGCTCTGAATGAACCAAAAATTAATTTGAACCTCATATAGAAAGCTCATAAGTGTTTATAGGAAAATAAGATAGACATACCTCAACAGATTTACAACACACAATTCTCTGGGAAAACAGTGGGAAAACAGTTTGTTGCAGGCAAGAAGCCGAGGTTGTCGTGGGTAGAAAAGCCTTGAGAGCAAGGACTTCACTCCTTGAAAGGTGATGCTTTGAAACGTATGCTTGCATGCTTCTTGTTGCAAATTGAGAAAGGAGCAGTAGGCTCAGGTCAAGGGGTTAGATCCGATGCACGCAAGATTTTTGATTTTTCAAAATAAAAATGGCTGCAGTGACGAGACGTGAGAGGAAGGCTCACCCACCTACCATCCTACATAATTAATTTGTACGTCCCATGGGTGAGGCGAGAATATGATGGTGGTCATCCCGAGACAATCTCACCTCACCTGTTGGTTCAACAATTTTGCTGATTATTCTTCGTCATCGAAAACCGTCTCTTTTTATGATCAACGACAATTTTTGGGTGAAATTTTCGTTTGTTTAGAGTACTCCTTTTAAACGCAGTGGTCTATAACGCGACTTTTTGAAAGTCTTTTTGGTGGGTTTTTCCGGTCGAAATCCGGCAGGAATTTATTGGAATCGCAAGTTTGATAGCTAGTTTCTGCACAATGAAAGCGTCCCAAGGGTTTTCCAGGGTGCTGAATCCAAATATGCAGTTAAAAAACCATTTTAACTGCAACAAATCAAGATTTAACCTCAATTTCTTCCAACGGATTCCGTCACCGGAATCTCCAAAAAGTCGCATTATAGACAACTCCCTTTTAAACTATATTATTATTATTAATTATAAAAAAAATAATGTGTAGGTTAGGCATGTGAGAGGAAGGCTCACTCGCCTACCATCCTACATAATTAATTTGCCACGTCCCATGGGTGAGGCGAGAATATGACGATGGTCATCCCGAGACAATCTCACCCACCCGTTGGTTCGACAATTTTTCTCATTATTCTTTGTCGTCAAAAACTGACTCTTTTTATGATCGACGACAATTTTGGGTGAAATTGTCGTTTGTTTAGAGTACTCCTTTTAAATTATATTATTATTATTCATTGTAAAACATTAATGTGTAGGTTAGGCATGTCTATATTTAAAAAATCGTGGAAAGATTATTAACCATGGAAATTTATCCCTACTTTGCCACAAGCATTATTAATTAATAAATAGCTTTTGATACAATACCATGGCTTATCAGTAGCACATGCCCAAAAAACTATAATTCACTTTATATGACATTTTTTTTAATCAACAAAATTTAATTAAAATGACAAAAAGGGCATAACTAATTGGGAGATAAATCTCAACCTTTGATTTGTGTATACTACTAAGAATTTTTTAGAGAATTTGGTGGATATTAAATCTATACCATCAACCTGCCCATGGTGCATTGTATTAAATCACTCTGTGGTGTAAAGGTCATCGGTTTGGAACTCTGTGGAAAAAAGTCCAACCATGTTAAGCACTGGTGTGGCCCAGGCCTAATGTGATCCCTGGGTGATTTTGACGACTTAGATGCTCTTGTGTCACGGTTATTCAAGCCATAAGTTACTGGTGATGTTTTCATTTCAACCATAAAAAAGGCGTAAATGATTATATTCATAGACAAAACGGAATTAAATCTGAAAAAGGAAATAAACATTCCTGAGATTTACACTGCCACAATGTTATCAACTTGCTCCCGACCACTTCAAAAAGTTAAGCTCTCCATCGGTATCCATGAGGGAAGGCAAGCTTATGGATACTCGAAACAACAAAGCCATTGAAACAGGGGTGCTATGTCTGACAAATATCCAAGCCATAAAAATCCTGCCTCTCTAATGTAATGATTATTTTCATGGACAAAATGGAATTAAATCTGAAAAAAGGAAATAAAGATACGTGAGATTTACACTGCCACAGTGTTATCAACCTGCTCCCAGCCACTTCTAAAACTTAGGCTCTCCATCGGTATCCAAGAGGGAAGGCAAGCTTATGGATACTTGAAACAACGGAGCCATTTAAACAGAGGCGCTATGTCTGACAAAAATCTTGGCCATAAAAATCCTGCCTCTCTAGTGTTCATGTAGCTTTGCATGACATTTTGAAAATTTAAAATTTAAATTTCGAATGGTAGTTGAGCCACGCTTTAATGCTTTAATTGCGTGCATGGTCTGGGTGATTACAGATGGCAACATGGATGGTATCAAGGCTTGTTTTGGCAGTCATCAGAAAGTTAGGCAAAGAAGTTGACCATCCTTGATACATGTTACGGCATGTATGTATTGCCATCCACATTACACCTTTCCAATGTGGTGACAATTAAGCATAGATGGCATAACCAAACTACCAAAGCATAAGAATTTGTTCCACAAACTAAGTTTGCCTTAGAAGTTCATCAATTATCTAAATTCATGAATTTCATAGAATCTCTTAGGTGGAGGTTGTCAAGCCCCAAATCAATTAAAAATAACAAATTGCACAATAAAAAAATAAATACATAGGGAAAGATAATTCAAGATAAGAAATAATTATGACAAGTGAAATCTTGGGATCAAGTCCTTTATGATCGAAGGATTCTATATAAGAAAGGGATAAGTAAAAATATGGCATATTTTGGGGGGGCGAGATAGAATAGATTGTTAAGTCTGGCAATAGTAGATTGAAGCTCGGGGGTGGCTAGCTATTGCGCTGAGCCTAGAATTGGGAGGTGAGTTGTTCCCCATTCCTCCCTTGTGGAGTTGCTGAAGCGGAATTAGTAAGGAGGTGGAAATTACAATAGTCCCAATAAATACACTCCATTAAAAAAAGATATATACCTTAGCCTTCTTTTTTAGGTATTACATAATGATATGCAAGTTAAAATTGTAGCTACCTTTGGAGTTAAAATAAAAAATGTATTATTATGAAATTTGTTGTTAAACTTTTGGATATGTGGTTGTTGTTCTAGATTTAGAATTATTAACATTTTAGCATCAAATCTGAAACCACTAGATTTAAATAAACAAGAAACCAAACCATCCAAATTTGGGCATGATACATCTTAAATATGTTTTTATTTAGGTCAACACAAAAGATAACCCAATGATTTAATGTATAATGTAGAACATCATCCTATTTTTGTTTTCCTATTTCAAGGCTTTCATTATTAGTTTAAGGGATGCATAAATAGTCAATCTGTAACAACTGTTATTACGGTGAATCGAGAGCTAGGAATCACCGTAGGGTTCGAATTTCATGGTGTTTTTTTTACATTGTCTTTCTCGGGTTCTAGGGTTATGCTTGCTGATGAGCAGTCATGGGTTCCAAACTTGCGTCATCATAATCGTTATTTATATTAGTTCCCACTTTGAATATCCTGAAAAAACACATAGAATGCATGGGGATCATTGGAAATAGATGAGGTCCCAGCCTTCTGGATGACTTCTTGATCGCGTGACCTTGGGAATATTCGCCAGAATATCCCACATTGACGATCTTGTGGTTACCCGGAGAGGTGGGTCACTGACTTTAATTAAGATAGCAATGAGATAAGATAAGATAAGATAATTATATTTATGTCCAACTAATGACCACAAAGTATGTCAAAGGGACTACTGAGTACACTAATGTATATACAAAGCAGGAGAACCAAACAGCCTCCTATAAAAGATACAATGCATGAAGTAAATCAACATCTCACCCATCTCTCCTAACATCTGAGGTTAAATGAATAACACTGAAGAAACTCATCAAAGTCTATTGGCTCGATTAAGAGCCAATGGCAAGTGCAAACTGTCCACTAAATCGTTTCCTGGGGGGTTCACACACTGTTGAATGTTGGAGGACCTAGTCCGTCTCCTAGTAACGAATTTGAGACGGAACTGCTACTGAGATCTCGTGTGGCAGGGTGAGGTCCCACAGATCCTCACTGTTTTGGAGTCTGGATATGTACTAGTATCAATCGATCTCTTGGTGCCCCTATCTAAAGGTAGTACCCTGAAAAATGTCGTGATCCTCTGTGTGGGGTCTTCTCTGATGGGAGGCTGAAGAATGTGTGCTCGAAACCTAAGAGCCTCCTGCATATATAGGGTCAAACATCTTTGATCAGGATACCTGAAAAAGTCGGCAAGGGTCTAAGAATCTTTGAATAAGCAATGAAAACTTCCTCTGATCTCATAGTAGATAGTGCACCTCAGTCTCCACTTCCTATAAATGACATACCTGGCAGAGTCTGTCTAGTCTATCCACCTGGTGGTCCGTCTCTACCTGAAGTCTATGAGAACCTACTATGAACTAGCCTAGAGGAATGCGAAGAGCATGCATCCAGTGGTGAAACATATACTGAGGTCGAACAATGAACCCGTCTCTCAACTCCAAGAACTGCTCAGCGTAGAAGGCCATCTTTGGGCGCAACCCTCTTGGAGGATTGACCCAGGTGACCTGGGAAAACTGTCTGTAGATGTCCTCCCTGATGATCTTGTTTAGCTCCTGTCTAGTAGGTAAAAGGTGACCAGGAGCATCTAAGGAATATCGAAAAGGAGGGAGATGATCCAACTGAATTCCCACTGACTCTAAGAGATTTGAAACTCCTGTAAACCAACATCTGGCTTGGCCCGAGGGAGTAGAACGGGCAATAGTCTGAGAAGAGAAATATGCCAAGTAAGGATATCGGTCCCTACTCTAACGATTTTGCCAAGCCCTGGACATGATGCAAGAATGAAACCAATCTGAAGATTGTCCCAAGCTGTAAGGGCTGAACTCCAAACTCTGCAAGGATGATGTGCTCCGGCACTGTCAGTTTGCACCTAATGATGCGGCAGAGAAGAAGAATCTAGACTCTCTCAATTGAAGCCCAGTTTGACTCAAGTAAAGACGATCCCTAAATCTATGAGCCATATAGAACAATGGGACAGATTAAGGTGTCCATGAGACTCATCTTGGACGAGATGTCCTGGAAGTGATGTCGAAAGCACTGTCTCTCGAGAAGGGCTAAGGATCCATATCCTTTGTTGATTCGAGGCTAAAGCGTTGGTCACAAACTGAAGCGGCGACCTGATAATGGCACCCCCAAGTAAGTATACGTGCAGTTGATCTCAATCTCCTCCCCCCTGAATAGAAAGTGAAGGTATGAGGTTTTATTCACCCCATTGATGATCATAACCTTGGTTTTACCCAAGTTGACCGTCAATTGTCGATGATCACAAAACAGAGCTAAGGCATCCAACTGCCTCTATAATCCTTCTGGGGATGAGGAGAGGAGGACCACGTCGTCAGCAAAGAGTAGAATAGATATCAGAACCTGGTGAAGAAGGCAGCCATCAGTGTCCTGGATATGCTTGTGTAGAAATGTTTCCAACTCATCAATATAGATCCCAAAGAGGGTAGGGGACAGTGGACAAACCTGTTTAACCCCAATAGTGCTTCAAATGAAATCAGACATCCCATGGGCTGCACGAAGATGACCAAGAATGGACTCATATAGGCGCATAATAACAGTCAATAGGGTTACAGAGATGCCAATATCTCTGAGTCTCTGGACCAAGGCCTCCCTCAGAACAGAGTCAAAAGCTTTCCGAAAATCTATGAAACAACAGTAGACTTTCAAAGAGCGGTGTTGTGCCTTCTCAATCACGGCGCAAAGGGTGAAGACGTGGTCAATGGTCTAATGAGCCAGTCGAAAACCTGTCTGTCCACTAGCTTTGATTTGTCTCTACTCAAGGTCACTGGAGAGCTTCCTATGTAGAATAGTAGCATACAACTTCGAGAACGCCAAACATTGTGACTTCTCCAACAGTTAAATTTCAATATTGTCAAGGTATTTTTAAGAATCAGTCGGTCATATGGCATATAAAAGCAAATTCTATATGAATTCCCACCCACTGTATATATGCATTCGTCACAATTGACATGGCATAGAGGTGCCTATGAGTTTTATGGTGCCTTCTTTGTGATTGTCTGTGTGTTTAGTGACTCTATTTTTGTAAGTGTTGACTATGTGATTGTTTCTTGATTGCAATTATCCTAGAAAATTAGTATATCTCTCATTGAATATTTTCGATAACAAACTTACTAATAAAAGTAGCATGTCTTTGGTTGATGGTTTCCATACCATGTGAATTATCACTATCTTGTTGTGTTAGGTATTTGGTTCTGTAACGAAGCATATGTAATTAGAAGTTCTAAATTATGTTGGCCGATTGTTATTGAAAAAACTTCAAAATTTAGGATTTTTAAATACAAGCAATTAAATTTTCTAGATTGGGAAAATACAATAGAGACTTTCCATCTCAGGATTGGAACTCATTTTGCTAGGGCAATACCTTAGGAATTTAATTGGGCCCTACATGCCATGATTTATAAATCATCACTGCCATTTGTAGTTTCCAAGTCTTTTATTCACAACTTACAATAACTCCTTGCATCCATGTAAGGTTTTAAGCTCCTTAATTTTATGGTTGTGCCATTTCTACTACTATACCTCGGACTTCTTCTCATCCAACCTTAGAAAATATCTAACATAACACATACCCTCTGACTCTATCGTTCAGGGCAAGCTCAACTTACTTCTTATTCTTGCATTTGGAAGTTTCATGATTCACCTTTTCAACATTTATTGTTTTATGCCATGGTTCATCATTCGTAGCATTTGGAATTTACAGATTTAAAATTGAAGTATTTGTTGGTGTTAAATTTGGAAACTAGGGCAAAACATAACTTTGGACAACTCTTATGAGGTAGCTAATATTTTTCTTGGATTCCTCCCTCTGAGAGGTGTAGGATTGATCTAAAGATCATCCCATTCTGACATATACAAATGAAGTTATGAATTTATTTTGATTATGGACAAATTGTCAAAGTTGGACAACCATCAAATTAGCCTCCTCCAGCCTTCAATGTTGCATATAAATACAAGGTGCCTCCTCCTCATTTTGGCATCTCATCTCATTCATCTTTCTCTCTCATCTTGATTGGGTACAGATTTCTAGGCCTCTCTCTCTCCACACGTGTGAAAGGAAGACTGTCTTTTCTAGCTGTTGCATTGACCAAATTTGACTGAAATTTCAGGAGGTTGACTTTGACCAGTGTTGACCCTATTTGACTTTGAATTTGTGAGGGGGACTTCTGTTTGGGTAGGTCATTATTTTGGGTACAAAAACTGAGGCAGTTTGACCCCTGCATTGACCAATGTTGACTTCCCTAATTCAGGTTGTTGCATTGACTTTTTTATGACCAGATTTGATTGGTTATTTTCGAACTGTTTTGGGCTACATTATCTTGCTATTGGAAGCCGACTTGACCAAGGTTGACCGAGTTGTTTTGGAGGTCAATTTCAACCCTGTTGACCAACATTGACTTTCTTGTTAAGGCTTTATGTTTCTGCTGTTTTGACTGATCAGTTTTGGCAAGTGAATATTGTAAATTGTACTCTTTCTCTCTCTATCGAACTTTTGAAGAATTATAAGAAGAATTGATCAAGGGTTCCCCACATTGAGGTTTGTACCTGGTTGGTGTCATATCTTGTGTCCTCTTGTGTTGTCTTGTCTTCTACTGTTATTGTTTATGTTTTATCTGCATTTTACTATCATGTTGATGTGATTGCTATATTGGATATGGTATTGGGCTAATAAATAAAATTGAAGTAAAATTGCTCTAAGCATAGAAAACACCATTGTTATCCTAAAATTAACATGGTATCAGAGCTAAGGTGAAGGCAAAGCCCAAGAAAGAGTGAAGAGTAATCACTAAGAGGAGAAATCGATGATCAAGAACAAGTCTCAATGGCCTTCATGTCCTACTTCAAGTCTGATGATAAGCTTCATGATAAGTCTGATTATCAAGCATGGAAGATGTCTCTTGATTTGACTTTAGAAGAGCAATATGTCATGGATTATGTGCAGGGAAAGATTCTCGAACCTCCTTTAAATTCACCGGCTACTGCTAAGACAAAGTACAAGAAGGGTGAAGTCAAAGCCAAGAATATCACCAGGGATTCTATTCATAAGCACTTACTTTCTTACATCTCCAATTTGAATACATTAAAGGAGATATATGACAGGTTGGTTGGCATTTTCAAATCTAGAAATGCAAATCAAATTCTTTTCCTCAAGAACAAGCTAAGGGATATAAACAAGGGAAAAGGTGAGGATAGTCAATACTACTTCATAAGGATTACTGAGATGAAAAATGATCTTCTTTCGATTGGTGAAGCTATTGCTGATAGGGAGCTCACTCTCATTGCCCTTGGAGGTCTTCCTCCTAAATGGCGTGTATTCAACTCTACTATTCTGAATAACGATAGAATTCCAAGTTTTGAATAATTGCTGACTAGATGTTCTCAAGAAGAAACAAGGATGATGGAATTGGAGATGCCTTCGAATAGGAATAATCCTATTGCGTTCTCCGCTCATGCCAAGAGGAAGAAAAATATAGGTTCAAAGAAGCAAAGGGACCGAAATTCAATAATGGAAGGAAGGTAAGATTCTTCGTTTGCAACAAGTTTGGACACTATGTCAGGGAGTGTCCAAATAGAAGGGACACATCTCATGATGATGATCACAATCATTCTAGGGGAAGCAACAATAATCAAAGGAATTGCGGGTTCAACAACAAAGGGAAAATGAATGCTTCTGCTACTCAACTTGGAAATGATCGAGCTTCTAAAAGAAGAAGAAACTCCAAGTATGATGAGTCTAATGTTGCAAATTCTAAGCAAAAGTAATTTTATCTTATATCTACCCTCTCTACTGACTCTCCTCCGAATACTTTGGGAAATTGGTTGATTGATAGTGGTGCCTCAAGGCACTTCACCGGGTACAAGGAAGCTCTTTCAAATCTGATAGAGAAGGATACAAATTTGGAAATTATCCTTGGAGACAATGCCACCTATACCGTGAAGGGATTGGGAATGTTACCCTTCAAGTGAATCAAGGTAACACCATTCATCTTCAAGAAGTACTATATGTACATGATCTAAAGAATAATCTAATGTATATCTCAGCAATAGAAGACAAAGGATTCAAGGTGGAAGGAGGGTAAGATTCTTCGTTTGCAACAAGTTTGGACACTATGTCAGGGAGTGTCCAAATAGAAGGGACACATCTCATGATGATGATCACAATCATTCTAGGGGAAACAACAATAATCAAAGGAATTGCGGGTTCAACAACAAAGGGAAAATGAATGCTTTTGCTACTCAACTTGGAAATGATCGAGCTTCTAAAAGAAGAAGAAACTCCAAGTATGATGAGTCTAATGTTGTAAATTCTAAGCAAAAGGAATTTTATCTTATATCTACCCTCTCTACTGCCTCTCCTCCGGATACTTTGGGAAATTGGTTGATTGATAGTGGTGCCTCAAGGCACTTCACCGGGTACAAGGAAGCTCTTTCAAATCTGATAGAGAAGGATACAAATTTGGAAATTATCCTTGGAGACAATGCCACCTATACCGTGAAGGGAGTTGGGAATGTTACCCTTCAAGTGAATCAAGGTAACACCATTCATCTTCAAGAAGTGCTATATGTACCTGATCTAAAGAATAATCTAATGTATATCTCAGCAATGGAAGACAAAGGATTCAAGGTGGAATTCATCGATGGAAAGGTACGTGTGTGGAAAAAAAATTCAAAGAAGCATTTACTTTTGGATTCAGGGTTGAGAGTTTATATCAAGTTGGAGGAAGTCCACTGCGAGCCATGTCTTGCGACACATCTACCCGATGCAAGGAAGATGGTTATAGGTATGCCCAAATTCAAAATAGAGCATGAAGGTGTATGTCAGGGATGTGCTAAAGGAAAACATACAAGGGGACCATTCCCCTCAAGTCTCAAGTGATAGCAAGACCACAGACATTTTGCAATTGGTTCATTCTAATCTATCTGGCATGTTGCATGTGACATCATTAGGAGGATATTTATATTATGTTGTCTTTGTGGACGACTTCTCTCGCAAAACTTGGATATATTTCTTGAAGAAGAAGGACGAAATATTCTCATGGTTTTTTGCCTTCAAAGCCTTGGTGGAAAATCAGACAGGGAAGAAGACCAAGATATTGAGGACCGATAATGGAACTGAGTATGAGTCAAATTAATTCAATGAATATTGCAGGGACGCTGGCATTAAGAGGGAGATTACAACTGCATATACTCCTCAGAAAAATGGTGTTGCTGAAAGGAAGAATCGTTCCATTATAGAAGCCACTCCTGCCATGCTTCATGATCAAGGACTTCCAAAGTTCCTATGGGAGAAGCTACCAACGTTGTTGTGTACGTTCAAAATCGATGCCCTCATCAAGCATTTGACTCCAAAACTCCCAAATAAGTTTTCACCGGTAAGAAACCTGATGTTTCTCATTTTAGAATTTTTGGTAGTCCCGTATACTTTCATGTGCCGAAAGAAAAGAGAAGTAAATTGGAGGCATCTGGGAAGAAAGGAACTTTTGTGGGCTACGGTGAAAATTCTAAGGCATATAGAATCTATGTGCCTAGTCAAGGCTAAATAGAGTTGAGTCATGATGTCACCTTCGATGAGGATTCTACCCTAAGGAATATTAGCAACCTTCCTATTCCAAGGAAGGAAAAAGAAGCATATGCAGGAAATCAAGGAGATTCGCAGGATGAGCTGATGCTCGATGTTGAAGAACCGATGGATCCCATTGATCCTCCTCCTCATGAGCCCTCCTCCTCCAAAAGGAGACCCTCATGGCTAAGGGAAACTCTCAAAGATGCCGAGATACATGTTGAACCGAGGGGGACATTTCATGAAAGAAAGAAGCATAATAGGTACCAAGGGTACTTAACTGCTATGAGCACCATTATTCAGTCTGAACCTTGCTCATTCAAAGAAGTTGTGAAGAAAAAAGTATGGAAGGATGCTATGAACGAAGAGTATGAGTCAATTATGAAGAATGATGTATGGGATGTGGTCCCTAGACCCCATGACAAATTTGTTGTCACCTCTAAATGGCTTTACAAGATCAAGCATGGTGCTGATGGAAGTGTTGAGAAGTTCAAGGATAGATTTGTTGCTTGAAGCTTCTCTCAAAAGGAAGGTGTATATTATTGATCCAAAATGGATCTAGTATAGACTCTAAGTCTAAAAATATTCCTCATAGAGGAAAATTAAAGTCAAAGGATGCTACCAGAAATAGTCTCATTGCATAGATCTCTTCATTCTGAATCTAACGCAATTTGAATGGGCAAAAACGGACTTTGGATGAAGAAGTTATTGTAAAAAGAAATTTGCCCATTGTCCTTTGAAAAGGAGGCAATTTCTTATTTATGGGACTTAATGGAGAATATGTGTTCCTTAAGGAAATGTCGCATTGGAAAGGTTCCAAGGGAGGACTTAGACCAAAGGCCTTAAGGACCCCCTATAGAGTCCCTACTTTACACCTTATAATCCATCATTACCTACTGTTTTCATCACCCTCCTCTCTCTTCTGCCTCATTTTCCACCCAAATCATTACATTAGTTGTCATTAAACATGATCAAGTGAGCTTTGCTAATGGGTAATTGTTTTGTTTAGTTTTTGACATACTTACAGGTATTCCGCAGCTTTCTGCTGATTCCGCAGCCATCTGCTGATTCCGCAGCCATCTGATGATCCCGCAGCCATTTTGTTGATCTCAAGGTTCCACGTGCTATTTTGCAGAACGAGCCACGTGGGCATGTTGGAATATACGTGCTCGAGGTTCCTGTGCCATCAGTTCAGCCGGCCACGTCATTTGTACCTCCGGTCAAAGGGGGTCAAGTTACGGTCAAATAAAGGCAGCTTAACGTTGATACGTAAGCTGTTTGATCACGTCGGCGGAAAAGGTGACTTGTCCATGTTTTGAAAGCCGTGGGGGACATGATCTAATGCTGGATTCATTGCCCATATCGACCAGGACCTCCAGCTTGACCACGAAGCCTATGACGTGTTAACTGCACCTTTAATACGCATGACAGTCAGTTTATTTTCTGTTTTTATGTTTACGTATTAGGCCATCTTGGAGATGCCTATATATATTTGCGTCTGCGTACGCTTATGTTAACTTTTAGATGCTGTAGTGTATGTACTTGTGAGAATTTTGGCACGTTTTCAAACTCTATTTTTATAAGAGCTGTTCCAGCACTTTTTGACTATGTATCTCTGCATATAAAGTAATGGAAACGATGTTTTGAAGTCTTAAGAGCATCTGAGTTTTCTGTGGATAATATGAATGGAGGGCCCCTGTTCGTATTAGCCTTGTAAAGTATTTTCATATTTATACTTCTGCAATTTCTTTATTTTACAAACAGAATTTCCTTTCTTGAGTTATGTACAGCTTGATTTCTTTTCATTGCTGCAGCCTTTATTTTCACTGATCAGATTTACTTCTTTGCAGGTTTTCACCCGGGATTGAGTGTGTTGTGTTTGCTTTAATACCTAATGGTAGTTGCAGTTGTCTTGTTCATAATGCTGCCCTTTTTACTCTGTTTTCTAGATTAGTTTTTAGCTTAGTTTTACAAGTTGGATGCTAACTAATTTATGCTCTCTTTATCATGAATGGCTTATCTTTCAAGAGAACAGAACACTAATTAATTGCAGCTTGTCTTTGAGTAGTCTTGGCTTGTGACACTAATACTTTTTTCCACTTGTTACACATAATCACATATGTAGGAAGCAGTATGATGGAAAAGGCTTAGTAGTGTTACAATTTGTCAATTAGAGTTTTTATCAATTCTTGGATTTGTCTTCAGCTACCTCCTAATCGTGTTTTACGCAGTACTATGTGGTAGAAGCAGGGAGTTAGGAGGAGATAATCATTATCATCAATCCTTGAAGTGATTTTCTTGATTCTTTTATTTGCAGCAATATGGATAGAGACTAATGCCATTAGAACGTGGTCATTTACTTTCAAGTCATTTCAATTTATTCATTTCTTTCAAGTTCTGTTCCTTTACAAATTCAGCAAGTAATCAGAATCACCAATCACACACACTTTCACTCATATAGAACTCACTTTTCACACACTTGCACTCATCTGTCTATAATCATCACTCCATCTTAGGAAGATAAGTTAACCATAAACAACACCCCCAAACGACAAAAGCTCTAAGAAAGTTGCTTAAGTACATATAGTACACCTTCACTTCATCAGCTTACGAGCCCCGGGTTGACAATTAATGACATCAATTTAGGAACACTAAATTGACTAAACATTTTGGCGCCGTTGCCGGGGAAATGAAATTAAGTAGCCATACTTAGAGGAAAAAAAAATATAAAAATTTCGAGGAAAGAAGTTAATAACCTATCCAAGTATGCTCTCCTCTTGCACTTTAAAGTGATCTGGAGGATCAGAAAGGAGAAAGTTATTGATTTAGTAGTCTCTTGAGTATGCTCTCTTCTTGCACCTAGAGTGAACTGGAAGATCAGAAAAAGAACTATTAACTTGACTTGAAGAAAAAATAAAAAATGACATGCATAGAGCTAGAGATTCTAGAGGACGGTTTTTAGCTAGAGCTCGAAGTTCAATTTTTACAAGTCCATCTGCTTCAAGGGATAGACAAGAGACACCCCCCTTATCTCCAACCGAAACTCCTAGTCCTGGAATTCCTGGAATTCAAGAGCCAAGAGTTGACTCTCCTACACCTTCTATTAAGTTTGAACCAGGAAGAGACTCTTCTTTTTCTCCTACAGGAAGACCAATTGTAATTGAGGAATTGGAATCATTTGAAGAAGAAGGAGAAATCTCTTCTCATTCACATTTTGTAGAGGAACCAGAAGATTTTGAAATCAGGAGAATCATCATGGCAGAGGAAGAAGGAGGAGGTAGAGGTAGAGGTAGAGGAGGAGGAGGAAATAACAATAACAATAATGGAGGTAGAGGTCCCATTGGAGGAGGAAATAGAAATGGGGATAATTCATTTGGGTTTCCCATTGTTAATGAGGATTCCCGAGCCACTATGAAAAACATATCACCATCTGTCCTCCCTAACTTCCATGGGTTAAGGACTGAGGACCCTGAAACATTCTTATTTGAGTTTGAAGTGGTGTGTCGAACTTATGACTACCTGGATGACTCTCAGAAACTCAAGTTGTTCCCTTCAACATTGAAGGATCAAGCCTTGAAATGGTTCATGGGGTTACTCACTCAATCCATTAGGACTTGGGATGAGATGAAACAGACATTTTTGGATAGGTATTTAGACTACTGCATGCCTACTAATCACAAGGACGAGGTTTTTAAAATGGTACAAAAAGAAGATGAGAGTCTAGAAGATTTACTTGAAAGGTTTCAATATAACTTGAAAAGAGCAAAAATGAATACCTTGGATGAAGAGACCTTAAAAGCCCTCTTATTAAAGGCCATCAGGGATGAATGGATAGACATCTTAAACATGATGGGGAAAGGGGATATTTCTCAACTTTCTCTCAATGACATAGCAGAACTTTGTATCCATCTCTCAAGGGGCAAATCAAAAACTCAAAAAGGGCCTAGAGATCCTTCTCTCCTTAGGGCGAATAAATCTGCAACAGGATCAGTGAGTAGGGCTGAAATCGGCAGTATGCTTGATGAATTTAAAACTGACATCTTAGGGAGTCTTAGTGAACAACTTGATACCCTTAAGATTCACAATAAACAAAAAGCAGAAGCTGAGGCTTTGGCTATCTTTTGCCCGAAATGTAGAAAGAAACATGCTTTAAGGGAATGTCCCTTAGATGCACACGTTGTAGAAACATGTGTAATTTGCTCAGAAACTCATGAGACCAAGGATTGTCCTTCAATCCCTGGCCTCAAAGCAGTCTTTCAAGAGGATCCAGATACACTTGAATCTCTCTGTTTTATTGCAAGGAGACCTTGGCAAGGACAACAGAATCAAGGGTTTAACAACTCTATGAATTCTCAATCCCAACCAAATTGGAATCCTTGGCAACAACCTTGGCCTCAACCACAAAATGCTTTCCAAGCATGGATGCAAAGCATGCAAAATCCTTATGGGAGATTTGCACAATTCTATCAATATCCTCCATCATTTCAGAATCAGCAAGCTCCACAACTTCCAAACCAAGGTCAACAACTATCATTACCATACCCTCAACAGCAACAACCTCCTCCACAAAATCAAAATTCTCAATTAGCACTTCAATCCCAGCAGAAATCTAATCAACTTCCCTCTCAGCCATTACCAAATCCAAATAATAGGAACCCTCAAAATGCTTACATGATGGAAGGTCAACCATTCCCTACCTATATGGTTGTTCCTCTTAATGAAGTAAAACTTAGATCAGGTAGAATCCTAGATCAACCTTCCACAAGTGTTCAACAACCAAGCATCTCTGAGGAGGAATCTCTCAAAGTCAATAAAGGTTCTGAAGTATCACTTCAAACCCAAAATATCCAAAAAGAAAAAGAAAAAGAATCAATCTCTACAACTCCCCTAGTTGAGCAACCTACACCTATAGCTACACCTCCCTTTCCTGAAAGATTGCAAATTGATAAAGGGGTGGAAAAGCAGATATGGGTGCCTGACTATAACTTCCTAGATGAATTGAAGAATGTATGTATCAAGATCCCCTTGTTACAAGCCATTAAGGAAATTCCTATTCTAGCGAAGACAATAAAGGAGTTGAGTTTGAAGAAAACAGTAAAAAGAACCAGAGATACTAAAAGGATACATTTAGTTGGAAAAATTGCAGACATAATGATGGGTAAGATTACCATGCAAAAGTATGTAGATCCCGGTAGTCCTATTGTCAAAACTCATATTAATGGGGTTGAAATCCCAAATACTCTGATTGACTTAGGGGCCACGATCAACATCATGAGTAGACAGACCATGGATCAGTTAAAGCTTCCTAACCTTCTCTTTACACCCACTCTGCTGCAGCTTGCAGATAGATCAATCATTAAACCTGATGGTGTATTGGAAGACATTCCAGTCTCTCTAGATTCTTGGGAATATCCAGTTGATTTTATGATTTTAACTCCCAAGAACAATCTAGGAGGACATCCTCTTATTTTAGGAAGACCTTGGCTGGCCACAGCTGATGCTTTCATAAGCTGTAGGTCTGGAGACATGTATATATCAGATGGTAATTCCACCAAGAAGTTCAACTTGTATCCCCCAGCAAAAGCTATAACAGAAATAGGAGAAGATGAATGGGTAGAGGATGAAGATACTATACAACCAGTTCTAACCATCTCTGAGATCAGTGAGGATAGTCAAATTCTAAATACATTAGAAAATTTTGAAGTATCTTTAGAATATGACTCTGAACATTTTCAGATAGATGCAGACATTGAATATCTCTCCTCTAGACAAATGTCTCTCTTCTCAATGGAAGAGTTTGGTAGTTCTTCAGTTGAAATCCTTCCAGGAAAAACATTAAACATTAACAAAAACTTGGGAAGACCACAACAAGAAGAATTAACTAAACTGTTGCAAAAACATTCCACTGCCTTTGCATGGGAATACACTGACATGAAAGGAATCGATCCTAAGACTTGTATTCATCACATCTACATTGAAGAGAATAGCAGACCTATTAGGCAACCACAAAGAAGGATGAATCCAAACCTTAGGGAAATTGTGAAAGAAGAACTGCAGAAATTGCTCAAGGTAAACTTCATTTACCCCATCTCAGACAGCCAATGGGTTTCTCCCTTGGTTATAGTGCCCAAAAAGAATGGTAAATGGAGAGTTTGCATTGATTATCGAGAATTGAACAAGGCAACCCTAAAGGATCATTTTCCTTTACCTTTTATTGATCAGGTACTAGACACTTTAGCAGGTAAAAAGTATTTCTCATTCTTGGATGGTTTTAGTGGGTACAATCAAATTCAGGTAGCACCTGAAGATCAAGACAAAACCACATTTACTTGTCCTTGGGTAACTTTTGCCTACCGAGTACTCCCTTTTGGATTGTGCAATGCACCTGCTACATTTCAAAGGGCTGTATTAGGAATTTTTTCAGATCTGATTCATGATTGTGTAGAGGTATACATGGACGATTTCACAGTTTATGGTAATACATTTGAAGAAACTTTGGAAAATTTGGAAAAAGTACTAGTAAGATGTAAGGAAACAAATCTTTCTTTAAGTCATGAAAAGTGTTTTATGATGTTTACTGAAGGGATTGTTTTAGGACATCATATTTCAGGAGATGGGATCAAGGTTGATAAATCCAAAGTTGAAGTCATCTCTAAGTTACCTGTTCCAAATTGCCAGAAGGATGTTAGAAGTTTTCTTGGGTTTACTGGGTATTACAGAAGATTTATTGAAAACTTCACTAGGATAGCATCTCCTCTTTTCAAATTGCTTACCAAAGACTGTGAGTTTAAATGGGATCCTGAGTGTCAATCTGCCTTTGAAGCTTTAAAGTCTAGAATATCTGAAGCACCCATCTTAAGGGGGCCAAATTGGAAACTCCCTTTCCACATCTCTACTGATGCTTCAGATACAGCTCTAGGAGCTGTTTTGGGACAAAAGGATTTGATCCCTTATGCCATTTATTACACAAGTAAGAATTTGACTCCTACTGAGTTAAATTATACTGTTACAGAAAAAGAGTTCTTAGCTGTGGTACATGCAATCAACAAGTTTAGACACTACATAACCGGCTATGAAACCTTTGTCCATACTGATCACTCTGCCATAAGATACTTAATGAACAAACCTGTCACTAATGGTAGAGTTACAAGATGGCTTTTACTTTTGCAAGAATTCAACATTACTGTGTTAGATAGACCTGGAAAGCAAAACACAGTAGCTGATTTCTTGTCTAGAATCCAAAACACTAATGAGGATTCTCCAGTAGAAGATAAGTTTCCAGATGAATACTTGTTTGCAGTGACTACCAAGACTCCTTGGTATGCAGATATGGCTAATTATCTTGTTACAGGGAAACTTCCTCTACACTTATTTCCTAATGAGAAAAGGAAAATCATTCGGAGAGTTCACATTATTCTTGGATTTCTAATGAATTGTTCAAAACAGGGCCAGATTGTATAATCAGAAGGTGTGTTCGGGAAGATGAAATGCCTGACATCCTTAAGGCATGTCATGATGAACCATGCGGCGGGCACTTTGCGGACAAGAGGACAGCCTATAAAATCCTTTCTCTAGGATATTATTGGCCTTCTCTCTTTAAAGATGCAAAGCAGTATGTTAGAAGGTGCGACAGCTGCCAAAGAGTTGGGAAACCAACTCCTTCAAATGAAATGCCTCTACAACCTCAGGTATGCATCGAACCCTTTGAGAAATGGGCTCTAGATTTCGTTGGACCAATTAATCCACCATCAAAGCAAAAGAAATATATACTGGTTTGTACTGATTATGTTACTAAGTGGGTAGAAGCAAAAGCATTGCCTTCTGCCACTGAAAATTCAGTTGTTCAATTTCTTTTTGAGGATATCTTCACTCGTTTTGGTGTCCCAAGGGAAATTGTGACAGATCAAGGCAGCCAGTTTACATCTAAATTGATGGAGAAGCTGATGGAGGAATATAAGATCAAGCACAGAACATCTACTCCCTACCATCCGCAATCCAATGGTCAAGTGGAATCTACCAATAAAGTTCTTGAAGGCATTATCACCAAGACTGTTCATCTTCATAGAAGAGATTGGGCGGAAAGGCTCCCTGAAGCCTTATGGGCCTATAGGACCACATGGAAGAACACAACAGGACATTCTCCCTATGAACTTGTTTATGGGAAGGAAGTCCTGCTTCCTATTGAGTTCCAAATCAAGACCTTCAAGATGGCAGTCCAATTGGGAATGAGCCTCTCAGAAGCTCAAAGACACAGAATGGACCAGCTAAATGAGCTAGATGAAATGAGACAAGATGCAATTCTAAGGACCGATCTAGTTCAGCACCAAAGATCTAAATGGCATGATCGTCATATCAAAGAAAGAAAGTTTCAGAAAGGAGATTGGGCTCTATTGTTTGATTCAAAATTCAAAGACTTCAAAGGAAAGTTTCAAACTCATTGGCTTGGGCCATATGAGATTGATGAAGTCTTTAGCAATGGAGCAGTTCGAGTAAAAACTATCGATGAATTTCATACTCCTCTTATTGTGAATGGCCACCGCTTGAAAATCTACCAGAAGCCATTCTCAAAAGAAGAGTTTGTCAAATTGTTCAAAGAAGATTCTGCAATCAGGCTGGTGGAGAAGGATTCTTCTCCTCCATCAGCCTAAAGCTTCGGTTTTGAAAAAAAAAAAGAATAAATGTATGAGCCTGAAAACCAATCTCTGATTGGCAGTCTCATACAGAAAACCTGAGGTGAAAATCAGGGTCACCTGACACCTCATGTTTTCTAAAGGAAAAAAATTCTCTTTCTTCCCTTATTTCATCTCATTTCATCATCACCACCATTTCACCCACCATTTCATTCATTTTCCACTCCACCTCATTTTTTCATTCATCCATCCACTCACTACACTCCATTCCATCAATAAAGTCATTTTTTTTTTACAACTAAAGTTGCTTTTGTGCAGTCGGAGGCTACTACTACAGATTCCGCAGCCATCTGAGGATTCTGCAGCCATCTAATGATTCCGCAGCTCTCTGTACCTGCATAAAAAAAAAAAAAAACACACAGTCTGTTTGAAATTTCTTTACAGCTCAGTAGTCATCAATAATAAATGGAAAATAATCATGCAACAGTCATAAGTCAGTGAAGGGTTAAGTGGCAAGTCATCAAAGGCAAATCTAAGCGGGAATCTGAGGTATGGTTTAAAAACCTAAACTTGCAGTTATTTCATTATGCAAAGTTTTCTAGGTTATGTTTCTTGCCACTAAGTGTAATGATTACCAGTCATGCAACCATATACCCACGTATCTCCCACGTCTATCAGTCCTTGATTACCACGATTTTGAATTTCACTTACAGCCGCTTCTTCCATTAAGATCTCGTACTTAGGTGACGTAACCTAATGTACTACGTCTCTACGACATTAACTCACGCAGCCAAGTGTAATTCCGAAACCGAGATCTGAGGACATAGCCGTTTTCATTCATTATTCTATAACCCTTCTACCCTCTTACGCTCATATCATTTCACTCCCATTTCCACTCACATGTTTCATTCCATCTACGCTGCTACCATTCACCACACTCTGTTATGTTGTGCTCACCACGCTGCTGCCATTCACCATACTCTGTTTTTTTTTCCTCTCCGCTAATTCTAATCACCAGTGGGGGTCTGTTACGACCATATTCAAAGTTGAACCCATAATCCACTGTGTTGAGGCCGTAAATTCACTTTGTAAGGCCATTTTAAAGCCGAGTTCCAAAACAGAGCTGTGAATTTACTGTGTAAAACCCTTGTTGAAGCCGTGTTCTGAAACCAAAGCCGTGAATTGACTGTGTGAAGCCGTTTTGAAGCCGTGCTTCAATTAGAACAGAGCCGTAAAAGCCAATGGGGAAGCTCTTGAGGGTAGAACCGGAAGGTTCAAAGTTTTTGGAAGGTTATCCTCAGGTCAAGGAGGCATTACAAAAGGCAAATTGGTTACAATGCGTACATAAGTTCAAAGGCTACCATAGGGAGGTGACAAAGGCCTTTGCAAGGTCCTTCAGAGAAAAAGATGGTCACGTGGAGATAGGGGACTTACAATTCACAGTCAATGAAAGCAGCATAGCACAAGCTACCTCACTTCCACAGACCGGAGAAAGGTGGTTTAAGAACCGGGCAGTTCAAGATCAGCAGTGGAAACAAATTTTGAAAAACCCAGGTATGGACACAAGTATCTTTACCAAAGGGATTCATGTTTCTTATGTTAAGAAGGAGTGGACCACTTTACTCTTGTTAGTACAGAAAATTTTCACTTGTGAAGGAAGATTTGGGGTCTTATATGTTTATCATGCAAAGGTTATGATGCATTTTCTAGGAGATGATATTAACCTCCCTTACTTTCTATTTTCAAGTCTTAAGAAAATGTGTGCAATGGTCCAAAAGAACCCTAGAAATATTGAAGCACATTTATGTCATCACGGTCTTGTGAAATTGCTGGTTGAGGAACAATTAAAATCAAAAAGAGACACATGGGAGAGGTTTCTCATAAGAAACCATTTTCAAGAATTAGGAGAACTTCTGGAGGGTCCCCTCAAGTGCCAAAAAGAAGTAGAAGAAAAAGAGGAGAGGGGGTTAACCAAGAAACTACTGCCCAAACAGAAACTATTGTTCCTGATACCACTATGCTTGAAACAACTGCCCAAGAGGAAACTGTTCAAGAACAATTTGATGAGGAAACTGATATACAGCATCCTGAATAGGATATTGATCCTGGATTTACTGAAGATGATAACCAAGCAGCCCAAGGAATTATCATTGAAACTCTTTCAGAACTTGCTCAAGAAATTGCTCAGAAAAGGAAAGAAGGGAAGAAGAAACGTAAGCAAGATAAAGGTAAATCTGTAGTCCAAGAAACTCACCTCACTCCTGAGAATACTAGTGAGGAAGACACTCAACCCTTAGCTCAAAGAATGGCCAAACTTCATAAAACTGCCCTCTCTAAAAAGGTGGAAAAACAACAGAAAATACCAAAAGAAAAACAGAGTACCACCTCTGTAAGAAGGAGCAGCAGATTACAAAACAGAAAAGTAGGGGCCACAAAGGGTAAACAGTCATTCTTCATTGACTTAAGCTCACCTCAAAAAGGTGCTACAAGTCCTGACTTGGAGGAAAGTCCTTCACACGCTGAGCACATTGAGACTAGTCCTCCACGTGAGGAAAGTCCGTTTGAACATGAACTTGAGCATGAACATGGATCTGAATTTGATTATGAACCAAGTCCCAAAAAGTCACCTGAAGTGGACCCAGAGCAACAAAAAGTGTATAATTATCTGGAAACATTGGAGCAAGCAGCCGCTGGCCCAAGTAATGTTCAGCCTTTAGAACAACAAATCCACTCCTTGAAACAGGAAATTTTTGAGATTGAGGTTCTAAATCGACATATCTTGCAAGAAAATGAGAAGTTGAAAGAACAAGCCAAATTGGATAAGATGATTCATGATAACACCATGTTACATTTGGGCCTGTGGCAAAGAAATAATAAAAGGTTAAGAAAGAGATGCAAAAAGCTAAACAGAGCCTTGATCAACCTAAAGTTCAGATGCTTAGTAAAGAAGCCAAGGGTAAATGTGTCTACACAGAGAAAGAAGAGGAGATTGGATGTCTTGGTGGAGGCATCACAGCAGGTTGATTGATCAGTATTTTTGCATGAGGACATGCAATGCCCTCGTAGTGGGGGTATGTAGAGTCCCTACTTTACACCTTATAATCCATCATTACCTACTGTTTTCATCACCTTCCTCTCTCTTCTGCCTCATTTTCCACCCAAATCATTACATTAGTTGTCATTAAACATGATCAAGTGAGCTTTGCTAATGGGTAATTGTTTTGTTTAGTTTTTGACATACTTACAGGTATTCCGCAGCTTTCTGCTGATTCCGCAGCCATCTGCTGATTCCGCAGCCATCTGATGATCCTGCAGCCATTTTGTTGATCTCAAGGTTCCACGTGCTATTTTGCAGAACGAGCCACGTGGGCATGTTGGAATATACGTGCTCGAGGTTCCTGTGCCATCAGTTCAGCGGCCACGTCATTTGTACCTCCGGTCAAAGGGGGTCAAGTTACGGTCAAATAAAGGCAGCTTAACGTTGATACGTAAGCTGTTTGATCACGTCGGTGGAAAAGGTGACTTGTCCATGTTTTGAAAGCCGTGGGGGACATGATCTAGTGCTGGATTCATTGCCCATATCGACCAGGACCTCCAGCTTGACCACGAAGCCTATGACGTGTTAACTGCACCTTTAATACGCATGACAGTCAGTTTATTTTCTGTTTTTATGTTTACGTATTAGGCCATCTTGCAGATGCCTATATATATTTGCGTCTGCGTACGCTTATGTTAACTTTTAGATGCTGTAGTGTATGTACTTGTGAGAATTTTGGCACGTTTTCAAACTCTGTTTTTATAAGAGCTGTTCCAGCACTTTTTGACTATGTATCTCTGCATATAAAGTAATGGAAACGCTGTTTTGAAGTCTTAAGAGCATCTGAGTTTTCTGTGGATAATATGAATGGAGGGCCCCTGTTCGTATTAGCCTTGTAAAGTATTTTCATGTTTATACTTCTGCAATTTCTTTATTTTACAAACAGAATTTCCTTTCTTGAGTTATGTACAGCTTGATTTCTTTTCATTGCTGCAGCCTTTATTTTCACTGATCAGATTTACTTCTTTGCAGGTTTTCACCCGGGATTGAGTGTGTTGTGTTTGCTTTAATACCTAATGGTAGTTGCAGTTGTCTTGTTCATAATGCTGCCCTTTTTACTCTGTTTTCTAGATTAGTTTTTAGCTTAGTTTTAAAAGTTGGATGCTAACTAATTTATGCTCTCTTTATCATGAATGGCTTATCTTTCAAGAGAACAGAACACTAATTAATTGCAGCTTGTCTTTGAGTAGTCTTGGCTTGTGACACTAATACTTTTTTCCACTTGTTACACATAATCACATATGTAGGAAGCAGTATGATGGAAAAGGCTTAGTAGTGTTACAATTTGTCAATTAGAGTTTTTATCAATTCTTGGATTTGTCTTCAGCTACCTCCTAATCGTGTTTTACGCAGTACTATGTGGTAGAAGCAGGGAGTTAGGAGGAGATAATCATTATCATCAATCCTTGAAGTGATTTTCTTGTTTCTTTTATTTGCAGCAATATGGATAGAGACTAATGCCATTAGAACGTGGTCATTTACTTTCAAGTCATTTCAATTTATTCATTTCTTTCAAGTTCTGTTCCTTTACAAATTCAGCAAGTAATTAGAATCACCAATCACACACACTTTCACTCATATAGAACTCACTTTTCACACACTTGCACTCATCTGTCTATAATCATCACTCCATCTTAGGAAGATAAGTTAACCATAAACAACACCCCCAAACGACAAAAGCTCTAAGAAAGTTGCTTAAGTACATATAGTACACCTTCACTTCATCAGCTTACGAGCCCCGGGTTGACAATTAATGACATCAATTTAGGAACACTAAATTGACTAAACACCCCCCAATTAGTGATCTCTGATATATCGCGTCGAAGGAAGGCCTGCATGCGATATCGGAACCCCGGGAAAAGCTGATTGTGATTAAAGCGATGAGTTGATCAGTGATTGCGATGGGTGACTTGCGATTGTGATGATTGGATTGGCGGATTGGCATCGGCGATATATATCGGGTCGGCACAGTCCATTGGAAAGTGGTATAGACCCCCGGGCCGTTGCGATAGTGATATGCGATGCTTCGATATCAGCGATCGAGATTGCAACCATATAAAGGGTCGTTGACATATGCCTGTTGCGATTGAGATATGCGATCGAGACACAGACCCGATGAGGTTTATGAATGCGATTGCATAAATTTTGAAATCCAGATTTTCAGTGTATTTATGTGTATTTGATGTTTGGCCATAGGCAATGTGATTTGCAATGAGCGATGAAGAACACGGACCCTAGAGGGATATAGATGCGATTCTATATTATTTGAAGTCCGGTTGAACGGCCCATGATGTGTTTTTTGTGAGTTTTCCTATGTATTTCTGCTATGAACCAGAATGCGTTATTTCGTGGATTTCATTCTGGAAAGAGGCCGTCGATTCATTTCCATTGCAAGACAGCCATCACACCTGTGCCACACTGTGAGCGGGCATTTCTGTAACAGGGATGCGTTATGAAGCACGCAGAGCTAAAGAGCTGGGAAGGAATGATTCCTCATGATCGAAGGGACAGAGGAAGGCAAAGCGAATGGGTGGCCATGCCCGTCGGTTCCTTTCCATTTGTAAACGGATTCTTGTAATGAGACAGTTGGTATTCAATGATGGAGGCGACTGTAACTGATGTATTACAAAAATCACAGGGAGCTCAATTAACAAGGAGTTGTTGAATGTTCCTGAGATTCGCTTGGAGGTCGAGCGAACCACTGATAACACAAAGAGGCAGAGTTATGCTCAGGAGAAGCACAGAGAAGCCCAAGAGGCTCAGAGATGCTTGAACGCTGAGTGTAAGCCCAGAGGAGGCAGTCTGTGGAGTTGGGGTAACTTAGAAGTAGAGGTTCGCTTAGAGGTCGAGCGAAACCAGAAGCTCATGAAAGCCGAGAAGCCACCAAAGGTTGGGGCAATGGAAAAGGGGTGATTTCCCAGAGAGCTGAGCGCAGTAGGGCCGAGAGTCAAGAGCCAAGAGCCAAAGCCGAGAGCCAGAACTGAGAGCCAGAACTGAGAGCCAGAGCCGAGAGCCAAGAGCCAAGAGCCAGAGCCGAGAGCCAGAGCCAAGAGCCAGAGCCAAGAGCCAAGAGCCAAGAGCCGAGAGCCAAGAGCCGAGAGCCAAGAGCTGAGAGCCAGAGCCGAGAGCCAAGAGCCAAGAGCCGAGAGCCGAGAGCCGAGAGCCAGAGAGCCAAACAGCCAAGGATAAAGATGGCATTCTAAGCCCATTGGTTCAGTTGGAACCTAATGGAGTTGAATGTGGAACTTGTAAAAGAATTCAAGCCATAATCCCAAAGAGCCTAGTCGAGTTGACTGGAGCTCACAGAGACATAGCCAAAGAGGTTTGGGTGAACTCCTAATTAAACTTGGTGTCTTATGTGTTTGTTTATGCGCTACATTGTTTACTGTTATGTGTGTGTAAATATGAGTAAAGAAAATGAACTTAAGGCATTTGGTCAGTTAAAGGCAAAGAAAAAGCATACACCTCTTTCAAGCACTTTTAATTCCACAAATTATCAATCATAAGCTAGATCTTGGGAATATATAAGCTTTGGAGTGGGAGAGGTTCTTGTAAGTTTGACAAGAAGCCTTTAGTGCCCCATTTCAGATCAGGTGGTATCAGACCAGGTTATATCAGAGCATCAAATTGATTAACCCCACCTTCAAAGAAGGTTATATCAGAGCTAGTTATACCAGAGCAGGTTGTATCATGAAGCAGGTTGTATCATGATGCAAGTGGTATCAGATCAGAATGCTTGTTTGACTTGAAAGGTGTTCAAACAATAGAAATAATTTAGTTGTTTGATTGTTTGTAAACTGACTATTGTGTGAGTTTGTAGAGGTGAAGGGAAAGCTATTGATAGCTAAGTCCAGGAGAGGACAAGAAGGAAGAAGGGCTGAAGGCATTCTTCTTATCCCAAAGGACCTCAAAGCAATCCTTGAAGCACAAGAGGTTTGTTGCAAAAGGTTGCTTGAATAAGCTCTTTGTTAATCTTGTTTGAAGTTCTTTTGTTCATTTTGATAATGACAACTTCTACAAGTGAGTCCTCAAATTCTCCTTTCTTCACAAGATTCTTTGATGAAGACATGAAGCAAGACTTGTTCACCATGATGGATATGGTGAGAGAAATGTATGAGGATGGAAGGAAGAGCATCATACTTAGAGAGCAGTTGAATTCCATGAAGGAAGAGAAGCAGTTGCTTTCTGACAAATTGCAGGAAATGAAGAGACAACTTCATATTGCAAATATGAACCTGGAAAGGATGCATGAGTTGGAGACACAGCTCTTTGTTGCAAAGGAAGCCTTAGTCAAGTATCAGCTTGAAGAAGAGGTAAATAATTCTAGTTTGTCTTCAATTTCCTCTAAGAATGTTTATATTGGTTCTTTTGAAAAACATACCAGAGGCATAGGTTCCAAGTTAATGTCCAAGATGGGTTATGAAGGAAAAGGCTTGGGCAAACATGCACAAGGTATTGTTGAGCCAATAATAGTTGAGGAAAGGCCTAAGTATTTGGGTCTTGGCTATGGACAATCTTATGGAGAAAGTTCCAAAGCTGCCATGAAGGCCATTGAAACAGTTCCAAGAAGGAGTTTCATTTCAGGTCTTCTACCTCAAGAGTGTAAATATTGTATTCTTGGGGAATGCAATAGTGTGAAGCATACTTTGCAAAAAGAAGGTGTATATCAGCATACACTTGAACCAGAGAGTTGTGGAAACTCTGAAACCATTGAAGAGGTTGATGGTGTTCCAAAGGGAGCTACTTCTTCATTCAATTCACCTCCTCATGAAGGTAATAAAGGTGAAAGAGAAAGGTATAAATCTGGTTTTAACCATATTCCTTTTGATTATGTTTAGCATGGTAAATTTCCATATAAGTATGGGAAAAGAATTGCATGTTCCTTTTGTGGTTTGGATAACCATAATGTTTCTAGATGTTGGAAGAGAATGGCCACATACAGGAAACTTTTGAAGGAAAGGAAGCAAAAAGCCAAAGGTCCATTAGACAAGGCAAATCATGCTGTCAAGAAGATGCACATGCATTGCACTTACTGCCATAAGCAAGGACATATTGCTGCAAAATGTTGGACTCTGAATCCAACAATGCTTCCACGAAACTTGAAGAAGGTGGAAAGAAAAAATGGCAGGAATGGAAAGAAAGATTCCATGATTGACGTGTTTCAGGATGATTTACATGTTGTTGTTGATGTGCAGACAAAGGAAACACCTTTGAAATGGATTGGTAACAAATGGTTAGAGTTCTTATCCAATTAAAAATTGCATGTCTATTGATATAATGCATACATTTGTATTTCTTTGTTAATGGAATGCAAGTTGCAGGGTTTTTACCAAGAAGGTGAATGGAAAAAGTTGAGTAGGAGACTCACTTTATTGCTGCAACATTATATTTCATTTCAGCTTCGAAAGTACAGTGTACTTAAGCGAAAGTTGAAAGATGAAATGCATGCATAAGCTTGATATGCATGAACACAAGGATGTTGATGATTTCCTTGTATTTGAACATGTATGTGTGATTAACTTGAAGGGTTGATTACTTTGTTGTAAACATGCATGTCATGCAATATTGACTTGGAAAAAGTTGATTTGGTCTCCAAGATGGAGATAATGATGAAGTGTTTCATCTTTGAAAAAGAATCCTAAAGTTCTTTTTCTACATGCTTGACTTGAAGGGTCAATTGTTTTAAAGGCATGTTTTGTTGGCTTGTTATCTAGTCAATAATTTGTATGCAGATGTAAAGACATGGAGGTAATTCACAAGTTGTGGAATCTATTTCTTTTTTTGAAGCAGGAGTTTATGCCATCCAGTTATTGTCTGTAATCCTATTGTTGTTAACAGTTGTTGTTCACAGTATGTCAAACAGGTACAAATGAAAATTTTGTGAAGCAGATGTAACTTCACATTGGTTTGAGCCACCTTGGATCAATGATCAAGGCAGAGAAGTTCAAACTACCTTTTGTGACCTTCTCAGTAGGAGTTCTGCAGGAAGTCAAGAAGGAAGACAGTTCTTCCCATGAGGACAAGCACATCCAGGAAGGGAGTGTTCAAAGGCTTTGGTTCAGAGGCACTATGCAAGGCAAGTGTATGGAGGCTGAAAGAAGAGGGTGAGGTACTCTCATTTACTGTTCAGATCAGTATATCAGTGTTTTGGAGTCCAAAAGCTTTTTAGTGGGAAGGCGTGATCCAAAATGGATCTAGTATAACTCTAAGCCTAAAAATATTCCTCATAGAGGAAAATGAAAGTCAAAGGATGCTCCTGGAAATAGCTTCATTGCATAATCTCTTCATTCTGAATCTAACACAATTTGAATGGGCGAAAACGGACTTCGGATGAAGAAGTTATTGTAAAAAGAAATTTGCCCATTGTCCTTTGAAAAGGAGGCAATTTCTTATAAATGGGACTTAATGGAGAATATGCGTTCCTTAATGAAATGTCGCATCGGAAAGGTTCCAAGGGAGGACTTAGGCCAAAGGCCTTAAGGACCCCCCCCGATTAGTGATCTCCGATATATCGCATTGGAGGAAGGCCTGCATGCGATATCAGAACCTCGAGCAGAGCCGATTGCGATTAAAGCGATGAGCCGATCAGTGATTGCAATGGGTCACTTGCAATTGCGATGATCGAATTGACGGATCATCATCGACAATATATATCGGGTTGGCACAGTCCATTGGAAAGTGGTATAGACCCCAAGGCCGTTGCGATAGAGATATGCGATGCGCCGATATCGGCGATTGAGATCGCAACCATATAAAGGGTTGTTGAAATATGCTTGTTGCGATTGCGATATGCGATCGAGGCACGGACCTGATGAGGTTTATGAATGTGATTGCATAAATTTTGAAATCCAGATTTTCAGTTTATTTCTATGTATTTGGTGTTTGGCCATAGGCAATGCGATTTGTGATGAGCGATGAAGAACACGGACCTGAGAGGGATATAGATGCGATTCTATATTATTTGAAGTCCAGTTGAACGGCCCATGATGTGTTTTTTGTGAGCTTTCCTGTGTATTTCCATTACGAACCAGAATGAGTTATTTCGTGGATTTAGTTCTGGAAAGAGGCCTCCGGTTCATTTCCATTGGGAAACAGCCATCACACCTGTGCCACATTATGAGCAGGTGTTTCTATAATAGGGATGCGTTATGAAGCACGCAGAGCTAAAGAGCCGAGAAGGAATGATTCCTCATGATTGAAGGGACAAAGGAAGGCAAAGCGATCAGGTGGCCATGCCCGTCGATTCCTTTCCACTTGTAAATGGATTTTTGTAATGAAACAGTCGGTCTTCAATGACGGAGGTGACTGTAACTGATGCATTACAAAAAGCACAGGGAGCTCAATTGACAGGGGGCTACTGAAGGTTCCTGAGATTCGCTTGGAGGTCGAGCGAACCACTGATAACACAGAGAGGTAGAGTTATGCTCAGGAGAAGCGCAGAGAATCCCAAGAGGCTCAGAGATGCTTGAATGCTGAGTGTAAGCCCAGAGGAGGCAATCTACGGAGTCGGGGTGACTCAGAAGCAGAGGGTCACTTGGAGGTCAAGCGAAACTAGAAGCTCGTGAAAGCTAAGAAGCCACCAGAGGTTGGGGCGATGGCAAAGGGGTGATTTCCCAGAGAGCTGAGCGCAGCAGAGCCGAGAGCCAAGAGCCAAAGCCGAGAGCTAGAGCCAAGAGCCGAGAGCCAGAGCCAAGAGCCAGAGCTGAGAGCCAGAGCCAAGAGCCAAGAGCCGAGAGTCGAGAGCCGAGAGTCAGAGCTGAGAGCCAAGAGTCGAGAGCCGAGAGCCGAGAGCCAAGAGTCGAGAGCCGAGAGCCGAGAGCCAGAGAGCCGAACAGCCAAGGATAAAGATGGCATTCTAAGCCCATTGATTCAGTTGGAACCCAATGGATTTGAGTGTGGAACTTGTAAAAGAATTCAAGCCATAATCCCAAAGAGCCTAGTCGAGTTGACTAGAGCTCACGGAGACGTAGCCCAAGAGGTTTGGGTGAACTCTTAATTAAACTTGTTGTCTTATGTGTTTGTTTATGCGTTGCATTGTTTACTGTTATGTGTGTGTAAATATCAGTAAAGCAAATGAACTTAAGGCATTTGGTCAGTTAAAGGAAAGAAAAAGCATACACCCCTTTCAAGCACTTTTAATTCCGTAAATCATCAATCATAAGCTAGATCTTGGGAATATATAAGATTTGGAGTGGGAGAGGTTCTTGTAAGTTTGACAAGAAACCTTTAGTGCCCCATTTCAGATCAATTATGATGAGATATTTGCACCCGTTGCTCACTACACCACCATTCATTCGATTATAGCCCTTCCTTCCTCACAAGGATGGAATCTACACTAGATGGATGTCAAGACTGCCTTCTTGCATGGTTCACTTAAGGAGGAAGTCTATGTGGAACAACCTAAGGGGTTTGAAGTTCAAGATCGCCAAACACATGTATGTAGGTTGAAGAAAGCCCTCTATGGGTTGAAGCAAGCACCCCTGGCTTGGTATGAGAGGATCGATAGCTATCTAATGAAGCCAGGATTTACAAGAAGTGAAGTTGATATGAACCTTTACTTTAAAGTTGAGAATGATAGGCCTCTCATCTTGGTACTATATGTAGATGATCTCTTTCTGACAGGTGCAGACCCTCATATTCATCACTGTAAAAGAGATTTGGCTTCAGAATTTGATATGAAGGACCTAGGACTGATGCATTACTTCCTAGGGTTGGAGGTCTGGCAAAAGCTAGGGGAGATTTTCCTTTATCAAGGTAAATATGTTTTGAAGCTACTTGAAAGATTTGGGATGGTGAACTACAAGTCCGTGACTGCCAGGCCCGATTTGGGAAATCCTTCTGAGTATCGTCAACTCATAGGGGCCTTGATGTTCTTGGTGAACTCCTATCCAGACATATGTTTTGCAATGAACACATTGAGTCAGTTTATGGTCAAGCCTCATCATATACATTAGATTTCTGCCAAGAATCTCTTGAGATATATTCGGGCACAATCACTTATGGACTGATATACACTATCAGAAATGTGAGGCTCCATGGTTACTCTGATGCAGATTGGGCTGGCAGTGTGGTGGATCGCAAAAGCACATCAAGATGTTGCTTCTCCCTAGGTTCTGCTTCAATATCATGGATGAGCAGGAAGCAGAAGTCGGTTGCTTTAAGCACCGCTAAGGCTAAATACATTGCTGCTAGTTTGGCCTCCTGTGAAGTTGTCTGGTTGAGGAATCTCTTTAGTGAGTTGTTTAGACATGTGTTGGATACCACCTGATCTTCTATGACAACCAGAGTGGGATTCGTCTTTTTGAGAATCTTGTGTTTCATGATCGCTCCAAGCATATTGATATCAGGTACCACTTTATCCGGGATATGGTACAACGGGGAGCAATAAGGCTCCATCATATTGGGATCGATGAGCAAGTTGTCGATATTCTTACGAAGCCCCTCGGGAAGGTCAAATTATTAACCTTTCATGAACGACTTGGAGTCGTGGAGAGACCCTCTTATGAGGGTCTTGTATGAGATGGATAGTGAGCTTTGGGAGCTCCGGGGGGCTTGGGGTACTTCTTGGAGCAATGAGCGACCATAGGGTGACTCACCCTCCCCTAGTGGTGTGTTGTGTACAGGGTGAATGGTTCACCTTCCCCTGTGATACCCCATGGTGGCATATGTATAGGTTGAGTGGTTCACCCTCCCTTATGGCATATGAGCAGGATGAATGGTTCGCCTTCTCCTATCGGCACATCCTACCCATGTAGTCTGGGACTCATGGGAAGTACCTCTCATATGGCCAATGAGTAGGGAAATGAGGATAGGGACCATAGTACTACTGATGGACGCATCGTGTACTACCGTACTCCCTATGCTAGCATGTTAATATTGATCTGGGATCAATGGAAACTGACTACGGGTCAGTTAAGAGTGGTATGACACACTCTCTATTGTTGGATATTGACTTCAGGTCAGTGGAGAATGGTATGACACATTCTCAATCAATTCTTCTTTCTTCATGGTTCAGCAGAGCAGTGCAGTGACAAGGATGGTACAGATGGCAGGTGATGTTCTCCCTAGTTGAGAGGGAGTGTTAAATTTGGAAACTAGGGACAAACATCACTTTAGACAACTCTTATGAGGCAACTGATATTTTTCTTAGATTCCTCTTTCAGAGAGGTGTAGGATTGATACTAAGATCATCCCATTCTGACATGTACAAATGAAGTTATGAATTTATTTTGATTATGGACAACTTATCAAGGTTAAACATCCATCAAATTAGCCTCCTCTAGCCTTCAACGTTGCATATAAATACAAGGTGCCTCCTCCTCATTTTGGAATCTCATCTCATTCATCTTTCTCTCTCTCATCTTGATTGGGTATGGATTTCTGGGCCTCTGTCTCTCCACACATGCGAAAGGAAGATTGTCTTTTCTAGATGCTGCATTGACCAGATTTGACCGAAATTTCAAGAGGTTGACTTTGACCAACGTTGTCCCTGTTTGACTTTGGTTTTGTGAGGGATACTTCTGTTTGGGCAGGCCATTGTTCTGGGCACAAAAATCGAGGCAATTTGACCCCTACGTTGACCAGCGTTGACTACCCTAATTCATGTTGTTGCATTGAATTTTGTTTACCAGATTTGACTGGTTATTTTTGAACTATTTTGGGATGCATTATCTTATTGTTGGAGGCCGAGTTGACCAAGGTTGACCAAGATGTTTTGGAGGTCAATTTCAGCCATGTTGACCAGCGTTGACTTTCTGGTTATGGCTTTCTATTTTTGTTGTTTGGACTGATCAGTTTGGGTAAGTGAATATTGTAAGTTGTACTCTCTCTCTCTCTATTGAACGTTTGAAGAATTATAAGAAGAATTAATCAAGGGTTTCCCCACATTGGGGTTTGTCCCCTCGCTTGTGTCATATTTTATGTCCTCTTGTGTTGGCATGTCTTCTACTATCATTGTTTATGTTCTATCTCCATTTTACTATCATGTTGATGTGATTGCTATAGTGGATATGATATTGGGCTAATAAAGAAAATTGAAGGAAAATTGCTCTAAGCATAGAACATACCATTGGTAACCTAAAATTAACAGTTGGACTATTGAAGTGCAAGGCATCACAAAGTCCTCCATTTCAAAAATTACTCGTCCACTGGAGGGCCTTGCAAATATTCATTCTTCAATGTTTATGTCCATTTTGAATATTATTCTATACTTATCTCATTAATGGTATTTGCACAAGATGTCTATGTTGTAGAATCTAATTTTATGGATTTGTCAAATAGTTGGTATTCAATCTTAGCTTTTTATTATATGTTGTATTGTGGAATTTTTTTCTAAGTTTTATCAACTCAGAGGATTTACTTTATGTTCTAAACTTGTGGAAATGTTTCCAAGTCTAAATCATATGACTTTGGTCATGTACAAAACCAACAGATGAATTCCATTTCAATATTGGATTCCCTCTCTACTCATAAATGAATGGAAAATATGAAGTAAGTTTGCATTTACAAAGAAAAGAAAAGGTAGCATATGCCCCTTACAAGATAATATTGAATGTTGTAATAGTGGTCGAATTGTAGCTAAAACAATCTACTTGTGTGTGTGTGTGATGCATAGACCTAATCCTTGAAACTAAATAAATCTATCAAATACTTGTAACCAAAGTATAAAACTCAATTCTTCCATATCGAATAAATAAGGATGTGTGTTATGGAGGGGAGGCCAAGGACACTGCGACCTTCTTCGTTGAGCAAGGATTATGTGTCTCTCTCCCACACAATGAAGATTTAGTTAATAGGCCCGGGTATGGGCATTCATATAAACATGTGGGTTCCCATAACAAACATATTGGTCCATATCCTTGAGGTGATATGCACATGAGATAAACCACTAGCTTGTTGGAAATACTAGGATGGGGGGTGAATCAATATTTCTTTCAATTGTTATTTTATGCCAGTTAATATTTTTATCACAAAATAAACCAGAACACAAGAAATAGAACAAAAATAATTTTATTGATAAAAATAATGAGGATTCCAATCCTCTTGTACAACAATTTTAGGCTCCAACCTGTACAATAAAATATTTGAATTTTTCAAGGCTCCAAATTTGAATTGATCCAAGCTCCTACTTGGTCAAAATGAGGACTCCAATCCTCTCAACAACTTCCAAGCTCCAACTTGGTAAAAAATTAGGACTTCAATCCTTCCAACAATTCCAAGTTTCAACTTGGTCGAATCAAAACTTTACAAAAAATTACTTACCTCAAAAGGCCTTCAAAATGTCTTCAACAATGCTTCAGAATACTCCAACAAGTATTCAATGTTGCCTCAACAAATCCTCAAGAATGCTTGAGCTGATCTTCAAGGGTGCTTCATCAAGTATTCAAGATATCTACAACAATAGTCTTAAAAAATGCTCCATGGTTGATTGCTCCAAGTAAGACTCAAATTTTGCTTCCAAACAACTTAAACTTTGTCTTCAAGTTTGCACAAAACTCTTTCTTCAAATCTCCTTCAACAAGGTATCCAAAAAAAGGAAGCTTCAATATTGACCTCCAAGTCAACCCAATTCTGCTCTTGTAATGTCAACATGTCTACTCTTTAAATAGTATCACAAGGTTGAACTTTCTGCTCCAATAGGACTACTCTTTAAAATTATCACATGACTAACACTTTTTGCTCCAATAGGATTATTCACAGGACCGAAACTTTAGCTCGAATAAGATTTCTCTACCAAAATATCACAAGACCAAATCTCTATCACAAACAATACTGCTCTTAAGGTCGAGTTTTGTAGAGGCTTGAGGATTTTCCTAGCCTCAAGGTCGATCCATAGAAGGTCTGAGCACTATACTGGCCTCAGGGTCGAGCCACAAAGGGCCAAATTCTGAGCACTTTCTTAGCCTGAAGGCTAAGCACAGAAGGTCGAATTTTGAGGTATAGGTCAAACCAAGGGAGAGTATAGCCACTACTCCAAAGTGAACCACATAAAATATAAACATTGGTTCAAAAAAATGAACCTCAGAAAAATACAAATACTGCTCAAATGTAGGTTAAGCTCGGGTCTAATAAATAACCAAATTATGCTCCCAAATGAATCCCAAGTAAAACACATCAAATATTACCAATTACCGAAAAGAAAACTCCTTGATTCCTTGTTTTTCCTTCTTGAATGGCTCCTTAGTTCATGAGTTGTGGACCCTTTTTTTGCCTGAGATCAAATTGCTTCTATGCTTGCTTAACCGAGTGAATGGATGGAATGAGGAGCTACAACTTCTATTTATACTTGTTTGACCCTATTATGAATAGACATGTCTCTTGGAGAGAGCCGACTTGAGTTTATGTAGGCTCATGTCGGCTGACTTGATGATATGGTTTTTCAACATAAAATAATTCATATCTCATCAATAAGTAGGAGTTAGAGGGTGAGTAAATACTCGTTGGAAAAGGCTTGAAGTCCTCTACAAGCCTATGCCATAATATTCTTGAGATGGTGTCTCTTTTGACATCAATCACACAAATTCTTCTAACATAGATACGGCATAAATCTTCATAAGCAAATTATTTCAAGAGTGTGTATGCTCTCGTTGTGTTAAGAGGTGCTTTGTAGCCGTGTATGTCATAGATGTTGTATTTAATTAAACATGAGTAATGCTAGCACATCTTGGATTTCTATGGCCTAGTATGACATGTTGTAATGTAATGTAAAGTGGATAATGTTAGCACATGTCTACTCAAAAGAATTAATTAATACAAAACAAAACAAAAAATGTATTATCGGTTCAAAAATAATAATAAATATGAAGGATACTCACAATAAAATTAAAAAGCAGCCTAGATCTATCTTAACTCTGGATCTTAACTTGGAATTTTATTTTTTTTCCTCCTGGAAGGAGAATTTCCACTACAACATTCATCATATCTTAAAGGTATGCTTTTTGGCTTATGCTCATGCATTTGTATTCTTTACTCTTACTGAATTCATGTTTTTTATTGTAACAAGATTTTTATTCATTGCTTGTTATGTTTATTCAAATCAATTAAGACAATAGCTAGTGGCAATCAACGCTCACTTAGTTGCTTGTCATCCAAGACTTGACAATAAATATGAAAGACCTTGAACATTCCTTTATAAAATATATTTTCCATCCTTTGTTGATTGCATTTTGCAAAAAAAATGAAAATTACCACACAAAATATAAATTGTTGTAATTTCACACTATCTTTGCAACATTAAGCAATGGTGAGTCTACTTGTGATATGATATTGAGATATGTTAAGTAGGAGACATGAAAAAAAAGTGTGCCATGGTCTAATTGTATTGTCAAATTTTACAAATCAAGGGATAATGTTCATATGGTTGTACAAGTTGTTAAACATATTTAAATAACTTGTTGGAAACTAGCAAGCATAGTTGTTTTAGGATATATATGGGAACTTTAAGGAAAGTGACTATAAAGAGTAGGGCCAAATATGGTTAAGGCTTGTTAGGTTGGTCCACATTTGTGTTGAGTAATTATTGTCTAGTACACATTCATTTTAATTACCCAAGGTTATCTGTAGTCATTTGCATAATAGGTATTTGCAAATGCTTTTCCTATATAAGTCATTAAATGTCACATATTGAATCTTTTATGGGTCTTTGAAGTCTCATTAGTTGTTTTTTAGGGTTATTTCAAAAATCTTATTTTATTTTGGATTTCTCAAAATAAATTCCATTTACATTTGGAAAATGCAAAATTCGAATACATATTATTTTCTTAGATTTGAAAATCTCATGTCAAATTCATTTTGAGGCCCTCCCATGATGAGCCACCATAAACCTAACGAAGTAGTTGTAAATAAATTCTTATAAACTAAGGTTAAATAAACCTCAAAATTCTATTGAATCATCTTTCCCTAGGGAAGAATCCTTTTGGTAGAGGGGAAGAGTGGCCCTGATTTGAAGTTGTGTAATTGATGTTTAAGTGTTAAACCTTGAAAACAATCTTCTAATTAAAGTTCTCGAAAGTAATTAGGGTTCCCAAGCTTTCAAGACAATCTCAGGTAACTCCTAAAGTTGACACCCTACCTCAAGTTGACTCAGGGGTTTGAACCCCTACTGAGAAAGTAATACTACATTCCCTAGGGAGAAATGAAAAACATATTTATTGATGGGATTGCTAACCAAGGTTAAAGACCAGGACAAAATCAGGAAAGGTAATCATAACATAAAACAAAGGCAAGACCAAGACCTCTTAACCAATCTTGAGATAAGTAGAGAAATATTGGATCGGGAGGAATACCAATGAGATTGGATTGGGAAGGATATACACTAGAGAATGATGGATTATTACGATATAAAGTTATGATGTATGTACTAGGAAAAAAAAAAGAGCTTAGGAGGTTGATATTGAAGGAAGGCCATATAGTTCCTTATGTTGCACATCTTGGAGGGAAGAAAATGCACAAAAGCCTAAAAATTATATTTCTCCCTACGTAAATGAAAAAAAAGATATATAACACATTTCACAACCTAGTGCATAGAATGTCAACCAGTTAAAGAAGAACATCATCACCTTGAAATACAACTACAACCTCATGATATACCTGAAACCAAGGGAGAAGTCATCTTAATGGGTTATTGTGGGAGGTATTTCTATAACACCCTAGAGACATGACTACATTATGGTAGTTGTTGACAAACTCACTAAAAGTTCCCACTTCATTCTAGTTAAAAGCAGCTATGACATAGTTGTTATCGCTTAGGTTTTTCTAGAAGAAAACAAGTATATAATTACAATGATTGAAAGAAAGCTAATTTATTCAATGAATTCATGGAAGAAAATTTATTTGATGATGGATGGTATTTAGTAACTTTGTGAATCATGACAAGGATGCTTATGAGAATTATGGGTTTTTCTCTTTCTCTCTATATGATATGTGTTTATGTATGATTTGGGTCCCCATATGTCAAAAGACCAATGAAGGGACCTACTAACCTAAGGCAGTTCTCTCGTGCCATGAATCTCAACACTAGTATATGAAAATTATGTTCTCTCCATGTGATATGTTTTTTGTTTGATTCAGGTCTCCACATGTTGAAATACCAATTAAGGGATGAGATAACATGAGCTAGTACTCTCATGTCCCGAATCTCAATACTAACCTATGAGAATTATGTTATCATGTGATTTCATTTATTATGTTGATATGTCTCTAATACAGATGTAGTGACATTATAATATTATGATGATATTTCATGATGTGATGGTATGGGGACAACTCAATCTACTATTTCCAGTATTTCTTATGCCCTAGAGTTGTGATTCCAAGTTTAAAATGAAGGAGGAAATTATATGTCAACCACTGATGCCTACCTTGGTGGCAAATGATATTCATGTCTTACTGACAGATGTTTTCCTTGGTTGTAAATGATGTTCCTATATTGCTAAGAGATCTCTACCTTGGTGTAAGATGTTGTTTCTATCTTGGTGACAAATTCCTGCACATGATATTCATGTCTTGGTGACAGATGTCTACCTTGGTAGCAAACGATATTCCTACCTTGGTGATAAATATCTTCCTTGGTGGTAAATGATGTTCCTATCTTGGTGAAATATGCTTTCCTTTGTGGTAGATGATGTTCCTATCTTGGTGATAGATGACTGTAGATCATGTTCCTGTCTTGGTGATAGATGCCTCCCTTAGTGGCAAATGATATTCCTATCTTAGTGATAGATGCCTACCATGGTGGCAAATTATATTCCTATATTGGTGATAGATGTCTACCTTGATGGAAAGTTTTGTTCCTATATTGGTGAAAAATACCTATAGATGATATTCCTATCTTGGTGACAGATGTTTGCCCTAGAGATATATGATATTCATGTCTTTGTGACATCCATGCCTTGCTCGCAGAAGATATTCCTATCTTGGTGATAGCTGTCGGCCTTGGTGGCAGAGGATGTTCATGTCTTGGTGACAGATGCTTATAGATGATATTCCTGTCTTGGTCACAGATGATATTCCTATCTTGGTGACAGATGTTTGCCTTGGTGGTAGATGATATTCCATCTTGGTGATAGATGCATGTCTTAGTGGCAGATGATGTTTCTATCTTGGTGACAGATGTATCTTTGGCAAAAGATGATATTCCTATCTCAGTGATAGATGCTTGTAGATGATATTCATGTCTTGGTGGCAGATGATGTTCTTGTCTTGGTGACAGATGCTCGCCTTGGTGGCAAATGATATTATGGAATAATGAAGTGCATGATTAGGTTAACTTCAGAGTTAATTTCATTGAAGTCGAGAAGTATGCCATGCCCCAAACTAATGAAAATAACAAACTACACAAAAATAAAAAGGCATGGGGAAAGACAATTAAGGATAAAAGATAATTATGACAAATCAAATCCTTTATGATGGAAGGAATCTATGTAACAAAGGGGAAGTGAGAAGAGGCCATCTTTTTGGGGTGAGAGGGAATAGACTGTTAAATCTGGTGATAGTAGATTGAGGCTCATGGGTGGCCAACTATTAAGCTGAGCCTATGGTTCGGAGGTGAGTTTCTCCCCATACCTTCCTTGTGGATGTTGAAGCGGAATCAGGAAGGAGCTATAAATTGCAGCAATCCTAGTAAGTAGGCTCCATTCTTCAGATAAACTTATGTAGCTTACCCTTCTTTTTTGGGGTATTACAATGAGTATTAGGGTTTGATATGGGTTGTAAGAGTGGTAGGGAGTACATTCGATCATAAATTAAAAACAGAAATTTCCTATGCATGGGGTTTGGGGAAGGCTTCCAACAATCATGTTGAAGTACTTGCCTTCTACTAGGGTTTAAGGATTATTAAAAAAAAAAGTGGTAACGGAGATTAATCACCATTAGAGATTCTGAACTAATAACCAATCTCTATGTAAAGGTACATGATAAAGCCAAAGTGCTCTATTGTGAGTACTTCATGGGATTAATAAAGATGTTGAAAGATTTGAGAAGGTAGAATTCTTCCATATGTTGAGGTCATTGAATAGGAATGTGGATGCTCTAGCTATTGTTGCAAGCGGGCTTAATCAAGGAACCTTTTTTGATAGGAGAGGTCAAGCATGGTTCCCATTTCCTTAATATTATGGTTAAATTCATGATTAACAAAATCAATGAATTAAGCCACCCAACCCACTAATTTACTATGGAATTTACTATAAAAATATAATATAAATTTTAACTCACAAGTACATCAAATCACATGCGCCAAGCCAACACCTTCATCTAACGAGGGAGAGTCTGAATTACACATCACACATACAAAATCTAATGGGTGTAGTCATTCTACCACAAATTATTAGAATTATTCTTATAGGTGGGATTATGGAGGAGTCTCACAATGAAATTAGGTAGATTGTGCTTTAGGCGAGAGGTTTGCAACAAAAAATTTGATGCAACTAGATCCTAGAAGAAACTCTTCTAAGCTCTTTGAAAATTTTGACAAATAACATTTACATGAATAGAATTTGGGATGGTAATTGTTGCATGGTTGACTTCCATTTTGTAGCATTTTTCTTCCAAAAAAAGAATCTATTGGGAGCTCTTGTGCTCGAACCATGAGTGTAGTTGGTCACTTTCAGAAGATCACACCATGGAGTTGGAGAGGGGTGAGTCCACCCTCCATTGTAGATACCAATATGGAGTTAGGTTAGAAGGAATTTGACATATTACTAAATAGGAATCGTGGTATGCAATTGAAGGAGATTGTGACTCACATGCATGAATGGATTTGACATTAAAAAAATTCTCAAGACACAGGAAGCCAATATCACATGATAAAAAATCAACTATTTTAAAGGTTCCTTAGAAAATTTAGGCTCTTTAGGCACTAAAAGTGCAATGTTCAAGATATATTGACGTGGGCATTTCATTAGTTTTCTTTGTGCACTCCAAAGTTTTTATTTAGTAGGAGTTTATGTTAAAATATACCCTTATGGTAGAATTCAAGAACAATACTCTCGACCAAGATTTAGTGCCGAGATGGTAAGATAAGAATTTTGTAATTTTCTATAATTATCTTAGAAAACAATATGCTCACTATGTATTAGCTTGCTAAATAGTATGGTCGTAACAATTTTTATAATATAAAACACATGTCCTTGGTTTTTTTTTCTAAAGGAGTATGGGTGGTGGGGTATAAAGAACATACATTATTTTACAAGAGAATTAGTAGCAAATAGTGTTTGGAGGTTAACTTAAGGCTTACGTCTGTGATGTCAGGTGGTTATCCAGAAGTAAATTTAGCCAACATCGACTAAAGAATGGATTAATAAGTCGATTAAAGATTGGAGAAATGCATCAATTGATACAAGAAGGCAGAATTGTCTATTTGCACAATTTAATCAAATATTAACTAAGGTTTATTTTTTAAGTGAAATTATAAAGGAAATTAATGTTTATGTGCCTTTAACTTGAAATTTGAAATCAACCATGAACAACAGAAAATTTGATGATAGAGTTCGTCCCTCCTGGACTACATCTAATCCAGGTGGATGTTGGTGGGCCACCCACCTATCCCATGTGGACCCCCACAACTCTCTCTTTCAGTTTTTCAATTTCCTTAATTGTATCACAATTTACTATTTTTAGAAGTTTTTCAGGTCCTGAACTTCCGGAGCCATTTTGAGGCCCTAAACAACGTTTTTTGGGAAATCTGGGAGCAACATGGGTCCATGGACCGCATGGGTCCATGGACCGATGTTGCTCTTCCTAAAGTTGTAGTGCTCAAATAGATCTTTCTAATGAGCTATTGTACCCGTCAAACGAAGATCGGGTGCCAAAGTTACGACCCCGGGAAGTTGATATACCAACTTACCCAAAACGGGGCCCACAATTTGGTGTTTCATCTTCTAGGGTTAGGTTTTGAGATGTTAAGGGTTTTCCATTGTTTCTCAACAATAAATAGGCCTTCAAGCCTCATTGTAACATAGTTCAGAGGCATGTAGCCGCCACATCTCTTCTCAGAGATAAGCTACCATCGCCCTAGCTAGTTTATTTCCATTTCTGTTTGTAAGCATATTTCAGTATTTTACATTAATGAAATGAAGTATTATTTCTACTACATCTCTATGTTTATGGTTATCTCTGTAATTTGTTGTGTTCCTGTTTAAATCTGGATCAGTGGTATCAGAGCGGTCTGTTTTTTCCTGTTTTTCTCTGCATGTCCCCAACGAGGTCAGGATATAAGGAGTTAGGGCTTGAACTGGTCGAACCTTTGCAAGACCAGCCTTGTAAATCCCGACGAGGGTCAAGAGATCCTATCAAAATCTTGCTCAAAGAAGCCCTCGAGCAACAAAGGAACGCGATGATGGACAACTTTGTGCAAATCCTTCAGCGGCTACCCAAAGGTGACACATTGGCTTCCAGCAGCTACTCTGGAAACGCCACGGCCTTTAAGGTGTAAGTTAATTTTGAAATCCCCATCTTCGAGGGTCAAATAGACGCAAATGCCATAGATAAATGGTTAAATCTGCTAGATGGGTATTTTTCTGTTCATGATTTTTCTAGTCAAGAAAAAATTATTTTCGCTCTTCTCAAAGTAGCCCCCCATGTCAAGGATTGGTGGGAAACCTATTGTGAGTAGAAGGATGAAAGTGCAGGCTCACTATTTTCAGCCTCACCCACTTGGAATTCATTCCAGGATGCCATCAAGGAGCAGTTTTACCATGTCAAAAGCTATGAGGATAAATACATAAAGTGGACCACGCTGCGGCAGGGAAGGGACCAAGATGTGCCAGAGTTCACAAAAAATTTTCATACCCTTCACACACAGTTGGGTATCAAGGATTCTGAGCTGCATCTGGTACTCAAATACCACAGATGCCTACATAGGTACATCCAGGAAGAGATGGAGTTCCTGAACATCTCCTCTCTCGGCATGGCGTACTGATACGTTTTAAAATTGAGCAGAAGTTTAAACAGAACAAGCGAGACTTTGGATCTGTGAATCCGAAGACCAAAGGACACAGCCAAGGCGGGGTAACCCAAGACAACCTGTCGAAGCTGCAAGAAAAGAACAACACCACGAAGCTGAAGAAGGACAAGGGAAAGTGGTGTGAGTTCCACAAGAGTCCCACTCATAACACAAGTGAGTGTCGGACCAAGCAGTCACTGGTGGCCGAGTTGAAAGCTTCCGAATCAGATGCATGTTCCGACCCCAAGTTAGAACCCGATAAGGGGAATGGTAAAGGGAAGTAGATCATTGATGCGGAGCCTAGTGTCACTGTTGCCACCGCCAAGATCCAAAAGAATGAGCCCAAAGATCCAAAGGAGGGGGAACGTCTTTTCCACTCACAGATGTGGGTGAAGGGTTCATCGCTGCAATTCATTATCGATAGTGGCAGCCAAAAGAACCTCATTTCAACAGAGGTCGTGAAGCGGTTTGGCCTACCGACTACACCACACCCGCAGCCGTACAGTATCAGGTGGCTTCATGAAGGACGATATCTCAAAGTTCGCCAGCAGTGCCACCTTCCCCATAGCATCAAGCCCTTCATAGACGAGGTATTGTGTGATGTTACACCTTTGGATGTTTGTGACGTACTATTAGGCCAGCCATACTTGTGGAGGCGACATGTTGTGTATGAGTCAAGGCCTCGCGTTGTCATTATTTCTTTGGGTAATTCATTGTACAGGATACTGGAGGTAGCCCCACCTAACGCCACCTCTTTGATCACTGCCAAGAAAGGCAGCAAGCTCATCTCCCAAACTAGGAAATTCATTTTCTGTCTGGTTCACTCCCAAAGTAAGGGGAAGATCGTCACCACATCCATGACCCCCGTGAAGGGTTCCTCCACGCAGCAGCAGAAACAAAGGGATACTATCATGACAGAAGACATGAAGAACTTCTCCTCACCCACAGGGGTACCACATAAACTTCAGGTGGGCAACAAAGTCTGGTTGCATCTGCAGAAAGAACGCCTTACAAGAGCCCATCAGAAGCTCTGACCACGCCGACATGGTCCTTACACCATTACCAAGGCTGTGGGAAATAATGCTTTGGAGCACAACATTCCTCCATTCCTTCACCTGCACCAAGTGTTCAATGTGTACCGCCCTCGACCATGCTTCCCACCATTACTAGACACATCCGAGATTGCAGAACAGCTCACCCGGGAACAAGTTCAGCAGATGGAGGAACTCAACGCAATGGGGACCATTGCTTCCTAAGGGGGGAGGAATGATCCAAGTGGATGTTGGTGGCCACCCACCTATCCCATTTGGACCCCCACAACTGTCCCTTTCAGTTTTTCTGTTTCCTTAATTGTAGCACAATTTACTATTTTTAGCAGTTTTTTGGGTCCTGAACTTCCGGAGTCGTTTTGAGGCCTTAAACAACGTTTTTTGGAAATTTGGGAGCAACATGGGTCCATGGTCCATGGGTCCATGGGTCCATGGACCAATGTTTCTCTTCCCAAATTTGTAGTGCTCGGGTAGATCTTTCTAATGAGCTATTGTACGCATCAAACAAAGATCGAGTGCCAAAGTTACGACCCCAGGAAGTTGATGTACCAACTTACCTAAAACGGGGCCCACAATTTGGCGTTTCATCTTCTAGGGTTAGGTTTTGGGGTGTTAAGGGTTTTCCATTGTTTCTCAACAATAAATAGGCCTTCGAGCCTCATTGTAACACAGTTCAGAGGCATGTAGCCGCCACATCTCTTCTCAGAGATAAGCTACCATCGTCCAAGCTGGTTTATTTCCATTTCTGTTTGTAAGCATATTTCAGTATTTTACATTAATGAAATGAAGTATTATTTCTGCTACCTCTCTGTTTTATGGTTATCTCTGTAATTTGTTGCATTCCTGTTTAAATCCGGATCAACATCTCTAGGTTCACTTCCAATGGGCATTTGATGTATGAAAACGCTCATAAAGTCTCTTTACATTAAATTTCTCCATTCTTGAATCTACTCACTAGCTTCAATGGTTATATTCAGCTGAAAGGTCTCAGCCTCAGCTTCCCAACACATCTTTCAGATCTCAAAAAGGCCCAATATTGGCAAAGTTATGCCTCAAAAGGCATATATAGGCACACAAAACAACATTACCACTCCCTTACTGATGGCACACTAGTTAAGTGTTTTATAGACTGGGCAGGAGGTCCGAGGTCAAACCTACGGGCCTCCCGTGATTTGTTTGGCAAAAAACATATATTATACAGTTTACAATGATTATTATAAGGTTTCTCTCGCACCATATTCGGTGTATGGTATATCATATGTTTTAACATTAGATTGTTGGTAATATATGAATCTCCTCTGCACTATGTTTGGAGCCTCGGTTATACCACTGATAAACTTATCAAGTGGTTTGGCGGACCTGCCAGATATGGCAGGCTCCGCCAATTCTTTATTACCTTACTAATCCAACGAACACGTAAATATATACTCCCCCTTAATATTACAATGATAACCCTGCGGCCTACCAGTTAACTTTTTTGGACGACAACCCAGAGGTCACAGTTCGACTCACAGATTCTCCACTGATGGTTTGAACCATGGGGTGCCATCCTTCTTCCACGTGTTAGCACGAGATTGGCCCTCTATGTTGCCACTTGTCTTGCTCTGTGCATGCCACTTATCCTGCTCTGGCGTTGTCCACTTGTCTTGCTCTAGAATTGTCCACGTGGCCATTGCATAGCCACATTTTTGCCACGTCAGTACCTGTGGGTCCCACACTACTGACTGTGTAGTCCTTTTTTTCCTGTTTCCACAAAACTTTAGAACGCCTTAACTTCTCCATATGGAAGCCATTTTGAAAACTGAACATACCACTGGAATCAGCGTGATGAGCTCTTCAACTTGGTGTTGGTTTCATGATCATTTGAGACTGTTGAATTTTAAGCATTTTGAGGATCCCCCTTGAGCTACTGGAAGATTTTGGACAAGTTTGGTTTTAAGCAGATATGAGGTGAGGATATTGTTCCCTCATCCTTCTGATCTCCATCCACCTTGCTTTGCTGGATTCATGCCTTTGAGTCTTACTCGAAGATACTCTACATCTCACCTAGAAGTGCAACCTTCCTATCCAAGATGGTATCTTCCTATAACTTAGTCATACATTTAGGTGCAAAATCATCTATTATTAGAATCTGAGCATTTTCCTCTTGACCCATTATAATTGGAGTCTCATACAGCTTTAATTTATCAACATTTACAATTGAATATATGTGCATATATGGAGGAAAATTTAACCGGAATGCATTGTGCCCAATATTTTCAATAATTTTAAAAGGACCATACCTTATAGGTTTCAAATTTTTACCTTCATCTTTCATCCTTTCTTTGTTGACATATAGCCATACTTGATCAACAACCTGGAAGTGGTGATCCATCTGATGCTTTTCATGACGCATTTTGTATTTGGCCTAACTTTTCTCCAATTGATCCTGCACTGCTTCATGAATCTTTTGGATTCTTTGAATGAACTTGATTGCTTTGTCGACATCTACATGTCCATCCTCCTTAGCTTCTTCATCACACATAAAGTCCATCGGTGATTTTGGCAGGTGCTCATAACATGTTTCAAAAGGAGATATGATAGTAGAAGAGTGCAAGGCCCAGTTGTAAGCATGTTGGACATAATGTAAAAATTCATCCCATAACTTAGGATGTTTGCTACAATAACCTCTGAGAAGATTTATCATTGTCTTGTTCACCACCTCTGTTTTCCCATCGGTTTGTGGATGAAAAGTTGTGCTCTTTTCAACTTGGTGTCCATGAGTCCCCACGAAGTGGACCAAAACTCCCCCAAAAGCGAGAGTCCCGGTCTGAGATTAAAGAAGTAGGCAACCCAAAATTAACCCATACATTTTGAAAGAACATTTGTGCAGTTTGTTCAACAGTAACTTGCTTTTTACGTGGAACAAGAATACACATTTTGCTAAATCTATCAACCACAACATACAAATAATCATTCCCTTTTATGGACATTGGACGCCCTCCTACAAAATCCATAGATATACTTTCCCCATGGTCGAGAAGGAACTCGAAATGGCCTATACAAACCAAACTTTCTTGTTTTCTTTGCTTATTGAACACATGGCACAACCTTTGATGTATTTACTAACTATTTCATTCATCTGGGGCCAATAGAAAAACCTTTGTAATTATGCCACTATCTTACTTACCCCAAAATGCCCTGAAACACGAGAAGAATGCGCTTCCTTGATTACATGCACTTTTTGTCCATTTGGTATGCACAACTTGCCAAGATGGTACAATAACCTGTCATGAATATGTGAACTCACATCTTCCACCTGAACACCATGAGTTAGTGATTCATAAACATCCTTAAAATCAGAACCTTCAACATATTGTTCTCTATAACTTTCATGTGCTAAAGAACTATTTTGCAGAATAACTGAAGCATTCAAAGAAGGTCTTGATAACATATCAGCTACTTTATTGGTGGTACCTTTCTTATATTTAAATACTAAATGGAATTGTTGCAAAACCCCATCCATCTATAATGACGAGACTGTTGCAACTTAGTTTGTGATTGAAGGTACTGAAGCAACTGATCATCTGTATGAATCATTGTTTCTTTGCCCATTAAATAATGTTTCCATTTTTAACACTTTCCACTAACGCATACAATTCTTTATCATAAGTTGGATAATTAGAAACTGCTTTAGAAAATGTTTCTGAATGAAAACAAATAGGCTTTCCTTTTTGTAATAATATTGCACCCGTTGCATACCCACTAGCATCAGTTTCTATTTTAAATGGCTGTTGAAGCTCTGGCAAAGCCAAGATTGGAGTTGTAACAATTTTTTGCTTTAAAGTATCAAATGTTTTTATTGTTTTCCTCCCCACTAAAAGGAGACTTTATAACTTGTTAAAGCATGAAGTGGTTATGCAATAAAAGATAAATGAGAAATAAACTTCCTCAAGTACTGAATTTCACCCAAGAAACTTTTATCTTCCGTCACATTTTGAGGTCTTGGCCACTTGACAATCACATCAATTTTAGTTGGAGCTATTTTTAACTGACCACCTCCAACTATGTAACCAAGATATACTAAAGAAGTTTTCCCTAATTCACATTTAGAGAGTTTGCGATATAGTTTCTCTTTTTGCAACACATCAAAAACTTGTTTAACATGCATTACGTGTTCTTCCCAACTTGAACTGAAAATAAGGATATCATCCTGATAGACTATGACAAACTTATCAATAAAAGGACGAAAAACATCATTCATAACTCTCATAAAAGTTGTTGGAGCATTGCATAACCCAAATGGCATAACCAACCATTCAAAAATCCCATGTCTAGTCTAAAATGCAGTTTTCCGTATATCATTCTCTACAATATGAATCTGATGATAACCACTTCTTACATCCAGTTTTGTAAAATAAACAAAATTATTTAATTGATCAAGCAAATCGTCGATTCTAGGAAGAGGATACATGTTCTTGATGGTTAGTTTCTTTAAGGCTCTAAAATCAACACACATTCTCCAAGTTCCATCTTTCTTTGGGACTCATATGATTAGTGATCCACATGGAGAAGAACTAGGTCGAATAAAGCCTTTATCAACCAATTCCTGAATTTGTTTCTTAATTTCTTCATTTTCTATGACTAACATTCAATACATGCCAATGTTCAGGAGAGGAGCATCAGATTGTAGTTGTATTTCTCATTTTGGAGGTAAATATTTTGGTTCTTTAAACAACTTTGCATAAGAATCTACTATTTCAACCAATTTGTCCTTAAACTGAGAATCACACCCTTCAAAAGCATCATACTTATCTTTAGGTTGTTCTTTAACAATCACAAGAATATACCTTTTACTTGCATTTATTAACCTCTCATTTTACTGGCATTGATTAAATCCAAGTTTGTCTTAATTTTGTGTGCCCTGACAATATATTCAATTCCATCTTTAAAATGATGATACTTATTCTCCTTCTATGAAATATGGCATGTCTATCATAAAGATATGGACTACCCAACACAACTCCACATATATTTGAAAGAATCACATCTAGTTCAACTTCATCAACAAAATTAGTTGTAATTGCAAACCTTAATCGACATTATTTTGTGACTTGCATCTGAGTATTTTCTTTCAACCATCCTAAAGGGTAAGGTTTTGGATGATTTTTAGTTTCCAATCCCAATTTCCTTACTATTTCTTCATAAATCAAATTCACTTGTGATCCACTATCAAATAACGTGTCTATCTTAGTGTTCTTGTATATTATCCTTATGTAAAACAATTCACCTCTCTTCTTTTCTTCAGTCACATTATTTAAAGAAGATGCACAACAAGTAGAACTAGAGCTAGTTTCAGAAGGAATACATGTCAGACTCATAGCGGTAATCTTATTTTCATCGCTGGAGTTGAAACCCAAGTCTTGTTGGACTGCAACATTAGCTTTCATTTCACCCTTCTTCTTAATGAACTTCTTCGGTTTAAGTTCAGGTTGAAGTTTCCAACATTTGGAGTCTTCATGTCCAATTCTCTGACAATGAGTATAAGTAGGCCTTTCTCCTTCCTTCTTGGTTGTTTCGCTTTCTTTCTTCCCCTTCAATTTACTCTTTCCCTTGCCTTCTTTGGAATCTTTGTTCTATGAATGCTTGAATGATTTCTTCGAAAATTTTGACTGAAAAGGTCTACCACCTGATTCAATAATGAAGGCTTGTACACACACTTCATCAAAGTCAATTGGATTAAACATAAGCAATGTATGTCGCAAATAAGAATGCAAACTTCCAATATACTTTAACAAAGTTTCCCGTGTGTCTAATGGAACATTAAGTGCTAATGTCTTTTTCCTGAATTCTTGTGTAAACTCTTGCACACTTTGTCCTTTACCTTGCCTAAATGCTGCCAATCCATTACAGCCTGTTGCATACATCCTAAAGGGTAAAATTGCTTTCTAAGAGCTTTGACAAACTTAGACCATGAGGAGATAATTTTACCTTTTTGATTCAAATCTAATTGAGTTTTACTTTCCCACCAAATCAAAGTGGTTCCTCCCATTCTAAGTGTAGCTAACTGAATTTTTGTAGAATCATCAACAACTTTTTGAATTTCACAATACACTTCAAGTTGCTTTATCCAGTTATCTATTTTTTCATGATTTATTTCACCATCATATATTGGCAACTCAAACTTAACATCAAGCTTCAAAAAAGGAGATTTCTTTTGTTTCTTTTGTGAGTCTGAATATGAACTTGAATGAGAAGAGAACAAATAAGAAGAAGATGAAGATGGAGGAGAAGGAGGTTCATTACCATCAGCTTCTTCCTTGCCCTTTTTCTCTTTCATGCCTTTTGAAGATGAAGTTGTATCTCTCTTCTTCTTGTCTTCATAAAGCTCTGCAATCATCCTTTGCATATTAAGAAACATTTGTTGAAATTGCTCCTCTTCAATGACCTTTTGTTTCAAGAGCTTCTACTTCATTTGCATCTACCATCTTCAACTTTTGAGAGACTTTCCTCTTTCCAATCTCTGAATTTATCTTCTTGAGTTTCCCTTCTCCACGTCGCAACCTGGATCTAGTCAACATTCATATTGGAAAATATCTTGCTTATACATGATTAACATGGCTGTCATACCAAAATATGATCCAAGAAGGCAAAATTGACTATTTGCACAATTTAATCAAATATTAACTAAGGTTGCTTTTAGGTGAATTTATAGAGGAAACTGATATATATATATATAAAATATATAATATAAATATATATATATATATATATATAATATATATATAAATATATATAATATATATATATAATATATATATATAAATATATATATATATAAAATATATAAAAATGATATATGCCTTTAACTTGAAAACTTGAAATTTGAAATCAACCCACAAACAATAGAAAATAAGAAGAAAACACAGAAAATTTGATGACGGGGTTCGTCCCTCCTAGACTACATATCCGGGTCCGCTTCCAGTGGCGTCTGATGTATTGAAAATGCTCATAAAGTCTCTTTACATCAAAATATCCATTCTGGAATCTGCTCACCAGCTTCAATGGTTATAGTCAGCTGAAAGGTCTTAGCCTCAGCTTCCCAACACATCTTTTAGATCTCAAAAAGACCCAATATTGGCAAAGTTATGCCTCAAAAGGCATCTACAGGCACAAAACAACATTACCACTCCCTGTTTGATGACGCACTAGTTAAGTGTTTTATAGATCGGGCGGAGGTCCTAGGGTCAAACCTGTAGGCCTCCCGTGATTTGTTTTGCAACAAACATATATAATAACAGTTTACAATGATTATTATAAGGTTGCCTGCATGCCATATTCGGTGTATGGTATATCATATGTTTTAACATTAGAGTGTTGGTAAATATATGAATCTCCCCGCACTATGTTTGGCGCCTCGGTTATACACGAATAAACTTATCAAGTGGTTTGGCAGACCTGCCGGATATGGCAATCTCTGCCAATCCTTTAATACCTTACCAATCCAACGAACATGTAAATATATACTTCACCCATTATATTACAACGATAACCCATGGCCTCCAGCTAACATTTTGGGCCAACAACCCGGAGGTCACATTTTCAACTCACAGATTCTCCGCCAGTGGTTTGAAACATGGGGTGTCATCTTGCTTCCATGTGTCATCATGAGATTAGCCC